>HG992155.1:10446698-11046698 GCA_905220505.1 Laothoe populi | reverse complement strand
GCAGAGTTTTAATGTTTTTTTACTTTTTAGAAGAATTTTGTTACAGTAGAGTTTTATACAATTGGAAGAATATTTATGTATACAATTCGTGTGAATCGGCAGACCATCAACAGATTTTTAGGATTTTCTTTGCATATTGGGTAGTATACTTATATGTAGTTCAATTTCAATTCATTTCTTTTTTAATATATGATGAGGTTCGATGGGCGGTACGGTTGCTGACCCTTGCGACCGAACCGTAGGGTTGGCACTTGGCGCGTGACTTTTGTTGGAATATGTATTTGGTAATATGTGGACAGATTTTTTTCAACTACTTAGGCAGTATATAACAAATAATTCTAACACTGCGGCTTAGCATAATGACATTAACTTATAAAAACACATTCAGCATTGTTGTTACCTCTTTCTTTCGTCCATGGTTGGTATCATATCCGGCGCGTAGCGGAGCTATTGTATTATTGATTTAATATTCATCGGCGTCGTTAGTAAATTTACCTGTATGTCACGGATTTTCTCAGTCACACTGTGCTATAATTAGATTTATAAATAATTAAACTAGTTCCATTTTGAAAGTCATTGAACGTATTGAATTTACTGAGCATATTAATGTAGAACCTGGGTGACTGAGCTTCAGTTGGCGTATTTATATGTAAAATTGAGTTTTATTCGAAGGCAAAATATCTGTTATTTTTCTCCTTATAGTTGAAGCCTACAAACGAGCAAATCGGTCATCTGAAGATAAGCTATCTCAACTACCCATGAATACTCACAATACCAGATGTAGGATCACGGATGCGTTTCCCACCTTTAATGAATGAATGGAATGGGAATCGGGAAGATAAAGCAGATTCGGTGTTCCGGAAATCTCACTCAGCGTACAAAACGTGACAGTTAGCTGTTTACTTCTTATCGGCTTTCTGCGAGAAAGTGCTATCACACGCTTGTTTGTGTTACACTATTTATTATTTTACCAAAGTTTTACAGCGCCAAAAATACGTAAATTAATTACGCACTAACGAAATAACAGCCGCTGGTCCAGAGATACTAAAAATAATAGTTTACTACTAACACAGTTCAAACCTAATAAAAAGAGCGCTAGCCGCTCAATGCAACTGACAGAAGGAGAATATTTATTTCTTCAATATACTACATGTCACAGAAATAAAGCACATCCTAAGACATTCCAATTAAAATATAAAGCTACAATTGGAAAACATACTCTGTAACTATAGTGTGATGAACTTAAGTATTGCTTACGTACTTAAAACTAATTTTTTGAAACGTTTATTTCTCTATGCATAAAGTTCATTTTATTTGTTATCTGATTTACTGTTGCATTTAAATAGGCCTTATCTCCAGGATCTAGGTTTCAATTTCGTTTGTTTTTGGGTGTTTTACGACGATGACTGTTATTTATTTCATTACGATTATTTTTAGGGAAAATATTACCCATTATGAAATTACTGAAATCGATTCTGTAGACCCTTAGCCCATTATCAAAAAACTATTTTGAGGATGTGCGTTATTATGTCACATGCTGTATATAATCTATTTTTAATAGCTTTATTAAAGAATAAGTAGTCTTACTTCCCACTGTCATAATTTCTCAAATGATTGGCACGATATTATATTTTAATAAAAAAAGCAACACAATAACCATGTTTTACATTTATGCGTCAGCAAACTAAGTCATTAACTTTTTGTATATATAGGTAATATCACATTTATATCGTTGAATATTATAGTATTGTAAACCGTTACCCTCTTTTTTTTATTTATATTCTCAACACGTATACAGAAATTCCACTTGAAAAATTATAATCAAGTGCCAACCCTGAACTATACTTACAGAAGTTTACTTTTTAATAATGAAATGCAATACGAGTGGAAGTTCAATAAAACGATGTGGAGTCCGCAATTTATGTCCGCATTAGAATGAGTAACGATGGTGAATAAACAGGTGGACGATGCAGTAATTTTCGGTCTCACAACTCATCATTCACTTAGTTATTTATACATTAATAGGGTGTACTTAAAATATATTACTATTATTAATAATATTTTTTATACTCTACTAGCTGTTGCTCGCGGCTCCGCCTGCGTAGATGTTATATTCGGAAGCAGAAGTATACAATCCAAAGAGTTGTCTTCTGCACTGAGGCACCTGTAGCGATTCAGCCAGCCTCTCAGGTGTTGTGCCTGAATCTTGAGATTACATCTAAAGAATACCCCATAAGTTTAACCTCACTTTGCCCCTTTTAGGGATGATTTTTGATTGATGATTGATCAAAAACGCTGAAACACGTATTTCTTTATTTCCTACCAAAAGCTTAAATATGAATTTACAGATCCCTAAGTCGAGGAATTATGGATTTCCCATACAAATTTTGAACTCCTATTTGACCCCTTTTAAGGTTGTTTTTTAAGAAAAAAGATAGCCTATGTCCTTCTCCAGGATATAATCTATTCCCTTACCAAATTCCAGTACAATCCGTTCAGCCGTTTAGTCGTGAAGAGGTAACAAACAAACAAACAAACAGAGTTACTTTCGCATTTATAGTATTAGTATGGATTTACGAACCAATGACAATACCAAGAACACATTGAATTTAAGCTTACTATAATACATTTTCCGATTTAAACGGATTAAATTAACTAGTCCTACTCAATATTCCGTAAGACAAAGTACATAACATTTTATTAAGTTGAATAAAGTGCTATATGCATTATAAATACTGAAATGTTATATAAAATTTTAACATGACTTAACTTAAGTTTCGATAATGATTCTATGCTTGTTAGTTCTGTAGTGTTCTTAGTATTGTGTTGAGTAGTGGGGGATAGATTGTCTCGCGCTACTCGATACTCTAATTGGACCGCACTGCGCTTACCATCTGGTGCAGTGTGGTCAATTTGCCGTGCCAGTATAAAAAAAATTGTTTAGTATTTACTAGCTGTTGCTCGCGGCTCCGCCCGCGTGGAGGTCATGTTTGGGAGAAAAAGTGTACAATACAAAATACCAATTTTCATGCATTTAACTTAAAAAATTACGGATTTTCATACAAACTTTCATCCCCTATTTTACCCCCTTGTGGGTGGAATTTCCAATAATCCTGAAACATATATTTTTTATTTTCACTAAAAGGCCAATAAATACTAAATTTCATGAATTTAACTTCAAAAATGACAGATTTTCATACAAACTTTCATCCCCTATTTTACCCCCTTAGTATTTCCAAAAACCCTTCCTTAGTGAATGCCTACGTCATAAAAAGTACCTACTGTCAAAATTTCAAGTCTCTAACTCCAGCCGTTATGGCTGTGCGTCGATCGATCAGTCAGTCAGTCAGTTTTTTCTTTTATATTTATATAGATGAAAGCGTTTCATTAGGTTTACTAAACTATTGTCACAATATACTAGCTTAATATGCAGTCAACATAAAATATTTGACACAATTTTCATCGTCATAAAGTATTGAACGTTATGAATTTGCTATTTTCACATACATAGTTTCTTGTAAGATGAAATGTGTTTATAATATTTTCTATACTTATATAGAGATCCCACGGTTATCTACAGTTACACGATATTTTGTTAATTAGTTATCAAGTAATCATTAATGTGTACTACATTGAAGGTGCTAATTTTCTGAAGAAAAAATATTTTGAAAGAATGCCATAAACAAGTATCAAATGTCTATGATTTATTAGTTCATTTTTCGATAATGTTTATTATCTACTTGTAAAAAGTTAATGAACAAAGTTTCGAACTAAAATAACATTCAGCATGTTTCGGTTTTCTTTACTTTTCTCTAAATTCAAGAAGAGCTAGGATAGATAGTAGTTACAAAGATGACGATAGTGACGATGAAGGCTGCAAAGTTTTCGAAATGTAGGAACAACAAAGTAAAGTAAACCTTGATAAAACCCGTAAAATTATATATTTTATTTCCATGTGTGATATTCGCGTAAACATATAAAACAACAAAGTGTTCTAACAGGCACATCCATAGACATAAATAACACCCAACAGTCACACACATAGCCCCGATTCCACACTAAGATACAAGTCTTGTGGGAACGGAACCCACGGCCTCTGGCTTCACAGCCGGCTACTCGCCAACTGCGCCACGGAGGCTATCATGACCCCCCGCATTAGTGTATAGTGAGTTTTTGGAACAACGAAAGACTTACGTCTCACAACACCCAGACCCTAACTTAATATCTTTAGATAACAAACATATTTATAAGGTTCGAACCGGCTGCCTTACGTTTTACGGAGCTCGCACTCACTACCATTGAAACTGTCAATAAGATATTATTATTATTTTTGAATATTATTTTAACACAATTCGTTTATATATAAGCCTTTGTAGCTTTTTGATCATTTGTATTCAACGAATTAGATTTTGAAGTGTATTACATATTTTAGAAAATTCGTTTGGTATTGAAGTGAATTCAATGTAATTATCATTGTCAGTTTGATTCAATGTCTGGCACAGGTTAGTGTTGAATACTCATAATTAATTAAATTCTTTTGTATTCTACAGTTAAATATGAGAAGCATTATCTATTATAATCGAATTAATAAAAGAATCGACATTAAGTTAGTAAGGTAATGTACAGTAAGTTGTTGTATGTATGTTATATATTTATACAGCAAGTCGCTTACTGTAGTGAATATTAATTATCCACAATTTTTTTTAATAATTCACAAGCAAATCTCTAGAATCTGTATCTCTTTTAATATAATTCAATAAGATTTTAGTAACAAGGCCCTTTTTTGTTTCTTATTAATCGTGTGCGTGATATATCTACAGGCTTCGACCAGACTAAAAATGTATAGACACGGCAGCGTTTTAAAGCGGGCGACATACAACCGAGTCGTTCGCTACATCTGTTTGACAATTTACGCTTTTAATAATAGCCGACGGAGCCTTTGAATCGGTCGCGCACGAATTAACAACCAGCTAAATTAAAGCCTTCAAACTTTTTTGCAGGCCAAACGGTCGGATAAACCGCGCAATGTTTTTGGCCTTATTTAGCCGTCGGGGATTTGTAGAAAATTAGGAATGTCCCAAAATCGGATTTGCTTCTGTTGTACTGTTGAAAAAATCGCTTTACATTGAAAATCGATTACAATTCTACTTTAATGTTTTAAGTGCAGTGTTTTGCAACAGAAGATATTAAATAACAAAATAATTAAATTAGGTAAACAAACGAAAGAAATAATATTGCCATTTAAGTCAATCAATACCAGTAAGGGAACCTGCATCTGTTTATAACACTTTATACCTATAATTCTAGCTCAAACGACATTCACATCGATGTGTTATGCCTAGATTATATGTTAAGCGCGGCCGGGAACGGTAATTAAAGACTTAGAAAATGATCCCCTAAGCCTCTTACTTTCATAACTTATGCAGCTCAAATTGTAGGTTTGGACCCGTGCAAGTTTTGTTGCATGCGCGGAATATTATTCAACTTTATTGAACATATTCACCTCATAGTTTCGATATTGAACAGAGTTATTAAAAACTTTCCGGTCGATCGGCACTTATTTGAAGTGAAATATTGTAATGTTTTTTGCAGAACAATTTATAAATGATGCATGAGATGGTTTCTTTTTAACTCGAGTACTTGCGATAAATTTATTTATTTTTTTATATTATGAAGCAAATATATATTACGGGTTTTATTTACCAATATCTTATTATTACCAATTTAAAACCAGTAATTTTATTTTCAAAAGAGCATATCCGGTAACTACGAAGATTGAAAACAGAGCTAATCTACTTAGAGTTTACATGAATCCCGCGCCCGAGTTACTTTAAAATAAATATCTGATCAAAATGCTCTATATTCCTATACAAATTATCAATTTCAATATTAAACGCTTATAAAAAGCAAAATAAATTATACCATGGCCCCGTCAGGATCCAGTCGTATTTATGATCGCTATAGGTATTTCCAGCATCTAAAAGTTTTCATCTTTGGTAATTTATCCATATCTACTAAGTCCTTCTAGTTCCTATGTCATAAGATGGGTATCTTACCATTCCTCGTTACCTTAATTACGTCACTTTAATGAAAGCCTAAAATGTATGTTACTAATTAATATTTATTTCTATAGGATGAAAACAGTGCATATTGACAATGTCACCTACATTGCGTTAAATCCTACGCAGATAAGAAACAAATGAAGAGTGTAAAAAATATACAGGTAAGTAATGCCATACATTTCTTCTTATTTAGTGTTGAATTCAGCTTTTGAATAAGCCTTGACGGACGCCACATAGCCTTAGGAATTCCTTTCCATCAGGAACAGTTTCAAAGGTTTATTTATACAGCGTGGTTGGATGTGGCACAACCCGTGGCCCGGCACTGCCCAAGGGAATCCCTCGCCTCGTGACAGACCGTCTCGTTTTAAATCAGAATGCCCTTTCCGGCTGCTGCTTTGAGGAAACGTCTACATTAAATTGAGAAAGTCCTTTAAAACCCACAATAACATTTGTATGTTTTTATTTATTCCAAAGTTTTCGGCAAGTCTGCGTGTGTGTAAGGTTTCGCTCCGAACTCATTAAAAATATTTTTTACGATGTGAATATAGCCCGGTGTACTCGTTTCAGGATAAATAAAAAATATTTTCCTTAACAACAAGCTATGATCAGAATATTATAAATATTGACTAATGCTTCACATTGTAAATGTCTACTGTTATAAAATGGCACGGCACATGAATTATCTGTTGTGAAATACAACCAGAGAAAACTTATTAAATACCATTTTAGTTTTTTAAGTAATACAAATTATATATGGTGTGGGAAGTAAGAAAGGCGATACAGGCGATTATGTCTTACTAATATATAGAAATTACTAGATTTTGCTCGCGGCTCCGCCCGCGCGGACGTTATTTTTGGAAGGAAAGGTATACAATCTATGAAGGCATCTGAAGCTATTACACCTTTCTATACTTTTCTATCCCATAGGATGCGTGCCTTTTTCCGGGATAAAAAGTGGCATATGTCATTTTCTGA
Source organism: Laothoe populi (assembly GCA_905220505.1). Lineage (NCBI taxonomy): Eukaryota > Metazoa > Arthropoda > Insecta > Lepidoptera > Sphingidae > Laothoe > Laothoe populi. The sequence goes on along the minus strand of HG992155.1, from coordinate 11,039,661 downwards.
TCCCTAAACTATGCAAAAAATCATGTCGATCCCTTGCTCTGTGAAAAACTAAACTATCCCACGGGAACTGTACATTTTTCCGGGATAAAAATCCTATGTGCTATTCCCGACGAAAATCTATATCTGTGCCAAATTTCAACCAAATCCGTCCAGCCATTGTAGCGTGATTGAGTAACACACATCCATCCATCCATCCATCTAAGCTTCGCATTTATAATATTAGTAAGATTGAAACTTTCAATTACTATAATTATTATTATCCTGCCATGCATGAAGTACATTGTTTAAACCTCCATCTGTGTTAACAGAGGAATAGTAAAAATATTATATTTCATTAAGGCGTAGAATGAACATAGTACTATTTATTTATAATATAAAATAAATAGAACTGTTTAATTGGATGCCCAGACCTTAGCTTCCAAGCATCATCTCTTTTGAAATTTAAATGTTTTTGTATTTCAATAGCCTAGCGAATCATCGCTATATATAGGTTAGGGGGAGTACGGGAAGAACGGTAACTAACATCTCGACCGATCCAACAGTCAACCTCACCTGCACGCGCCGGATGGTGACGGCGGCCAATTGGCTGTCGTGGTGCTCCCTGCTAGACAACAAACGAGGCTCTGGCGACCGAGCAATGGCGGTATAACCATACACCCAACCAGACGACGGTTGGAAGAGGCGACAGCGACCTTGAGGACCAAATAACCTCTAAAAAGCCTGGTGCAGAAGGCAACGGGAAACCACTGCACTATATTCCCTAGTTGTCAGTTTTATGAAATGTCGAATATAGCCATGGCCCCGAGTTCCCGGCGTTCCTAAAATGGAACAGGGGTGCTAAGAATCTCCGGGAGGGAACATAAAAATAAGAAATTTAGATTAGGAACATGGAATGTGAGAGGATTAAAGAGGCCTGAGAAGATCATCAATCTAGCTTTAGAGATGGAGCGCCTAGGAATTGAAATTATGGGGCTAAGTGAGGTCAAATTGTGCGGCAACGGTAAATTCACAACTGAAAAGGGCAAAACGGTTTTTTACTCCGGAAGCGATGCATCTTCAGAAATGCATGGCGTCGCTATAATGACCACCAAACATATAGAAGCAGCCGTTGTTAATTTCGTTCCTCTATCCAACCGCGCAATGTTGTTACAAATAAACACTAAGCCCCGAAACTTAAACATAATTCAGGTATATGCCCCGACAGCAGATAAGCCACTATCAGACATAGAAGCATTTTATTTAGACCTGGAGAAACTGATTCAGCTCACCAAGAAGGAGGACATAAACATTGTTATGGGTGATCTTAACGCCAAAGTAGGGAAAGGCGAAGTGCCAGGTGTTGTCGGAAAATGGGGGTTAGGTATCAGAAACGATAGAGGAGACCTACTTGTACAGTTTTGCCAAGAAAACAGTTTGGTCATCACGAACACAATGTTTCAAATGGCACCCAGGAGATTATACACATGGACATCTCCAGCGCACACATGTGAGAAGATAGTTCGAAACCAAATCGATTACGTGATGATAAACAGCAGGTTCAAGAACAGCATTTCAGCGGCTAAAACCTATCCCGGGGCAGATGTAGGCTCTGACCATAATCCTGTCGTTATCGAACTCTCCTGCCGATTAAAATATATTCGTAAGAAAACACAGCCTAGGCGCATTGACATACGCAAATTGTACCAACCTACAGTCAAAGCTCAAGTCCAGAATGAGATCAATGCATGGGCTCACGGCATGAAACAGATTGAAGCTCACAATCGAAAGGATGTATATGCGAGTCTGAAGCAAAAAGTGTCCGGTATAAATGACTTCTTACTAAAGTCGACTTTAGTTAAAAAGCAGGTATGGATGACTGACGAAATTGTGGGTCTGCTGGAAGAACGTCGACTTTGCAAAAATGTTGACAGGGAAAAGTACGCTGCTCTCGATAAAGAAATACGACGTAAAGCTCGTGGGGCCCGATTGCAGTGGTATGAGCAACGTTGCGAGTACGCAGAGTCACTACTGAGGAAATATGATTCTTTTGGCCTCCATAAAGAAATCAAAGATATGGCAAACATACACAAGCGGAACCAGCATACCTTTTTAGTTGACGATAGTGGGAATGTCATTATGGATCTGAAAAATAAAAAAGACACATGGGCTAATTACATCAAGCAGCTTTTCAGAGATGACTCCCGAAATCCTACGCAAGACATCTGTCAGGTAGAAGGCCCAAAGATACTGAAATCTGAAGTGCTTACTGCCCTGTTGAAGGCCAAGACAGGAAAAGCAACAGGACCAGATAACATCAACATAGAAATATTAGGGTTACTGGAGACTGATAATGTGGATGTTCTCGTAGACCTATATAACGAAATCTATGATTCTGGTGCTCTACCCACTGACTGGTTGAAGTCAATGTTCGTTACATTGCCCAAAAAGAAAAATGCGAAAAAATGTCCAGAGTTCCGAACTATTAGTTTAATGAGTCACGTATTGAAATCGTTTCTGTCCATCATACATAACCGCATAAGACCAAAATGCGAGATTCAGCTAAGTGAGACGCAGTTCGGTTTCCGTGCTGGCATGGGTACAAGAGAGGCACAGTTTGCCCTAAATGTTCTAGTCCAAAAGTGCAGAGACATGCAACAACCAGTATTCCTTTGCTTCATAGACTACGAGAAAGCTTTTGACCGTGTTAAACACGAGGTACTAATAAAAATACTCGAGGACACTGGACTAGATGGCAAGGACATTCGTATTATTAAACACCTGTACTGGGGCCAAAATGCGACGATTAGGGTAGATGACGAGGAAACAGAGCCTGTTGAGATCCAACGTGGCGTGCGACAAGGATGCATTTTATCTCCAACGCTATTCAACTTGTACTCCGAGGCAATTATCCAGGAAGCGCTTGAAGATGTGAGTGAAGGTGTAAACGTCAATGGCGAAATTATCAACAACTTGCGATATGCCGACGATACCGTCCTCTTAGCCTCCTCGCATGAAGGCCTTCAGAAAGTTGTCAATAGAGTCTACGAGTTCAGTAAAAGAGCGGGATTGGATATGAATGTTGCAAAAACCAAGTTCATGGTGGTAGACAGCAAACATAAACTTCACCCCAAGCTTTATGTAGGTACAAACATCTTGGAGCAAGTCGGCAAGTATAGGTACCTGGGTTCATGGTTGACAGACACGTGGGAAAGCGATACCGAAATCCGCACACGTATCGAGATTGCCCGGACGTCATTCATGACGATGAAGAAAGTCTTATGCTGTCGACAACTATCGCTAAAGCTCCGTACTAGGCTCTTACAATGCTACGTTTGGCCAATAGTCCTTTATGGGTGCGAAGCGTGGACAATCAAGTTGGACCTCCGTAGAAAGATTGAGGCCTTTGAAATGTGGACCTATCGTCGCATGCTTCGCATCAGTTGGACCGATAAAGTCACCAATACGGAAGTGCTTAGACGTATGTCCAAGAGCTTGGAACTACTGCGCACCATCAAGCAGCGGAAAGTGGCATATCTGGGGCATGTTCTCAGGCATGACAAATATAGGCTACTACAAACCATTATGATGGGCAAGATTGCAGGCAAACGGAAAGTCGGTAGAAGAAAAATGTCTTGGCTCCGTAACATCAGAGAGTGGACTGGCATCAAGTCTGTTGAAGAGCTATTCAGACTTGCACTAGACCGAGAAAAATTCAAAAAACTGACTGCCAACCTTCAGTAGTGGAGAGGCACGACAAGAAGAAGAAGCGAATCATCATAGGTAAGAATCGGTATTCTTTGGCAAGGATTTGTGGTTTGTCAAATCTAAGATAATGTTTGGAGCCTATGTCTAAATGTTCAGCAACTGGAGACTTCATAGAGCGTCCGTGTTTTACGTCCACTACGCGAATCCTTATAGTTTAGTTTGGCCGTTAAATTAAAGTCCACATTCACAATATATTTCTACGTAGATCGGAATACAGTAAATAAAAGTTATAAAAATAAAATATATTTTTTGAGGGATGAAATATTACACTAACCTTTCGTGACGAAATTGCCATTCCCGTGATCATGAAGGCTGTAACCTTCAAAACTTCGGGAAAAGTAAAAACGAACCGCGATAAAATACATAAAGTAATTTTTTTAAAATTAGATCTGATTATAGTTTTAAACTAGCATGCTATCGTACTATTGGTTGGCATGTATATTACGACCTTATATTATTTTAATATTTCATTTTCATTTTCTGAAAAGCCATATACATAGTCCGCGACAGCTCGACATGGCAATTTTCTAGTGATGTGGCAAAATGTAGCAGGTAGTTTATAAGACTAGATTAGTTTGTAAGACTTAAATTAAACAAATAAGGTTTATTATAAGTAAAATATTTTATAATAATATTTTAGTCATCGCAATCAATATCAATTGTGGGCGATTTTAATTGTTTATCGGGTGCTGCTAATTTCGATTCGAATTATATTCTGGGCAAAGTTCCAAAAAGCTGGTGTAAAACGCAATCGTATCCAATGTGTGATTGACAGGGTAATTGTAATAATTGAATTTCCGTTTAATGTCACAATTTTCTAATACTTTTCAGGCTAGTTCTCGTGGTTAAGAATTAATTATTAGTTTTTTGTTTTAACACGTGACGAGGAAGCGACCGAAGTCATTTTAATACACATCGACAAGAACAATGTGAGCGAGATCGATATCGATAAACGCGGTCGATCCGAACTCGTGCGTCGTGCAGCGCTACGACTAAGACGGCGCGGGCGATGTGCGGGTATGCGGGGTGACCCCTCCCCCGCGCCTCACCTCATACCCCGATTGCCATGTCGACCTGTCGCGTACTATTCCTAAATATCTTTTGTATAGGACTATGTACTCATAAACTGACCACTGGGGACTATAATTCAACACAAGTTGCAGCAAAAACATTTGTGGAAGCTCATGCAGGCTTACGAAAAGCGGTTGAACAGTGTTTAGCGATGCGTTAATTTTAAGCGTGTTCTAAAGGTACTAAAATATATCTATGTGCGGATATTTTGATAACGAGAGGAGGTTTTTCCGTAAACTATATTAAAACTGGCAAGTTTAGTATGATTTTAATTTTTTTACAAATCTCTTAAAATAATTATATAATTCTACTCATCAAAGTACATAATTTTAAATAAAACAAATTTTATGGGTTTTATCGCGTTTTAAAAATTAAAAATTAAACGTCGTGTGATAAGAAAACGAGTTCTTTTTGGATGGATATATCCATCATGATGCATGTAGGCACGCACTTACCTAGTCTTTGCTGATTATAATCGCCTATAAAACCATCATACTTTGACATGTATATAAACGAAGTAGATAGAATCAAATCTGAACAGAATTTTATTATGAACATTATACAAATATATTTGGGTAAGTCACCTGACTCGTCTAATACCAAAAAATCCCATACTTTATAACAATACTATTTTAAATAGATGGGTTGCAGATCGTGAAAGCGTTCGCGCGGTATAACTGAAGCATAAAAAGCAATTTGTGTCGAAAATGCACTCTGTTTGCACTCGATGTGGTATGAGCTGCATTGTGCGAGTATCTGTTCTATCGTATTCGAGAGGTTTCCTGCTTTATTTTATACCACTGTCTATTATTGTTTGGATAAAGATGTTTTTAAGATGATCATGCTTTTAAACTAACGAATTCATATTTTTTAAATTATTTATGAATTTAACTTTTCAATTACGTTTTTTTTTTTTCATTTATTGTAATCATTGTTGAGGCAACTACTACTACGCATTGATCCTAGTTTTTCTGGTCGCTATAGTGAAGAACGTGATGATAATCAGAGTTAAATACAAAATCGTTCAAATACGAATTGGACACGCGTGAGGATAAGCAGTAGACCTTAACATTATTATGACATGTAAAAAGTGCCCAAAGTGGCCTAATTTACAAAATAAATGATTTGGTTTGATTTGATTTGATATATTATTCATATTCCATAATATTCAATATCCCGTGATAATTGAAAACTTTGGATTTTCTCTTATCTTGTCCTGTAAACAAACGTTTCAGAGCTAGGGTGTGATGCTTCGTTTTCGTATATTATTTTTAATGTCATGACCTAGCCTTTTTTTTTGTTGCGGGGAAAGCATTTTATTACTGCCGCCCGCTCCGGGGGGAAGCGGAATAACAATAAAACGGGTATGCTGGACTAGCTGGTCTTACGACCCAGCATCCCCCTCGCCCGGATGATGGCTATCCGTGCTGCCGCTGGGCCGAGTCCCTACCCCCTATTTACCACCCCACCCGACACTACCAGCTAAAACCCCGCGGTGGCCTTCTTCGGCGCTTACGGAGCGATCCCGGGGTATTCTAAGGAGTGCTAGAATTGCTGCCGGAACCGCCCCTGCGCGGTGCTGCGTAGCAGCCCATGTCCATGGGGGCTTAGGGGCCCCCGCGCACCGAACAACGACAGCGAACGAGGCCTTACCACCCGCGCTGTCGTCCATCTCGGAGTCGCACGATACTCCAAATTTGGGAGTGCATCGATACGGGCTGACAGCCCCCCGCTGCGCACCCGCGACCCCCAATGGCCCCAATTAGTCGCCTCGTACGACAGGCAGGGGTTACCACCCGGCGCCTCCTACGTCTTCTCTGGCGGCGGGAGGGATCATATCGTTCTCGATCCCTCTCGGCACTCTCCTTCTGCCAGATGACGCTCTCGCAGAACTGGTCCACCGCACGCCAGGACCTCCGGCTGGCGACCATGGACGACACCACGGCCGGCAGCGAGAGGTCCTGCTCGACTGCTCTGAAAGCGCTGCGCTCTTTGAAAGCGCTGCGCTGCGCTGTCCCAGGCTGGGCACTCCTCCAACGTGTGTTGGGCCGTGTCCTCACGGCAGTTGCCACAATGGTGGCACACGGCAGACACCTCCTTTCCGATCCGACACAGGAACGAACCATAATACCCGTTGTCCGTCAGTACCTGCGTCAGCCGGAACGTTGGCGCACCGTGGCGCCTGTCTAGCCATCTCTTTAGGACAGGTCTTGACCTAGCCTACAAAAATAAATGTATCAGGGGTCAGAACTATGTGTGTGACTATTAGGTGTTATTTATTTATTTAAAGTCACACTTGTATCCCCAAAGGGTTAGGCAGAGATGCGACTAATATACCGTGCCGTCTTTTGATCAAAAATAACAAAATGGACACAGGCTTTCTCCACTAATAAAATAAATTAGGCCTTAGTACACTACGCTTTATGCCTACGGGTTAGACTACAAATATTATTGCTTTTTTTCCTTCACCGGTGTAACGATTGAAAATTAAAAATGACATATGTAACTTCGAAAAATTAGAGGGCAGTTCGTACCACTGCACTCCCAAGTAGATAATCTTGGCTATAGACTAAAATAATAATACTTATCTTTACTCGTCACTCGAAAAATCATAGAATCATGATTATAGTCTAATTTGAAAAGCAGACAAGTAGGTACTTGTCTATGAAAAGAGCAAAAATCCATTTAGCATTCACATCGGGATTCGAGAGTCCATTTGCTTTTTAAGTGCTTTAATGATTTGTGCAAAAATGCCAAGTTGGGTATGATTAATGAATAATTATATCCAAAGAATCATTATCTCTCGGGATAGAATTTGTAACGAGAAAACTTTGTATTTGTTTGGGATTCTTTAATGGAAAAATGTAATAACTGATTGATTAAGAAACCTCGTAAACATTGTGATTGATACAGGATTCGGCTGGTTAAATAAAAGGCTGGTTTGATACCCCAAGGCAAATATATTTTAATAAACTTTTCTTTCATTACATAACAAATATATTTAAAACAATAATATGAGAACAACATGTAATACATAAGGTTCCTTATTATTATATTTATGTGTAATATCACAGTCTAATATCGCTTATAAACTCGTAAGTCTTACATTCTTATAGAAAATTACAGGCCATTTTTTCCAAGTCCATATGGAGTTTGACCAGTTGTTATTAAATAATAATTCCCAGGTTTTCTGTAAAAAACGTCAAATGAAGTAAAACTGCAGTGTATGAACTTTCACCTTTTTTATTTTAGTAATAAAACGTTTATGTTTAATCTACTTCTCTTCCGTATCTTTATTTGTATATAAATTCACATGTATTTGAATAAAACTTTTATGCTTTATGATGACTGTACAATAAATCATGCAAAATGTTAAATTAAATCGGAACTATCTAGATTTAAATATTATGTAATAAATTTAATTAGTGCATCCAATAAGTATTAATATATTGAAATTAAACGAAATTTCTATCGCGGTTTATTTTACTTTTTTCGTTTTATTTCAATGTATAATATTCTCATAAACATAAGAAACCATTAAGTATTAATATATCCATAAATTATTATACCTACTAATGAAATATAATTTGTGAACTTACGCATTTGGATTAAAAGTTCCGAGTTCCAATACATCAGCATTTCTTTCGTCTTTAGAATAGTTCTTCCATATTCTAAAATTTCTCGCATAACTACCGATTAATGTTCCAGGATATTTTAAAGCGTCCAGTAAAAATTGCCAAGATCTATTATGGCTGCATAAATCTAAAACCAGAATTTAAATTAGATTCCATATTAATTAAGTGTCCCCGAAAATTATGGGCATGATAGCTGGACCAGACAAAATCTTATTTGTAATATGAGAATATACTATTGTATTATTATAACTAGTACCTAGTATCTGAAATAATACCTAAATGATTTGATTTAGTTACTAAGATGTTTCTAGTTTAAGACGACTGGCGCTTTAATTTTTTTATTTTTTTTTCAAGCCGTTAAGTATTTGGGTTAGATCATTTCAAATATATAAAGAACATTGGAAGCTTTACTCATTCTTGTTAATTAAGATAGAATTAACTAGTTATCAAAATATGAAATCCTCATTCGCCAGTTACGAATATAGATATATTATAAACACGTTTGTGTCTAGAATATCGCTTTATTTACGACCTTTAGCCTAATACTAATTATATTTTGCGGCCGTACTAACCTTCTTGGACTAAGGCCTAACCCCTCTCATTAGTAGAGGAGGCCCGTGCCCAGCAGTGGGACAATGTAATACAGGGCTAGTATTAGTATACTAACCTTCTTTTGTAAATTTTTGGTGACTGCCTAAAGGGCATCCAGTTTGGATTACTTGTCCTCTGTTTTTATAATTCGGCCAAAAGTCCACCATACCTAATTCTCGTTTGCTTCCATATTTACTGGGATCAGAATGGATGGCTGATACGAACTGAGCGGAATGAGGTTGCAACCGCAGATGTGGTGGTTTTGCGTCAAAACCTGCAGAAGCCGGATCCAGTCCTGTGATCCTATTAATCTTATTATCAGTTACACCAAATGAACAAATAAGAGAAAAGCAAAAAAAATATAATATGATTTAAAGTACTTTGTTTTGTTTTTCAAAATTATCAAAAGCTTGTATGTAGGTCAATACATATAGATTCCTCGGTCCGTTTTCCTATATTTTATATGGTTTAGGAATTACCTCATACTGGCGGTATTAGTTTACGGGGCAGTAAAGAATGGATAATACAGAGAACGGATAATACAAAGAGTGCTAATTTTTAATTAGTATGAACCGAATATTTCAAATAACCAACAGTAAAAAAATCTTCATATTCGAAGTAGCCTTGCCTGATTCTGAGAAAAAAATGTTTTCCTTATTTGTTCGAAATACACACGAGTGGAAATATCCTTCTTTTAATGTCAACAAGTTCAGCTCGTTACAATAGACATTTCGAATCTTATATTTACTATATTTCGCTTTAAAGCATACTACAGATACTACTGTACAGAGCTAAAAATAGGAAGAAGAATAGATATGTCACAGTACACCCAACAGTCATACACAGTCCTGACCCCACACTAGATCAAACCTGTATATTGGGATCGAACTAGGAGGAGCTACGGTACCATAACACAACAAATATTTGTGAATTAAACACTTGGACAAACCATCCTCGACTCTTCCTGACTAATTTGTTCTTGTCAATGAGTTTAGTTTCAGTTGAGTTAGACATAGACATTTTTATTTTATTGCAAGAGTACGTACCATGGTAGCTTAACTCCAAATTCCTGTATTTTATTTCCCGTTACCCCAAACATGTGAGCGCCAAGAGAATGTCCCAGTAGATGTGTCTTGTTCAAATCAAGTCCAGCCGCTGATAAGTTTAGGAGAGTATTGGCAAACTCGTTTCCCAGCTAACAAAGTTAATTTCGTTAAAGCACCGAAATCAGTGGAGGCCTAACCTGATTATTTCGTCTAACTGTGTAAGTCAATATAATAATGAAGACTGTTTTGAAACTGAATCAAACCAATTGAAAGTAGATTCCAAATAAGGTTAGAATTTTTGTACTCCATTTCATTCCAAGATACTTTAACCTACGTTTTAGTGTATTTATTTTTGATTTATTATATCACTCGACACTTATACGAACAAAATAAAAAAAAATAGGCACTAACTTACTGCCGACAGAAGAGACCACTTGGAACTTAGGAATTATTGTGTACTTTTTTCTATAGCATAGTCCAACAAACGAGCCAGTGGGTCACCTGATGTTAAGTGATCTCCACCGCCCATGAACATCCACAATACCGAAAGTATCATGTATGCGCTGTAGGCCTTAAAGGACAGGAATAAGGATTAGGGAAGGAAAGGAGGAATCTGGGCCTCCGGATATCTCACTTACGAAACACGACAGTATACTGTGTCACTTTACGTTTGTTTTCTGTGAGACAGTGGTATTACCTCGGGCGAGCCGGCCCGTTCATGCTGTAGACAAATATGTCTACAGCGTGGCTCTACCACTATCACTTATTTGAATTTTAAAATTTAAGTCTCAATAATTAAAGTTTCAGTATTTGTAAATTGAATTTATAAACATAGGTCTGGTTTTCAAATCGAATGGCACGCCCAGCAATAATTATAAACATTTTCACCTTCTACAAGACGCAGTTTCAAAGCGCACATTTCTCATGATCTTTCATATTTTTGAAACGATTTCTGTATTTTTGTTTATGTATAAATAAAAATACAGAAATCGTAAATCTTTAATAAGTATATTATTTTTAATAAGTGGTAGGGTAGTTTAACAAAAAAATATATTAATGAGGTAAACGATACCAAAATCATATAGAGTTGTTGTATCTTCTTAACATAGTATAAAACAAAGTCGCTGTCGCTGTCCGTCCCTATGTATGCTTAAATCTTCAAAACTACGCAACTGATTTTGGAGCGCTTTTTTTTAATAGATAGAGTGATTCAAGAGGAAGGTTTATATGTATGATACATGCATAATATTGTAGAGAGACACTGATGAATTTACAAGTTTCTGGACTGTACACGTTTTCTTACAAAAATAACCTCCACGCAGGCGGAGCCGCGAGCAACATCTAGTCTTGTATAAAATAAAACTTTATTTGTGGCTCTATGTAGTGTATGTCTCTAACTTCACGTTAGCATATATCACATTGTAGTTTTAAGAAATAGCATAATACGGGAAATCATGATAATTACAATAATATGTAAAACATTCATATGTACTACAATGAATATTATTATAATAAAACATCATTTGTAATGTACTTACTCTTATAGCATTTGGTGCGGCCCAATTAAGGTATGAGTTAACGAAGCCAGGGTATACCATAGAGGCCATCTGCTTCCAATTAAAGAGTACCACGTTACTCTTTCCTTCCTCCAAAAATAAATTTATTATCGCTGTCACTGCCGGTCCGTTAGGATGACCTAATTTAAAACACACACTAACTTTATTAAGTTTATTTATAATTACAAGCTTTTGCTCGCGGCTTCGCCCGTGCTGTAGTTAGGTTTGAAAGAAAAGGTATAAAATCCATGGAGACATCTCATTACATGTTTTTTATTATTCTATCCCATAGGAATTTTGCATTTTCCGGGATAAAAAGTAGCCTATGTCATTTTCAGACCCTTCAATTAACACTATGAAAAAAATCATGTAGATCCCTTGCTCGGTGTAAAACAAAAACGAAACTATTCGATGGGAACCGTACCTTTATCCGGGATAAAAGTAGCCTATGCGTTATTCCAGACTATAATCTATCTCTGTGCCAAATTTCAACCAAATCCGTCCAGCGTTTCTGGCGTGATTGAGTAATAAACATCCATCCATCCATTCAAACATTCGCTTTTATAATATTAGTAGGTTTTTTTATAGCATAGGCCGACAAACGAGCCAGTGGGTCACCTGATGTTAAGTGATCTCCACCGCCCATGAACATCACAATACCGAAAGTATCATGTATGTGCTGTCGGCCTTAAAGGACAGGAATAGGGATCAGGGAAGGGAAGGGGGAATCTGGGCCTCCGGATATCTCACTTACCATACGAAACGCGACAGTAAACTGTCACTTTACGTTGGTTTTTGTGAGACAGTGGTACTACCCCGGTCGAGCCGGCCCATTCATGCTGTAGACAAATATGTCTACAGCGTGGCTCGGCCACTTCATTAGTATAGTATTAGTAAGATAAAAACAAATTATTATTTAACGTTTAAACTGTATTGGTTGATGAGTTAGCTGTAAATACCTACATTAATTAATATATTTTAGTAATATTCCTATTTTATATAGATAAAATAAAATCTATATGTGTTACCTGTAAATCCATGGGAAAAAAATATTGTAGTTTTAGTTCGGTTATACCAAGAGTAAGAAAATATGTCATGCGCCTTTGTTAAGGGCAACTCCGTGTAATTATTCATGGAACTGAAATAAATGAATACGCTTTAAAACACGCTACGCGCCATAACAGAAAATCTTTCTCATGGCACTATTGTATTTTCATAGGTTCTTGTGTCATAACTAAAGATACGTTTTTTAATTCGTTACTTATTTACCGCAGTAACGACATGATTAAATAGTAATATTTGAATAGAATTGAGGCACGTGCTAAATTTTTGAATATTCGAGGGAATAGACATTTAATCCTAGGGACATTAAAAAACCGAATCTCGTACTTACTTATAGAAAAACCTTAACATCGCAGTACTGTAGTCATTCGCGTAAACTGAAATAAAAATACATAAAAGTTGAAATACAAACAATTTTGAATCTCCTATATAATACCATCACAAACCATTTATAAAAACTCGAAATTGCAGACTCGCAAAACATCTAATCCTAAAAGGAGTTAGAACACAACATTTTGTATGAAGACCCAATGATAATTTTTATTTGTATTGATTACATTTGTTTAAAATATACTTAAACTAGCTGTTGCCGGCGGCTCCACCCGCGTGGCGGTTATTTTTGGGCAAAAAGTATTCAATGCAAAGACTTGTCTCTTCCAATGACGCACCTTTACCGATCGCCCTACCTAAACAGCGAGAAAGCGCTTGAACTTATTTTCACGCGCATTATTTTTTTGCGATAGCTCTTAAGATATTCATTTAAATTATATGGTGTAATAGATTGTCCCATCAAAAACATAAATGTGAAATGAGAGCAAAGTTCAATATTATGATATATGCCTTGGTTGTTGACTTCAACGACAAAAGAAGTGAGTTCTAAATGGGTGCCAAGTCAGTGGTCAGTCCTGAAATTTATTTATAACAACATAAAATATTATATAACGACTTAAAATATCATTTATTTTTATAACTTAGGATAATATATTGAAGTTAGACCGACATGGCTAGTTCGAATATACCTAAATCTTTCGCATGAATCACTCTATGTATTGGTGAAAACCGCATGAAAATCCGTTCAGTAGTTTTGAGTTTATCGCGAACAGACAGACAGACATACGCGACGGAAGACTTTGTTTTATAAAATGTTGTGATTCATAAATACTTATCGGAGTCATAAATGGTTTACTAATAATACGAGAAAGCCTTCGTAGAAAATGTAAATTGCCGCCTTAAATTGCGTTTATGACGACATTCAAAAATTATTCACTTTTGTGCCACTGTGCTTACATTGTATTAATATTTTTTTATTCTTAAACATAAATTTTATGACCTCGAATAATGATAATAGAGTTAAGGAGTATCATTGGGTAAAAAAATCAAGTTTTTGATTATTTTAATTGGTTATTTTATTTTAGACTTTTTGTGTCCCAGCACACTCTTATGATACTATTTTGATGAAAATAATGCGTTACTTGTTGGAGTTTCAGCGAAAACCGATACCCAAATGAAAATTAATTTAAACATCTAACTTATATACATTTTTGTAATCCCGTTTTAATTTCCTTTATTTTGATACCCTACTCGATATGTTTGGTAATTCTTTTTTATTAATGTATTATTATTTCGCGCCAAAAGTCCGCCATTTTTTGCCCAACACTTATGACACTTGGGGTTTTAAGACGAATATACCGATAACTTAACTGTCGAAATCTATCCAGCCGTTCGGAAGATACGAGGTAATAAAGAAATTTACAAACATACATACAAGATACGCGAAAACATAACCCTTCCTTGGCAGTCGGGTAAAAAGTATCTACTAATAATATAAAGAAGGTATCCCGCGTTCTGCGTCATGTTACGTGGTTGCCAATTGAAAACTTTCGTTTTCCAGCTTTCTATTGTGACAGTACATACTTATAGGATAAATGTAAAATGTTATGTAGAAACATATTTAAAAAGAGCACATTTTAATAATCAACGGCATAGCCAAAATACTCTCTGATTAAGACTGTAATGGGAACAAAGCCGGTCCTGAGTAATCATAGTATTATCGAATCGTGAAGTCTTTATAAAGTACTAGCTTTTGTTCGCGGCTTCCCCCACGTGGTACATACTTTTGAAAGAAAAGGTAAAAATAAAATTCTTGGAGAAAACTTAAGCTATTACATCTTTCTATAATATGCTATCCCATAGGTAGCGTGCATTTTCCGGGATATAAAGAAGCCTATGTCATTCTCAGACCCCTCAACTAACACTAGGCAAAACATCATGTCGATCCCTTGTTCTGTGTAAAACAAACACGAAACTATCCTTAGGGATCATTTTTCTGGGATGAAAAGAAGTCTAAAGAGACTAACTAACGGCGCGGCGATTGGTTTTTATATAGATAGATTAAGTACATACAAATTAATGACATAATAAGACTTATATGATCCACAGACACGTTCTCAAGCATACCAGCCTAACCTGTAACTCTCCTACTAAAGAAGAAATAAGAAGTTAGGCATTAACTTTTCTAGGGGACAATTTTTACTCACAAAGGGACGTCGTCCCACCAGAAGGACGCTAATTAAAGGGAATTTGTGTCCAAGTCCAAAGTTAGCTGACCAATACGCAAGCCGTCTCATTTTGTAGCACGGTTTACAAGCCGTGATATATTATATGTATGGCTACGAAGTATGAACACTTGGTGAACATTACTCCCAAAATATTTACTTGAAATAATTCCAACTTCAATATTAATTCAGTGTTCAAATAATATATTCTTATAATTATAAATCGGATAATGCGAAATGGCGTTTGAAAATGTTTTCTATCAGCCGCCATCTTTATTCTTTCACCCGTCAGGTCTGGCGCACTCTGTCTTAATAGATCGTAATAGTTTTATTCGAAAAAAGTAGATATCGAGTTATTTGATGATTACTGTAATAATTAGCTTAGCATCGCGACGTCGTAACATCTGCCTTCCAGTTTTTAACTGTATAAACAACTTTCACTTATAAGTCATACGTAAACTTTCCTTATACGATACAAATAGAAATTTGCAGTATAATCGAATATCCTCGCAACTTATACTATATTTAGTGAAGAAAATAATAATACTAGCCCTGTATTAAACATTGTCCCACTTCTAGGCACGGGCCTCCTGTACTAATGAAAGGGATTAGGCCTTAGTCCACCACGCTGGCCTAATGCAGGTCGGTAGACTTCACACAACTTCAAAATTCCTATGAGAATTTTCTGGTATGCAGGTTTTCCTTCACCGTTAAAGCAAGCGATAATCTACACTAATATTATAAAGAGGAAAAATTTGTATCTAAGTATGTTTGTAACGAATTGGCTCAAAAATAACTACCACGCGGGCGGAGCCGCACGCAACAGCTAGTTATCAATAAATACACACGTAACTTTAGAAAAGTCAGAGGTGTATGATATGGGCTGGTCTCGAACATACGACTTTCGTCTTGACAGTCCTTGCTGCAACCAAGGCTATCGCTAACTAGCGATATATAATAAATATATAATTTAGTTCAGAATAGAGCTAAATGTAAACAAAGATCACTTTCCTACTATCTCTATAATTTTTTATGTAATTGATAGGTTCCTACTGCGAGTAGGCATTAACTGAAAATAAAGATTTCATGATTTATTGAACCTAAAATAAAGCGCTAATTTTGCACTTCGCACATAATTTTGAATTTCTCCCACAAAACGTGACGTTTTCTTTTATAGTCAAACAATATGAAATTTCAATGGTTTTCATTTAGTTTTTTACTAACGTCTTAACTTAAACTTGACGTAACTTGACGTTAACGTTCATTTAAATATACGTTAATTTGTAAATAATCGGAATAAATATAAATTTATATGTTTATATACTACGTATTTTTTATTTTGTCTAGGCTAATTAATTAATTAACACGAGGTCAATAACCTGTACTTACACCACATAAGATAAAAATAATTATAACGAAATTTTAACGCAAAATTATAGACAAGAAAATACGTACCCGATGCTGACGGGTAACTGTTGCTTACATCATGAAAAAATAAATTAAGATACTCCGAAGGAATATTATCGTCTCTTTCTATACTAATATCAGTCCAATTGCTGTTGTAATCTAATAAGGGCACATTCATAGTGCTCGCAGTATACCTCGCCAGTATCAATGTGGCTGAAAAATTACAAATAAATTATTGTCTGTAGGTACTGATGATTCAGATATTAACACCTTTAATAATAACAAATACAGGATAACCGTCGGCTGGTGTCACATCACAACATTAAATTAAAATTGTCTATCAGGCCTCTACGTGTTGGCTTCGGCCCCACGCATGCCTTCCAAATGTCCGGGACTCTTCCCGCGATTACGGTCTGACAAACATAAAACACAATTCGATAACATACGAACTATAAATATTTAAAGAGCCACTCACCGCTGCCGGAAAGAATGAAAGAAAAAATGTACACACTAGCGCTCATTTTGAAGGCTTTTCACGAATTGTCGTTTCACGTGTGTTGTAATGTTTTATATAGGGGCTGGTAACAATATATCCATACCACATTACACCACCTCGTATTTTACCTTGCCTTAACCGTAACTGATTGCCGTTAATGTTTAAAAACATTTTTAAGGATTGTATTGATAGTGCGCGATCGTGTTGGAGCTGCCAACGGTGAAAGTGAGATTGGCGTGAATTTATTTAAAGAATTATAATTTTGAACAGTTTCCTTTTCTCGTAAGTTCTTTCTTAGTTCTTACGTTGCAGTTGTCATACTTGTAGTTATACGGTCTTGCTCTTTTATTTATAAGTAAGACAATACACCAACATAGTTAATTGTTGTTAATTTATATATTATTTATTATACATACTTAAATAAATAAATACACCCAACAGTCACACACAAAGTTCTGACCAACAACAAGGAGGGACTTTGGTCCCACAACAGCCAGACTTGAAGCAAATATCTATCTGTCACATAAACATTTGTTACGGTGCGGGAATCGAACCCACGGCCTCTCACTCACCCGCTAGTCACCCGCTGCGGCACCGAAGCTGTCTTGAAAACGAAAAGGGATCATCGATGTTTAATAATTGAACATACGAAAAAGAAAACTTGAAATAATATAACACAACCAATAATCACACATAATCCTGGCCCAACAATAGGACAAACATGTGTCATAGGCATCAAGATCTAGAAGGAACTGTAGTTACACAATACCTAGACTCGAAAGAAATATAAGTGGATCATACTTAAATTTGTCTTGATACGAGGATCGAACCCGCAGCTCTTGTTTAACAAAATACTATCAAGTAATACAAAACAGACCATTACAACTTTAACTTTGTTTAATGTTCTTGCAGCATATTTTAAATTATTAACCTGTTTATATAATAGGGTGTTTGACTGGTGTAACCAAAATATATAAAATTGCACTAAGAGAAAGGATAGTGGGCAAACATATTTATTAAATACATTTTTTTATTTTAAATGTATTGTAAACATTTTATTTTCGTCATTAAAATTTAGAATTTTTAATCTGTATCACTCGGGGCCTAAAACGTAGCAATACCGGCCGCCATTATTCGTGACGACATCGCACATAAACATTGCATCCTACGACAAATAAAATTGTAAGGAAGAACATATTTTTCGATGTGTAAACGTGTGGAAACATGTTAATTTCGTCTTCAAGTCTTCTATAAGAATGGAAGAAGGCATTACAAAGACTGATAGTCGAAATCTGCCACTTCTTTCTTAAAACTTTTGATTTTGGCACATGGATGAACAATTTATCGGCATTTAGTGTCGAGTTTTTACACAAAGGCATTGAACAATATTTATATGCTGGCTCATTCATTTTTGCGGAAAAACTAACAGATAAATGCAAATAATTTGTTATGTTGTTAGGTGTCACGAATGTTTGTGTATGTGCGATGACGTCATATAGAGATAATGTCACGTGACAACGCGTTTTAGCGCGAAATTATATGTGCAAAAATAAAATCACAGATTTTATATAAATTGAGTATATTTCAATAATAAAAATATTACGGGGGCTATAAGTGAAGAGTCCTCTATCGATGTCCATCAATTTTCAAAAATTGTCAAATACCCTATTCTGCGTCTACCTGCGTTTATCGTGTCAAGGTTTCCGATATAAAGCAAATTTTAAAAAATGGGTCAACTTATTTATTTCATAGGGCAATTTTGTTAAGTAGTTTGTGCAAGCAGAGCTAATTATATACAAAAATTAATTATGATTAACTAAATGTTTATTCCAGGTTCTTAGTCTTCCTTGGTTCATAAAGTTTTTTTTTACAAGCCCCATAACTTCGATTGATACTTCAAAGTTCTTTCTTTATAGACAGTACAAAAAAAATTCGCTGTCTTGTCAAAATGAATGTATTATTTTTGATTATTAAGTAATAATATATTGATTAATATAGATAATATAATAAGTATTTATAATCAGGAAGATTCTCGACCAATAGTAATTTGACGATTTTCAGTGTGTGTATGAAGTACAAAATTTTCATCGTCAGCGATGAACTTATTTAAATCATTTAACAATAATAAAATACTAGCTGTTACCTGCAGATCTGATCGTGTTATATTTGGGAGAAAAGGCATACAATCCATAGAGGCGTCTTGAGCTACTACATCTGTCTGGTAATCGGTTGCCAGGCGGATACCGTAAGAAGACGTGAAGATCTGGTCATTGAGCTAAACCGGACTCTAAATCTCATATTTCCATGGGGTATCACCCATTGGGATGAGTTTAATGCCAAGAAACCCAAGTGTGCGCGTTCTTGTGCAAGTAATTCCCGCTTTCTCCCATCCCTATTCTTCATGGTGTTACACTCGCTATAGGGAACGACCTTATTAGCGTCTTAGGTATGGATATCCGCTGGGATCTTCATCCAAGGAGTGTCATCGCCACACTACGCCATACGCCAAAAATGATGATGATTGCAGACATTACTAACAGCCTAGAGCTGCTTCAGCTGTGCAGGAAGAGGAACATGTCCTGGATTAGCGTGTTCTGTGTATCATGAAGAATGCTCCGAAGAATTGTTTAATCTTATCTGGCCTACGGAGCTTCGTGTTGTCCACTACCCCATTAGCGAACCAAAAAGTTTGCTAATCCGTATCTTTACCGAACTATCAAGCTGTGGAACAATTTGTTGACCTGGCCGAGTTTCCTTCTCTCTATAATAATAGACCCTATAAGTGTAGTGTAAAGAAGTTACTCAGCAGGCCAGCATGGTTGTGTTGAGTAGCGAGGAATGGTTGTCTCTCTGTTCTCCTCTACCTAACACTATGTTAATCCACATCAAACGAGGCCTAAAATATACAACTACAACTTACAATTTAATTTTGGTAAAATGTCCGTAAAAGCAAACCGAAATGCATAACATCTTTATATTACGTAGATTGTAGGCAACTGTACCAGCTGAGTTTACTAGCTCGGGGTGAATCTTGATATTGAGAAATTAGCGCGAATTATAAAATGAGGCCAGTTGGACAACGCCATCTATCATCTTATTTAGAAGTGATCTCGACTAAGAAAATGGTGTCAGTTGGACAATGCCATCTATCGATTAAATTGGTTAACAAATATCGTATTTTTTGAGAAATTCATAAACTGAAAATCGATTTTGGATAGGATTTGCGTAACTGTTCTTAGTAAGAATTCTCGAAATGAGTAACTGCTAAATTTTAAGGAAATCGGCTAATCTGGTACTCCTTATTTAAACAGGTAGTTTCATCATCACAGTCGACATCCTGTGTGCATTTTATGATCTCGCTTCATCTGTTACGTAAATGTTTTTGTCAGGTAGAAATAATACCAATGAATAATTTAACATACTATTTTATTTTTTAAATTAATATCCTCCGTAATCACGTATAATTATTTTTGCTTACAATTCTTAATTTGGAATGGTATTGTGTTATAGCGTTTATCTTAAAAATAAATTAAAAACATATTAAGTGACTTGATGTGTTTCCAACATGCAATATTGCATTGAAATTAATTAAGGAACTTGTCAAAGAGTTAGATGAACGGGACTCTTTGGTTTGGCGAGATGTTTCTTCTACGAGAATACAATCCGTTTAAAATATAAAAGCGTGTAAATTGAAACTGAAGAAAAAACACAATTATTGTAAAACCTTTCATCAACCCTAATATAACGGCGTTAACGCAAACATTTAATAACATAAGTATAGAATAATGTCTTAACTTACCGACATTGCATCACTTAAGCGCTATGTTAATTGCTTCCATCATTAAAATCGTTATTTTGTACAAAATAATTCAGTGCCAACAACCGCCATAAACTATAATAATTAAGTTAAAATATGAATCAATCAATACAAAAACAATATAAATACTTACGATGCATCTATTGCTAAGTAATATATAATTACAACAACCCGCTAAGAACTGACGATTCTCAACGGGACAATAATATAATTGTTTCACAAGCGTTTTACTAATATAATAGACAATCAAAACAATAATTATTACGCCATTAAATAAAAGGGAAAGGAGTCAAATCGAAGAAAGGTATAAGGTATAATAAGGACATAGAAAGAAAAGAAAACAATCCGAAAAAGAAAACAGACTAGACAAGAGCAAGAGTTAGGACAAGAAAATAGCTTAGTAAACAGAATAAAACTTTCATTTAGTGGCGTAAGATACAGGTACATAGACAATTTCCTTCAAAACGCAGCCTAAATAGATTAAGTAAATATAATATCAAGGCCTGATTTTATTGGAAAAGCAGATGCTTACAATTAAAACGAGTTCAGAGCTACGATCTTTATCTTATTTCATTACTTATCAACCGACAAACTACAGTACAAACGCGAGTTAATAAACATGAAATAAGATAATGATTAGTCCTCGCATCTAGGTATATTATCAACTATGAGATATTTAGGTATCGATTGTAATATCAATAACGAGCATAAACATACGTACATATCATATTATCACTTCAAGCTGAAATCTGAATGAATCTCACTTCCACATCACACCCATTGAACCGTCCTCAATGGCATGTTTATAAACATCTTTCATTGGTTACAGAAACCAACTATCAAAAACCGATACACATTTTTATCGAAAAATTTATTGAACCCACTTTACGAGCATTATTGATAAGGATCGGGTCCCACTTTTCTTAATACGAATCCGATTGCAAGAATCCGGCAAGAATTCATCCGGTCCTCTTCCTGCGAGTCCGGTCGGTCAGTAGCGACCAGTTATGTCTGAGTGGACTAGAGTCACTCAGTAGTTGCGAATCCGGTCGTTCGGGAGACGACCACGGGAGTTGGATTGTTCAGTACTGACGATCGTCGTATATGTAGATCGCCTCCCCTGCGGACTCCTTGAGCGGGGGAGGCGGCGGTGGGAAGTCGAGGTCGCCGGGCCGGAACAGCTTGGAGGCGTTGGGCGCGGGGGATGCGGGCGCGGGGGACGCGCTGCCCGGGGATCCCCCGCCGCGACGCTTCACGCCACTCGGTGAGGCAGCCGCGCGGAACGACGACCGACGCGCCAGTCTGCCACAACACACATAAATATAATAAAAACAAATCATTTATTTCGTAGTTTAGTCCACTAGGGGCACTTTATAACCGACTTCAAAAAAAGGAGGAGGTTAACAATTCGTCGGTTTTTTTTTATATATGTTCCCCGATTACTCGAAGACGCCTGGATCGATTCGAGAAATTATTTTGTTGTTTAAAAGGGTATACTTCCCAGGTGGTCCCATGGGCACCAAGTCAGGATCTGATGATGGGATCTCAGAAAAATCAAGGGCAAACATCAAATTTTATAGTGACGCATAATTTGTTTTTTATTGAAGTCGGTGTGCGCATTTTAAAATTTCACTCTCATCATTTTTTCATAACGCGCCTAAAGAAGTATAACTTCAAAAAAACTAATTATGCGTCCCTATAAAATTTGAGGGTTGCCCTCGAATTTTCTGAAATCATATCATCAGATCCTAACTTGTTGCCAATGGCACCACCTGGGAAGTAAACTCTTTTAAACAAAAAAAAAATTCTCGAATCTCCTCCTTTTTTTAAGTCGGTTAAACGCATTTTTACGAGGAAAGTAACTGCTAATGACCCTCTTTACAAAAACAAACAAAAATAATCTGTGTACCGACCTAGATGCCACCTCCTCGGGTGTCTCTTCAATCTCGAGCACCCAACTGACTGAGTCGTGTTTCTCAACGACGGCCTTGACAGCGGGCAGGGGGGGCGAGTCGGGTGCGGGGGAGGCGGCGGGGGAGGGCGGCGAGTCCGGCGCCGGAGACGTCGAACGGACCGACTCCGCAGATGACGTACGCGCACGCACGCCGGCGCGTTCTACGTACGCACCACCCGCGAGTAGGGAAACCACCTAAGTGAAAGAACGGAATAGAATTTTATTATTCATTAACAGTACAGTGCCTAGCTTTTTATTTATTCTAGCACGGCAAAGTGACCACACTGCACCTGATGGTAAGCGTAGTGCCGCCCAATTTAGAGTATCGAGTAGCAAGACACAATTTATCTCTCGCTACTCAACACAATCATGCCGGCCTGCTTCTTCACACTACGCCATGGGCAAGAAGGTAAGGAAGCGGTCGAGGGTTTAGTGTCAGAGTACTCAGAAGGCCGCATAACGGCCAAACATCGTACCCCCACTCTAGACCGACAAAAACCGGATGTACACTGGCTGATCCCGGAACGCGATACACATGCGTGTGCCGCCACTATGGCGGTTTTACACCTGTGTACGGTGGTCGCTATCCGGGCAGATATGAATATCCTACCACCAGCGTTTATGCGATCCTTAATGATAATTGTTTCGTATCTAATTTTTCTGGAACCGTAAGTCTTTTATAGTTCATGTTACCCACGATACAGGTCATCCTAGTGTCGGGACAGAACTATGTGAGTGATTATTGTTTTCCGTGACTACAGAGTAATGGGAGACGTAGAGAGATCCATTACGCACCGGGCAAGTACTGCTACTTACCCGCTGGGTCAACCTATATTCAAGTTACTCTACTGTGAAAGAAAGGTCGCAGGTTTAATTCCTACTCCAAGATGTTTGTGTGATCCACAAATATTGTTTCGGATGTGGTTGTTGGGCCGTAGTCACTCGTAATTCTTGTTACCTACGATACAGGTTTGACCTAGTACGGGATCAGAACTATGTGTGTAACTGTTGGGTGTAAAGAACAAGTGAAATGACTAAGTTCCTCCTAAATAAAGTTATTTATTGTGTATTTTTTTTTATCCTGGCACGGTAAAGTGACCACACTGCACCTGATGCTAAGCTTCTTCACACTACGCCATGAGCAAGAAGGTGAAAAAGTGGTCGAAGGTCGTTTGTCAGGGTACTCAGAAGGCCTTGGTGCCGCCCTATCTTCGGCGTCTGGTGCACGCGTACCTATCCGAGAGGTACGTGGTGTATCCGGGCGCCAATGGGTGGCACCGGAGAGCGATGGTGTGCGGTGTTCCACAGTGCTCAGTTCTGGGTCCTCTCCTGTGGAACATCGGATATGATTGGGTGCTCCGTGGTGCCAACCTCTGGGGCGTCGGCGTCACATGTTACGCCGACGACACGCTGGTCACTGCGTCTGCTAGGACCTTCCAGGATGCCGCAATTAAAGCGGCGGTGGGTACCGGCCACGTCGTTAGTCGCATTCAGCGGCTGGGTTTGAAGGTGGCCCTTGAGAAGACCGAGGCCCTTTGTTTCCACGGGCCTCGGAAGGGGCCACCGGCCGGTGGCCACATCGTTGTGAATGGGGTGCGAATTCCCATCGGCAAAACTATGAAGTATTTGGGTTTAGTATTGGATAGCCGGTGGGAATTTCGCGCCCACTTTGAGAGATTGGGAGTAAAATTGACTCGGGCAGCAGGTGCGTTAGGAACCCTGCTGCCCAATTTGGAAGGTCCTGGCATCCCTTGCCGAAGGCTGTACGCCGGAGTCGTGCGGTCCATGGCCCTGTACGGCAGTCCCGTCTGGGCCGAGTCCCTGAGCGACCGGTGCGTCGCTCTGCTGCGCAAGCCACAACGTGCAGTGGCGCAGCGCGCGATCAGGGGCTACCGCACGGTCTCGTTCGAGGCGGCTTGTGTTTTGGCCGGTTTCATACCGTGGGACCTGGACGCAAGAACCCTCTCCGCCTCATTTCACTGGCGGGAGGAGGCGTTCAGGCGCGGGGAGAGACCGGCCCTGAGAGAGGTGGAGGCCATCCGTGGCTCCCTCCGCAGAGCCGCCGTGGAGGAGTGGCGTCTCAGGCTGGAGAACCCGACTTCGGGTCAGCGGGTCGTAGCGGCAGTGCGTCCTGTCTTCCGTCAGTGGTTGGACAGGCGCCACGGCGCGGCGACGTTCCGGCTGACACAGGTGCTCACAGGCCACGGTTGTTTTGGCGAGTACCTGTGTCGTATAGCCGGCGCAGAAGGGTCGGCCGTGTGTCACCATTGTGACAACTGTCACCGTGACACGGCCCAACACACTTTGGAGGAGTGCCCAGCCTGGGACGAAGAGCGCAGCGCTCTCGTAGCAGTCGTCGGAGGAGACCTCTCGCTGCCGACTTTGGTGTCAGCCATGGTCGACAGCCGGAGGTCCTGGCGTGCGGTGGCCCTCTTCTGTGAGGCAGTTATCTCACAGAAGGAGAGTGCCGAGAGGGATCGGGAACAGCGCTCCGATCCCTTCCGCCGCCAGTCGAGACGTAGGAGGCGCCGGGTTGACGACTGACCGGCGTCTCCCGCCCTGTGGTTTGGGGGCGTTTGGAGAATACCACCACGGTATCCCCTGCCTGTCGTAAGAGGCGACTAATAGGGGCATCGGGGGTTGCGGGCGCGCAGCGGGGGGCTGTCGTAGCGCCCTTTCCGGTGTGTCGAAATTTGTTTTGTACATAGTTTTATTTTGTATATACTTCGTCGGCACACCGGGCGACCCCGGGATGACGGCAGCGCGGGTGGTTGGCCTCGTAGCTGCCGTGGACGCCGAGGGCGTCCTTCGGTGCGTGGGGGCTTCTGAGCCCCCCCCCCCACTTGGAGACGGGCCGCAAGGCGGCACCGCGCAGGGGCGGTTTCGGTCGAAAATGGGGCGCTTCTCGCCCCGTGAGCCCGGGACCGTCTCTTATGCGCCGAAGAGGGCCACCGCGGGGTTTTTAGTTGGTATTGCCGGTGTAGGGAATTTGTTAGGGACTCGGCCCAGCGGTCGTCCGGATGTCAACATCTCTCCCGGACGGCTTAACGCTGGGTCGTAAGTACTCAGAAGGCCGCGAAACGGCCAAACATCGTACCCCAACTCTAGACCCCCGACAAAAACCGAATGGACACTGGCTGATCCCGAAACGCGACAATCTTGCGTGTGCCACTATGGCAAGTTTTACACCCGCGTATTGTAATATAGACGTTTAGTGACCTGCGACTTCTGCCTAAGCTTGTACCGCAGCTCCTCATTGAGCGCGGCGAGTCGCGCGGCGTGGTCGCGGTCGCGCGCGGCGGCGTCTCTCAGTCGCCTGTTGTCGTCTCGCAGCCGGTCGACGTCTCGTTGTCTCGCGGCGGCCCGCTCGCGCAGCTCCTCTGCCGCGTGCCTCGCCGCCCGCGCCTCTCGCTCCGCCCCCGCGCGCCTCTCACGCTCCGCGCACAGCTCCGCGCGAGCTTCCCGCAGTGTCGCCATCTCTGCTTGTTTTAACTCTATCACCGCGCGTAGGGACCGCACCTGTAAATAACGGTGCAATTATTGTAACAAAGGATTTAAATAAAAATTAAGAGGCACAATATTGCCATAAACACAGATTAAATAGGGTAGTTTGATTTATTATTCGATATGCAACCGAATATAATACGCAAAAGAAACTCTATTGCGAAAACAGAATTTTTGCTTGAAAAAAATTGCTTGAAAAATGAGGTCACAATATTTATTTTAAATATTGATATGAGCAAATACTTAAAGGCATGAGCAAAAATGGTTGAGTATTGGGAACATATTACTATCTCCCTCGCACAATGGCACAGTAATAGCGATTCTGAGAACCGTGACGTCACGTTACGTATCATGCATTATTTTACTGTCAATCTGGCTATTTATAAATTTTTGCTAGTTTTTACCTCAGCCGCCAACTCATTGGCATCAGTGCTCAACTCCTCGTTGGCAGACAACCGCAGCTCACAATCCTCGGCCTCGCAGCACACGGGGTCGCAGGCAGCATCGCACGTGTTGCCCGATCTATCATACGACGAGTCCGAAGACGAATCCGTAGACGTATCGTGGGATTGAGCCTCGCGTTCCAACTCCGCCCGCGCTGCCTCTAGCTGCGCCCGCAAAGTGCGCTCGATTTCGCTATGTGCGTGAAGTCGGGCCCTACTTTCAGCGACTTCGTGCTTCAGAGATTCGATTGTACCCTACAAAAAACATTTTTAAAAAAAATATTTATTTCAGAAGTTGTTCTCTGCATAGCAATCTTCAAGTATTGTTATTACCATAATTTCCTAAATTGTCCGTTTTCTTCGATAAGCGGTTGTTGGTAAATTAAGAGCAATTGTGTGTTTGTAATGGGTTAACTGTGCAAGGTCAATCGTTACACAATTACGAAGTAAATATAGTCTACAATTGATCTAATGACGAAATCTTAAATGATGGAATGAATTTAAACACAAACTGTAATAAGCAAATAATTAAACGTTACAGTCATAAACTGTATTGAATGAAGCGAGTCAATGAAGGGAACTGATTGGCGTGTTGGTAGAGAAAACTTATTTAATGTGAATTTGAATAATTCATTATTTGAGAATTGAATGCCAAAATATATAATATAGAGATATCATTTAGTTGGTGTTACCTTACTAGCTCTATATTATTAGGAATTTTAAAACTAGCTTCATTTATTTATTGAAGTATATAGTATTGATATTTTAATTTAGCTTCATTTATTCTAACCTTCAGTCCCTTGATGTCGTTAGCGAGCGCCGCAACCTCCTCAATGTGAGAGGCCTGGAGGCGCGCGTTCGCTTCCTCTTTCGACGATACCTCCATCTCCAGCTCTGAGATCTTGCTCAGGCATTCGGCGACTAAAATTTTTTTAAACAAATGTTGAACAATTGCAATCAAGTAATTGCACGTTTCTTTATTTTCTGGAACTATAATAATAGGATAGTGACAAGATGTATCCTTCATACTTTATAGCCCTTCTCATTAGTAAAGTAGGGCCGTTTTCAGCAGTGGTCTATTAAGGCCTGATAATTTTTTAATAAGATTTGATTTTGAAGCCATAGCGTAAAAAAGGACGTTTACAAGTTTGAATTTTTTTTAGCTTCTTATCAGATCTAAATATGGTTTTTATATTCGAAATTTTGAGACAGGTATATTAATAAAAATATATACAATGATATGTATCGGATGTTTCAACGGATTATAAATATTTGATGACATACTGGTATCGAGATCTTTCTGTGCTCGTTGCTGGCGATCTCTGTCTGCTCGCGCGGCGCTGCTGCGTTCTGCTGCGGCTACACCACGCCATTTTTCTGCTTCTAATCGCCAGTTACCACCATTCAATGCATCCAACTATAAACGTAAAATATCGTTGATTAAGTTTATTAACACATTATAAATAGCATATAATATATTCTAACATATAGTTGGAAATCCATTGTAAGCTTCGAATAATTTAAATACACTCACTCGGAACACCAAGTACTGGACTAAAACGCCCAAAGCTTCTACGCCTTTGGCAGCGTGTGCAAGCGCGACGGCTTGCTCACGTGGCGGTGCGGTAGGAGCTGCGGGCGCGTGAGATGCGGGGGGTGCGGGGGGAGCTGGCGCGGCGGTGAGCGGCACCGGCGGCGTGCGCGTCGACTGCGGCGTCTGCACACGCTTGCCTCGCGGCCCCACCGCCGCAGTCACTCGCGGCGGATCTAAAATACAGAACACATCATATTATTATCAAGAATTAAATACTATTAAGAAACTGCTTCGTCCACATTTCATAAGTATTTATGTGATTATGTCTATATGTCCATCCCAAATATATAGAAAACTAGCGGACCGTGCAGACGTCGTCCTGCCCGTAAAAGCAGCGCCACACCGACTGCAGCGCCATCTGCCGGGCTGATTTGTGAATCTAAACTACCCAGGGCGCCAGCCAAACGCAAATCATTCAAATCGGTCCAGCCGTTTAGGAGGAGTTCAGTGACATATACACGTACAGTAGAATTATATAAATAAAGATAGTAAAATAACTAGATTTCGATATATCGAATTAGACCATTAAGTTTGATGGTATATGATCACTGAATACACTACCATTATAAACATTATAATTTAATCAGTTTGTCGACGGCATAAATGGCTGTTTCAAAACAATTACGGCATTAACGTAATATATTTTGTCCGAGGTATTAGACGAGAACAATTTCGACAATGATACTGATCTCTTCAAATCACATGATTTCTTTGGTCCGTTCGACGATAACTCCAAAACAGCATAAAACTGGAAAGTTTGTGTTTGTTTTGCTATCTCTCGTTTTAATTTCTCGTTAGGTATAACTTTTAACTGATCCGAGCAATCGTAGCAATTTATCTTAATGCATGTGGATTACAGATATGGACGTAGGTACCGTCACATATGTTACCATAATAAACAACCAAGATTCACATTTTCAAGGGTTAAGTATGACAGCCTCCGTGGCGCAGTTGGCGAGTAGCCGGCTGTGAAACGAGTGGCCGTGGGTTCGAATCCCACACCGGGACAAATGTTTTTGTGACAGACAGATATTTGTGTCCGGGGTCTGGGTGTTGTGAGACCAAAAGTCTCTCGTAGTCCCTGATGCCCACAACACAAGATTCGTATCTTAGTGTAGGGTCGGGGTATGTGTGTGACTGTTGGGTGTTATTTATTTATTATTATTATTATACTGAAAACTTAAGCTAATTTTCTAATCTACTGGTAACGCACTCAACCTCGGCAACCAATGATGTTCTAGGACAAAATCCAAATAAAAATTGCGATGGGAAAAATAATTCTCATGGGATTGGTATTTGTGCCATATAAAGCAAAAAAATTGCTACGTATCATATCATTTCGATGAATACTGTTCATCTGTGTACTAGTTGTACATATACCTCTTCCTTTCCCAAGCATTATTTTCCTGTAAGAGCGACACCGCACCCATGATTATTCCGATATTGTGGTAATCTACGGCCGTGGAGTTCACTTACTTCATGGTGACCGAATAGCTCGTTTCCGGACTCTGTTATAAAAGAAAGCCAGATCCCTACCAATATCTCGCTTGGTATACATCTATACACAATACTTTGATAATGACGTAAATGATAAAAGGAACCCGCATGTTGTCGGAAACAACGATGTAACAAGGCTTGCACTTACAATTGAGGTCAAATGAGTATTTTCTCTTCTTTGGAAGTGTTAATAATATTGTAGGATGTTTAATCATCAATCAAAAACACAAAGAAAATTAAAAAGTAAGTACGTAATATTTCGCGAAAGTATTCCGCGATAACACTTCTTTCTCCAAGTCTGTGCGATTTCAACACCACATATCAATGCTAATAGAACACTAGTTCCCTGCGTCTTCAATTGCACAATACGTTCTGTTCACACGATATACTACAAAAAGTAGTTTGAGTTCATTAGTAAACAGCGAAACAAAACGTGTAGCTTCCAGTTTCAAGAAAGAATTGGTACGAGTATATACTTATGTATGTACTTTTTTAGATTTTTACGCCACAATTACAGCAACAGTAAAGTTTTACCGACCTAATTAAAGAACTCACACGATCGTGAATTGATAGTAAAACCCTTTTACATCCAGTTTAATGAAGGTTTGTTTTAGAATAAAATTAAATACAAAAATATACCTAACAGACAATAATATACATATACCTATACCTACAAAATATTAAAAGTATTATTATGACTTATTTATATTAATGACGAGGCGAGCACGTTACTTGCCCGATGGTAAATGTTTGCCCAGGAACAGAGGCAACACTACCCAGAACAAATCCAATTACAAAGTACAACACGCTAATGCACTACGCTTGTCACCCAGAGACAATAGACGTTAACTTTTATAATGGCCAGTAACTTTACTGGCTTTAACTGGTACACAACAGTCCTGCTTGAAACATTAGCAATGGTACCTACCCAGATAGACTATCGCATAGGAATCTACCACTAGCTATTTCGCTGGTGGTAGGATATTCATATCCACCCGGATAACGACCACCGTACACAGGGTGTAAAACCCGCCATAGTGGCACACGCAAGTGTCTCGCGTTCCGGGATCAGCCAGTGTACATCCGGTTTTTCTCGGGGGTCTAGAGTTGGGGTACAATGTTTGGCCATTTTGCAGCCTTCTGAGTACTCTGACAATAGACCCTCGACCGCTTCTTCACCTTCTTGCCCATGGCGTAGTGTGAAGAAGCAGGCCGGCATGATTGTGTTGAGTAGCGGGGGAATGGGGATAGATCGTCTCTCGCTACTGGATACTCTAATTGGACCGCACTGCGCTTACCATAAGGTGCAGTGCGGTCAATCTGCCGTGCCAGGATAAAAAAAAACTAAGCACCTATATACTTACGTAAACAGCACTTTTGTCTTAATGTTATTATCTAAAACTGAATGCTTAATTAAATAAAAGTGCTTGAATTAAAAAAGTAAATTGGTACTTATATAATACGCGCGCTTTCTAAATTTCGTCAACGGAACGCAGCCCTTAACGTACTGTCTTAACATAACCAATTATGAAGAGAAATCGATTAGAATAATAACGTTTCCGCACGTGCAATTGATTGATATATATAGTAAGGTTTTTCAATTCTGTCATTAAATAAAATTATACAACTCATGCGAATTGATCCTCACAACTATAGACTTTGTTTAGTGAAATGTTGTTTAATTAATTTATTTGTTCCTTGACGTGTGAGTAAATTAACAGATAAATAAAATAAAATAAATAAAAATCTTTATTCATCATGTAGGCATATAAGAAGCACTTATGACAGGTCAAAATACAAATGGGAATTCTCCATACGGAATGAGTAATCATGGTTAATGGCGTAGGACCTTGGAATCCACCGTCAAGGGCTGATAGGCAGGGATACAACGACGAGGATAGGACTGGGAAAGGAAAAAAGAGGATGATCGGAAAATTAAAGGAATCCTAATCTTCGGTAATGGAAGTGACGGGAGATGATGATCAGGAGAAATAGTATACAGACTCTACTATTTTATTATATTATAAAGTAAAGATTAAGCACAATATAAAAGTACAATATAAAAAAATCGGTGGTGGTAAAATTTATAAAACAATCAAAGTAACGTACAATAGAATTATATATATAACACTTTAAATTGGTTATTAGTTAAGTATAAAACACATAAAAGTCAAATGACATAAAAATATAGGAATAGAGACTTCATAATTCATATTGTTTGTGACCCTTAAGAGTTAATACTTTTAATAAAATTGTTTTAGCATACATTTTTTATGTGTGACATAGCTATTGCATTTGAGTGTACTACAATCGCGATGAATTTACTGTTCTCAGTTGTCTCTCATATTGATATTACGTTATTTATTAATAAAAGTAATGTGTGACAACCCTTAATTAATCCTGTCGACCTAATTTGAGGTTCCGGAAATCTCACTAGCTGTACGAAACACAACAGTAAGCTGCCAGTTTATGTCGGTTCTGTAAGACATTGGTATTTCCACAGTTGTATCCGCTCAGTCTTAATGTAGACAAAACTGTCCACACTGACTCTAGCATTTTTCCAATCAATTGAACATTTTGGAAACATAAAAAAAATCGCGCAAAAAACTAATTTTGACGATTTAAAAAACGCACCATAGATTATGACAAAAACAGTAAGTAACTGATTAATTCAATTAATTAATTTAATTCATTTGTTGTTGTTTATGAATATACATTCAACGACTTTGTCGGTTGGGCGACGTCTTACGGAATCACTTGGCAGACATCGGATATGAAAAGTTGAGGATCTGATTCACTGGCATATTTTAAGAAAGTCTATGTCCAACTAAAATCTGGCGTGGGCCGGCGATGATAGTTTGAGAAAGCAACGCGTGATTAATCAAGAATAGCAAAACATTAACAAATAATCATGCCTTAAATACGTATGATAGCTTATTTTTTCGTTTGTAGCAGTCAACCTACCTAGCTTAGGTAACCTACTTCTCTTGCTACTTGTCTAGTAACACGATATTTTTTTTTATGAATAAATGCCTCTAATACCCTTATTATAGAAATTGTTGGTTTATAATTTGGCAAGGACATTAAAATGGAGTGTTTAATTGTTAAGAAAATATTAACATATTTAAACATTGATAAATGGCGAACAATATTCCAAAAAATTAAACAGATTGAAGCTATGAGTATAAAAAATCGTTCTTTTTATGAATTCATCCGTTCCCACGCGGCCCATTGACAAATTGTTCTCGTTGGTCTTCATGCATCATTAGTACTGCAGCCAACAGACAGCGCCCATTTCCGCCATATGATAATAATAAACTATAAAAAATATGAGTATTTTTCGGTCGGCGACCGTTATATATATGCATTATACCTTTATATGGCAATGCCTGACGAATGCATCCCCCATACAGTAAACACTTACATAGTAATATTTGGTTCGTAACCTCATTATCGACACCATTATTATATTATTAGGTGTTGCCTGCGGCTCCGCCCGCGTGGAGGTTATTTTTGGAAGAAAAGGTATACAATCCATGGAGGCATCGCTATTACACTTTTCTATATTTTGCTAGGAAGCGTGCATTTTTTCGGGATAAAAAGTAGCCTATGTCAGTTTCTGATTCCTAAACCGCCACTATGAAAAATAATGTCGATCCCTTGTTCTGTGAAAAACTAAATTATCCCACGGGAACTGCACATTTTTCCGGGATCAAAAGTAGCCTATGTGCTAAATTTCAATCAGATCCGGTGTGATTGAGTAAACACATCCATCCCATCCATCCAAGCATTCGCATTTATAATAGTAATAAGATTGATTAGATGTTACTATTATTATTTTATTTGTAAAAAGCGATAGGGAGCTGATGTCGCTTTTTCACAGTTATAAAACTGTATTATAATGAGTTAGTCGTAAACGACTTTCGAAACGCACTGCTGCGAATATGTTGAAATAATATATTTAAATAGGACGCGCCCAAAATTTATTTTCTCCAAAGCTCACGTTTGATCGTAGACAACCTAGATTTCTATCTAAGGTATGAATGTAAAAATGTTATTTTACGAATTCATTTAATTTGTGTGTATTTAAGCTCAAAATATAAAATAGATAAACGTATATTAAGAAAACTTATTAGGTAAATAATTTTAATTTTATTATTCGAGTTGTCTCATATGACTTTGGTCTTAAATTCTATAAACTACCGTATTATACCGTACTAGCTGTTGCTCGCGGCTCCGCCTGCGTGGAGGTTATATTCGGGAGCAGAAGTATACAATCCAAGGAGTTGTCTTCTGCACTGAGGCACCTGTAGCGATAGTCTAGGCTCTCAGGTGTTGTGCCTGAATCTTGAGATTGCATCTAAAGAATACCCCATAAGTTTAACCTCACATTGCCCCTTTTAGGGATGATTTTTCAAAAACGTTGAAACACGTATTTCTTTATATCCTACCAAAAGCCTAAATATGAATTTACAGATCCCTAAGTCGAGGAATTATGGATTTCCCATACAAATTTTGAACTCCTATTTGACCTCTTTCAAGGTTGTTTCTTGAAAAAAAAGATAGCCTATGTCCTTCTCCAGGATATAATCTATTCCCTTACCAAATTTTATTACAATCCGTTCAGCCGATTAGTCGTGAAGAGGTAACAAACAAACAGAGTTACTTTCGCATTTATAGTATTAGTATGGATTGTATTGTTCTAGTTAAATAAGACGTCCTATAATGGAAGTCATAATCACGGAAGATGTGTCAATAGTAATTTCGTGAATGGCCAGCTCGAGGGTCAGGCACCGGGCGCAGTGCGTGGGATCAATTGGGTACCTCGTTGATTCGTGAAATTAATACAACTTCAAGGGCTGCGACAATGTCGGGCAAGATCATAAAAATATCGAGGGCAAAGATATAAGAGAAACCCTTTATTTTACGACCGCATATAGGCTCTACTGGATCTGAGGATACTTAAGTACGCTGTAGTAGTTTTTTTTATCCTGACCCCCCGACAAAAACCTGATGTACACTGGCTGATCCCGGAACGCGACAAACTTGCGTGTGCCACTATGGCGGGTTTAACACCCTGTGTACGGTGGTCACTATCCGGGCGGATATGATATCCTACCACCAGCAATACAAAGTACAAAGATAATATAAAAAAACTGTGAATATCTTTTGACGGTTGCCATAATTATGCCAACATCTGTAATTTTCGAAGAACTATAATGTATTTTTACATTGTCACTCAACATAAGGTCTTTTGCCACGCCTGCCAAATTCATGATTTCTTGTCAAACTTGTTGCTACAAGTAATATATGTATATTGATGTACAAACGTTGTTAATATTCCTTGTAAGCGGATAGCATCGTGACCTACTAATAATAATAATACTAGCCCTGTATTAAACATTGTCCCACTGCTGGGCACGGGCCTTCTCTACTAATGAGAGGGGTTAGGCCGTAGTCCACCACGCTGGCCTAATGCGGATTGGCAGACTTCTCATACCTTCGAAAAATTCTCAGATATGCAGGTTTCCTCACGATGTTTTCCTTTACCGTTAAAGCAAGCGATAATTAACATTTTAATACACATAACTTTAGAAAAGCCAGAGGTGTATGCCACTTGATTTTCGAAACTACGACTTTCGTGTCGGCAGTCCGTACCACAACCAACTAGGCTATCGCTGCTATCGTGACCTACTATAACTTTTTTTATTTTATTCAACATTTGCTAACCCTAAACACGTAGCTTGCGCAGGACACGAGCCTATCAAATGTGACAACATAGAATTACAAATTACATTACTCGCCTACACAAGCATTAAAATAATGGACAGCTATCATATAATAAATGATCGCATTTACACAAAGCATTCTACCATTTATATACCATTTGCTTTAAACACAAATACAACATAATCTCATATCTGTACAGAAATTCAACTAGTACACCCAACCCAACGTTCCGCCGAAGTTACTTCCGACCCATGGTGTGATAGATCGCAAGCCTATTGGCATATTTGTAACAAATTTCAATTATGGGCAATTCAATCGATTTTCGAATCGAAAAGTCAATCATAAACTGTAATTGACCGAGCTGGGATTTAAACCCAGTACCTCATCGGTTTCCCACTCTACGTACGCTGACACAAAGACCACTGAGGTGATTTGATTTAGTAATCTGTATAGAGACTATTCAAAAACTAAATTAGTGCAAAAACCACACATCTGTTACTATACTTAATTTACAGTCATTTGTATGATGGAGTGAGGTTACTATCAATGCCGATGTTACAGTATTGACTATTTTGTATTACTATGCCACTTACAGAGTAGGGTAACGGACCTGCCATGCCACCGTGATGTGAATGTAATAGTGGACTTTATACGACCAATACAACTGCCAAACAAGGATACTATTGAGTTCCGCTTCATCGTATTCCGGATCGGTAAGCACCGAGTAAATTATGTTTACATAGTGGTGCCATCGAATACGGATATCTATACCTGTTGAACCTAAATAACTGCTGGATTTATAATACAACTTATTTGTTAATTTTTTATTCTGCATTCTGTGTATTTATACGAGAGTTTATGAAGTAAATAATATTTATAGGTTATAGGCAGTGCTTATAATCCTATAATGTTATATAAAACTTATTGTAGTAATATTCTAGTCCCCAAGACATGTATACAATTTGGGACCCCTGTCAAATATTTTAATGGATAGATATGTACAAAAAGTGATTATAAAATATTATGTACTAAGTTTGTGCAGTATGTGTAAGTATAGGATTTCCAAAAAACATATTGAAACATAACAATTAAGTTAAGTTATACGAATAAATAAATTATGAATTATATTGTGGCTTTTATGAAACTATTTTATTTTTTTAGTAACTCATAGTTACACGTATTATTTTTCTAATATAACTCTTGAAATAAATAGTATAATGATACTTTTACAATTCAAAGATTGTTATTCGTTGATTGTCGATCAGCAGAGTGAATAAGACATACACTGCGAGTGGCAACAAGTTTGAATAGTTATTACACAGTATTATTTGAGACGGTAACGACCTCTCTATTAATACTATACCTAAACCATATGTTCACGTCTAGCGTATAGTGCGAGAATCACAAAACTATTTATAGTTGCGTTTGTATGTGTGTCAGGGGGCCGCGACGACATCCGCCCGCCCTACAAGGGTCAGCTAACTAAATGAAAAAAAAACATTATTCTTCTAGTATTGTGGGTATTCTTGGGCGGGTTATTTTATCCTGGCAAGGCAAAGTGACCACACTGCACCTGATGGTAAGCGCAGTGCCGTTCAATTAGAGTATCGAGTAGCAAGAGAAAATCTATCCCCCGCTACTCAACACAATCACGCCGGCCTGCTTACTCACTCTACGCCATGGGCAAGAAGGTGAAGAAGCGGTCGAGAGGCTAGTGTCAGAGTAATCAAGGCCGCGTTACGGCCAAACATGATGATATATATGAGATGATAAGCGCAGTGTCATCCAGTAGATTATCACGTGGCGAAAAGCATATTTTCCTCACTACTCCACACAATCATGCCGGCAATGATATCAAGATGTTACCCGTTTGTCAGTTTATGGTAGTAAATAAATAGACCCTAATACTGAATGTTTGTTAACATAATCATTGAGAATATTTTAAAATGGGAAGTCCACCTGATTCTGATGCCTCCAGATACAAATTGATGATAAAAGTAGAGGGGCCACATATAAATCATTTTTATAATACGTAAAGTCTTATCAAGAGCAAAGTTTTTTTTTATAGTATAGTCCGACAAACGAGCCAGTGGGTCACCTGATGTTAAGTGATCTCCACCGCCCATGAACATCCACAATACCGAAAATATCATGTTTTTTTTTTTTTTTTTTTTATTTTATCCTGGCACGGCAAAGTGACCGCACTGTACCTGATGGTAAGCGCAGTGCGGTCCAAATAGAGTACTGAGTAGCGAGAGACGATCTATCTCCGCTACTCAACACACTCATGCCGGCCTGCTTCTTCACACTACGCCATGAGCAAGAAGGTGAAGAAGGGGTCGAGGGTCTAGTGTCAGAGTACTAAGAAGGCCGCAAAATGGCCATTGTACCCCAACTCCAGACCCCCGACAAAAACCGGATGTACACTGGCTGATCCCGGAACGCGACACACTTGCGTGTGCCACTATGGCGGGTTTTTCGCCCTGTGTACGGTGGTCGCTACCCGGGCGGATATGAATATCCTACCACCAGCAAAATCATGTATGCGCTGTCGGCCTTAAAGGACAGGGGATTAGGGAAGGGAAGGGGAAGTCTGGGCTTCCGGATATCTCACTTACCATACGAAACGCGACAGTAAACTGTCACTTTACGTTGGTTTTCTGTGAGACAGTGGTACTTTCACGGTCGAGCCGGCTCATTCATGCTGTAGACAAATATGTCTTCAGCGTGGCTCAACCACTTCCATTATTATTATTACTTTATTCACTACCAGTTTCATTATTATCTATCAATCTCATACATTTTATATATTTTATATTACTTGCAAAAACAGTCCCTCATAAATAAATATTAAGTATATTTACATATAAAATATTTACTTTAATCACAAACAAACTCTGTGATAAAGTTGTGTGAAACAAAATATGAAAAATATTATTGTTTGGTATAATTTCATTATAGCAGCGATAGCCTAGTTGGTTGCGGTACGGACTGTCAAGACGAAAGTCGTAGGTTCGAAATCGAAGTGGCATACACCTCTGACTTTTCTAAAGTTATGTGTGTATTAAAATGTTAATTATCGGTGAAGGAAAACATCGTGAGGAAACCTGCATATCTGAGAGTTTTTCGAAGGTATGAGAAGTCTGCCAACCCGCATTAGGCCAGCGTGGTGGACTAAGGCCTAACCCCTCTCATTAGTAGAGGAGGCCCGTGCTCAGCAGTGGGACAATGTTTAATACAGGGCTAGTATTATTATTATTTTAATTTAGATTTTTTTTTCTTCTTTATTTATATTACGAACAAATGCTGATGATGGCCTAATAAAAACCTGTTATGTTAGATTATTTATTTGTTTTTTTTTCAGGACTGAATAGGTTTGCTTAACCAGATACTGAGTACATATTTGCTCTGATTCATAAAAAAAACAAAGATTGCTAAACCGTATAATTTTAATCGTAGTACTGTTTACTTTTATAATAATATGAGTTAAGCTAAATTAGAACAAACAAGCTACTAAATTATGTATGACAAAAATTGTAGCAGCGTGAAATAAACAAAGTTAATCCTTGCTTAAAAGGGCTCACGGTTAATTTGACGTATCTTTTATATAAACTTACATTCACGCCTGAAATCTCCGAAGCTGTAACCATTACACCCATTTTTCATCGAATTTATTACGGTCCATAAAGTGATAGGAGGCGAGCCTACCACTATACTGGGTTCAATTGCAGACTCCGGGCTGATGCTGAGTATTTCTAAATAGAAAAACCCAGTATCACTTTACCCGACCCGGGGATCGAACCCGAGACTCAGCACAGCAGTCGTAAGGCATGCGCTACCGAGGCAGTCTTCTATATGTAGTATTGTAATATTTTTTTTATTCTGGCAAAATTTACTTGAGTGTATTCACACCTTTTGTATTATTAATTAAAGTATGTTTTACTGACGCACATTACACACAAGAATACTGAAACTATATTTCAAACATTTGATATTGTATTAATTATATTATTTAATATTAATATCTGTCAAATATTATACCGCATTACAAAATTTGTAGTCGGTTAGTTGAGTAGTTTTAATATTTGATATTACACAAATAAATGCTATGTTATGTGCAATTTCAACAAAGACGTATAAATATCAGAAAACACGATTTCGTAAATAACGCGTCAAAGCGTCGATATGAATATTAACCAGGGTTTCGTAAATACTGTTTTTACGCATTACGTGTAGAAGAACATTTTAATTCATACACTATTACACTTATGTGTAACTTAGAAATTAAACGACTGTGCGCAATTAGAATA
The DNA here is from genome assembly GCA_905220505.1 of Laothoe populi. Classification (NCBI taxonomy): domain Eukaryota; kingdom Metazoa; phylum Arthropoda; class Insecta; order Lepidoptera; family Sphingidae; genus Laothoe; species Laothoe populi. The sequence goes on along the minus strand of HG992155.1, from coordinate 10,999,649 downwards.
ATTTATTGCAAGCAGCTTTAGAGTAAAAAAAACATGTTATATATTTAATATAATAATAACACTTTCACACATATAGTCCCGACCCCACACTAAGATACGAGTCTTGTGTTGAGGGTATCAGGGACTAGAGAGACTTTCGGTCTCATAACACCCAGACCCCGGACACAAATATCTGTCTGTCACACAAACATTTGTCCCGGTGTGGGAATCGAACCCATGGTCTCTCGTTTCACAGCCGGCTACTTGCCTACTGCGCCACGGAGGCTGTCGTGAAGTAATAAAACTACCAAAAGTCTCACTAAACAAAAATATGAATCGACGTGGTTAGAGAATGAAATTTTGGTACTAAATGGTCCTTGTTTCGCTGATTTCAAAGGCTATAAAACATAATTATAGGATAGTTTCCTATGTTGAAAATTGATCATTACTTTATATACAACCGAGGATAATACAAACCAGAAATTCTTTTGCAAAACCAGATACAAAATTGATTTAAAGACGAGGCCACAAATGTTCCTTTAATCATTGGTATGAGCAAAAGTGGGTGCGTGGTGGAAACTTCGCATTATACCTCTCGCATGACTTCACCGTAAGGGCCATTCCGGGTGGTGACGTCATGAATCATATCTTGCATCCTTTTGAATCATTTGACACCGATTGAAATGACTTTTAGCGTTACTTATTTTGAGCGAATTTATAAAAATTATTTCGGTAATATTAGTATTTCTGAGTAAGAATCGCCCAATTTGTCTAACGTGTGGGCAGCGGAATATAGGATGTGTATCCGACCTACCCAAAATAACTTAAAAACTTGATATATTTCCGTTATAAAATTAATTATGTGTTTATTTATCTCAATAAAGAAATTAATGATGTCATTCAACTTTAACATTGAATCTCTATAAGTGTACATTGCGAAGTCATTTTTAACAGAATTATGAGTATAGATAAGAATATGGATATATCAAATATATTTATAAATTACCTAGGTTTTGTGTATACGAAATAAACGTGCCATCCCTGAAGGGTTACTCTTGACACTCGATTCCAATTTAAAATTCGGATTGGGTTCGAAAACGGTACAATTGGCACTCTTGAACGCAGCTCCAGCGCACGATTCTACTGAATATGGCGGAACTTATAGTAACTAATATCTTATATCAATCTTAAACAGTTTTTTGTTCTATAATTGTGTATGGAACTTAAGTGTAATACTTCTAGTATTGTTATTAATTTTAAATGAATATTATATTTTATGAAATATGAAAATACAAAAGACCTGAGTTTCTTGGTGCTTCGTCTCAGACCAGTGGGCATTTCCGAAGCACCGGTAGATAAACTTCAACCTGACATGTAAAAAGTGCCCCTAGTGGCCTAATTTACAAAATAAATAAATGATTTGATTTGAAAATGATTTGAATGATCTAAATGAAATAGAGTATTTACGATCGCTAGTTCGTAAATATTTTATTTCATTTATTTGACTGAGTTACGAATTCCAATATCTTCTAAATTGAAATTGAAACTGTATCGAGTTCGAGATTGGAATTGATTTCAAGAGTAGGCCTACTGTTTTGGAGACTACTGCTGATGTACATACGATAAAAGCTCAAGACGAAGTTTTGGGTAAAATGTATGTTTACACTGTCTTTAATTTGTATTGAAATATTGAATATACATCTAAACTGATCATAAATAGTGATAATAAAAAATATATTAACTGATACTCATAATGATAAACTACAATATCTTAAAACGAAACGATACTGTAGCTGCGATAACTAAGCGTGGTCAAAAAACCACAGGCATAATAAATGCCTTGGGCGTAAAAAAAAAATAACGAAATTCGTTAAATGTCTATTGCAGGTTGTATATTAAAACATTTGTAGAAAATTGTCATCTGTCAATATGACACTTTTAAATAAAGTTCGTATTTCTATACAAATTAGTCGAATTTGAAACTCTTATCACACAAAGAGTCGTTTTCCCCTGATTAAAAGAACAAAGCGCAAACGCATCTTCACGTCATTACAATCAGTTGACGCAGCTAAACCTCTCATTGTGTAGGCAGAGCGTGGAAACAAATGAATAATACAAAATATTAAAATCATCCCACTGAAATAATTATCTCGAGCAAGAAAAATACAGCACGGCGGATAATATTCTTTAAGGTCAATGATGACTTCATTAGATCAGCTCTTATACAAATTAAAATAGCTACGATATAAAAATTATATTTTTAAACATTATTTTCAGTTTAAAATGGTGTTTTAGTTTGAAAATAACACTAGGCTAACTATATAATAATTGATGTTGATGAATTTGCAAAAAGTAAGGGGTTTAGTCAAAACCAATATACATTACGAGTAGTCTACGATAAAAAAATGGGACCTGTGTTGTAATTATTCGGCTAATCTTATTATTGATACAGTAATTGTATAGTATATTAATAGTGGGCAAGGTGGAAGGGAAGAGACGCGCTGGGCGAAAGAAAAAATCGTGGCTGCGAAATATCCGGGAGTGGACCGGTATCACCTCCGCTGAACAACTGTTCCACCTGGCCAGTGACAGGGAGGAGTATAAGAAGCTGACGGCCAACCTTCAAGACTGAAGAGGCACATGAAGAAGAAGAAGAAGAATTAATAGTATAATACTCCTATTTGTTCATTCATGTAGTTAGATATGTTGAGTTGTATAAAATATTTTGTGTAAATGGACTATGGCCTGACCCCTCTCATTAAGGGAATTACGTAGTCCAATGACTTTGACGATTCGACCTTCAAAAAGCTAGCCGTGCTACTCTCTGATAGATGGCTATAGATAGTATACGCCAATAGATGGCATGATAAAAAATTTTAAACATCACCGTAAACACGAACGACTATAGAGTAGAAAGAAAATCGATTTATTTGGCACAATTTTAAGTGTAGTTACTTTTTAATTTCGTGCATGATTCGGATACTAACGAAATAAAAATAAATTATAATCACATTGCACGATGGCTGTAGATGATTATTGTTTTGACATATTCAAGGCTGCATGGTGTAGAACCGTTGCCTTCTCTTTTATATAGAAAAGAGAGAATGAAACAAACATTTTATGTTCATAATATTTCGTTCTCAGTAATTAGGTACTTTTTGAACTACCGCTGGCTCTACGTTTTTGCTTACATAGTCAAATAATAAATTAAATGTTTTTAAACGGTTATATTTAGCTTGCTCTGGTTGTTTGTTGTATTTATTTGGGTCAAATTTACTAATTGAAATTTTAACCCCTATCACTGCTTATAATAATTATTTGTTATTATGGTTTTATAATTAGTAAAAACAAATCGTGGTATGTATTTAAATTCTTACAACTTGCACTAATAAGTAGGTACATATCTGTCATTGGCAATTGGAAGATTCAAAACAACCAGCCACGAAATGAAGGAAAATGTGCTTTAAATTTAGAGTGTTAGAGTCTATTATACTCATGGACAAAGTGCACTTGAGAAATTTTATTGTATTTTTATATAAACGCTGATAAGGTTCAATGTGGTTATTGCTGAGCAAGTAATTTATAAAATTATGACATCGGGAGCAACAGGAAGAAAATAAGATTTAAAAAAAATATATATTGAAAATATTACGTGCGCAGGATTTGAACCCCTGTCATGATTTTAGTATCAGGACGACGTTTACCCCGAGACCAATGTCTGTTTTATAATACCTGTTGAAATTTTATATTAGTTTCTATTTATACTAAATGTCTAGACTGCCTCGGTGGCGTAGTTGTAATTGCGCATGCGTTACGATTGCTGCGCTGAGGTCTCGGGTTCGATCCCCGGGTCGGGTAAAGTGATATTGGGTTTTTCTACCTAGAAATACTCAGTATTAACCCGGAGTCTGGAATGGTGCCCGGTGTGGCGATAGGCTCGCCCCCTATCACATTATGGGACCGAAATTCGGCGAAAAGTGGGTGTACTGGTTACACCTCTGCCTACCCCTTCGGGGATTACAGGCGTGAGTGTATATGTATATGTATGTATGTATGTACTAAATGTTTACAATCATAATAAGTAGGAGGAACATACAAGCCAAAACCAATTTTATTTCCATAATATTAACGTTAAAAATCGCTTAACACGTTGACTGCGGCGCCAAATAAATCGTTCGTTCGTTCGTTAGTACAAATATATAGCTGTGTAATATATATTCACGCGGACAGATTTTAGCTTTGAGTTTATATGTGACCCGTTATCTAGTTGTATTGTTGATCGAAGGTCCATTTGATGTGCCGCGCGGTGCCCGAGTCTCGAATTATCTACCTATTGGCTATTATATAGTGTTTGCTAATTTCTTCACTCACGCGCGGCATGGCAACGCCGTTGGCGATTTTGATTTTTTTATTTTATTATTATTGTATTTATTTGCTATAATAGCCTATTGTAATGTGATTTATAATAATGTTTGGGATTTTCCATGGTTGTTTTAATAATATCATTGATATGCATAATTTTAATCTTAATGCATATAGTATCATGAATATAGTCTATTTGTAAACGGATGCCCACGACTAGGTAGTCGGTAATTATATTATTTGATTAGGTTCCAGGCTCCGAGATAATACTGAGAATTTCTAGTTAGAAAAACCCAATATCACTTTACCCGACCCGGGGATCGAACCCGAGACCTCAGCACAGCATACATAATTACGACTGCGCCACCGAGGCAAACTATTTAAACAATGCAAAACCAAAATTCAAAATCGGCGTACAAAACGTAAAGAAACCGTTTCCAAAACAAAATAATATGTTTGTTCATGCAAATCTACGGCTTATGTATGTGAATCTAAAGATCATTTCAAATTCGACGAATCTCACAACTACGCTGGCAAACCAATCAAACTATATAACTATATAAACTATAAACTATATCTATTATCAAACCAATTCAATGTAATAATAATACTTGTCAGTAAAAAATCTTTGACGTGTTAAGCGATTTTTAACGTTAACATTATGGAAATAAAATTGGTTTTGGCTTGTATTTTCCTCCTACTATTATAAATAGAAACTAATATAAAATTTCAACAAGTATTATAAGAAAGGCATTGGTCTTGGGGTAAACGTCGTCCTTATACTAACATTATGACAGGTGTTCAAATCATCTACACGATTTATTTTCAATATGTATTTTTTTAAATCTTATTTTCTTCTTGTTTACACACATAGTAAAAGAAAAAAAAATGGAAAGAATTTGCTCCCGATATCATAATTTTATAAATTACTTGTTCAGCAATACACAAATAAATATATAAAAAAAATAAACACAAAAAACAACCAGGGCAAGCTAAATATAACTGTTTAAAAACGTTTAATTTATTATTATTGACTAAATTTTGTTTGTCGGTGACTCTGAACAAATGTTAAAGGTTTAACACAGTCTATTATTATTTAAGCACTTTTGTTTTGCAATTAATTGTAATAATAGTCATTTTTGTTTGGAATCGAGTCCAAGCGCAAAAACGTAGTGCCAGCAATAGTTCAAAAAGTACCTAATTACTGAGAACGAAATATTATGAACGTGAAATTTTTGTTTCATTCTCTCTTTTTTATATAAAAGAGAAGGCAAAGGTTCTACACCATGCAGGCATGCATACTTCAGGAAACTGACAATTTTGCCATCTATTGCATAGTAGTGAGATTAATCTTCAATTTCAAAAGCGCTAGTTGTCGCATACCTCGGTTGCGGCAAAATTAAGGTTTTTATTTGTTATTTACACATTTTGTTAGAAATGTTCTAAAAGTAATAAGACTCGTCTTTTTTATTGATAACAAAGTAATTATTTTGATTAAAATTAATGTGAATCGATAAGCCCTATTGGAGATATTGTATTTTTTATTTTTCATGTTTAGGATTTTATTTAAATAATTTGAGGGCATTTAAACAAATTCTGTATAGCTTTAGAGTTGCGCAATGAGTCTATATTTAACATATATTTTTAATATAGCGCTTGGTTCAGCAGATATCTCAGAATGTTCTTCGAACTCAACGTAATTCTAACCGCTTTGCGTGCCCTTTCCCCTTAAGGGAATTACGTAGTCCAATGACTTTGACGATTCGACCTTCAAAAAGCTAGCCGTGCTACTCTCTGATAGATGGCTATAGATAGTATACGCCAATAGATGGCATGATAAAAATTTTTAAACATCACCGTAAACACGAACGACTATAGAGTAGAAAGAAAATCGATTTATTTGGCACAATTTTAAGTGTAGTTACTTTTTAATTTCGTGCATGATTCGGATACTAACGAAATAAAAATAAATTATAATCACATTGCACGATGGCTGTAGATGATTATTGTTTTGACATATTCAAGGCTGCATGGTGTAGAACCGTTGCCTTCTCTTTTATATAGAAAAGAGAGAATGAAACAAACATTTTATGTTCATAATATTTCGTTCTCAGTAATTAGGTACTTTTTGAACTACCGCTGGCTCTACGTTTTTGCTTACATAGTCAAATAATAAATTAAATGTTTTTAAACGGTTATATTTAGCTTGCTCTGGTTGTTTGTTGTATTTATTTGGGTCAAATTTACTAATTGAAATTTTAACCCCTATCACTGCTTATAATAATTATTTGTTATTATGGTTTTATAATTAGTAAAAACAAATCGTGGTATGTATTTAAATTCTTACAACTTGCACTAATAAGTAGGTACATATCTGTCATTGGCAATTGGAAGATTCAAAACAACCAGCCACGAAATGAAGGAAAATGTGCTTTAAATTTAGAGTGTTAGAGTCTATTATACTCATGGACAAAGTGCACTTGAGAAATTTTATTGTATTTTTATATAAACGCTGATAAGGTTCAATGTGGTTATTGCTGAGCAAGTAATTTATAAAATTATGACATCGGGAGCAACAGGAAGAAAATAAGATTTAAAAAAAATATATATTGAAAATATTACGTGCGCAGGATTTGAACCCCTGTCATGATTTTAGTATCAGGACGACGTTTACCCCGAGACCAATGTCTGTTTTATAATACCTGTTGAAATTTTATATTAGTTTCTATTTATACTAAATGTCTAGACTGCCTCGGTGGCGTAGTTGTAATTGCGCATGCGTTACGATTGCTGCGCTGAGGTCTCGGGTTCGATCCCCGGGTCGGGTAAAGTGATATTGGGTTTTTCTACCTAGAAATACTCAGTATTAACCCGGAGTCTGGAATGGTGCCCGGTGTGGCGATAGGCTCGCCCCCTATCACATTATGGGACCGAAATTCGGCGAAAAGTGGGTGTACTGGTTACACCTCTGCCTACCCCTTCGGGGATTACAGGCGTGAGTGTATATGTATATGTATGTATGTATGTACTAAATGTTTACAATCATAATAAGTAGGAGGAACATACAAGCCAAAACCAATTTTATTTCCATAATATTAACGTTAAAAATCGCTTAACACGTTGACTGCGGCGCCAAATAAATCGTTCGTTCGTTCGTTAGTACAAATATATAGCTGTGTAATATATATTCACGCGGACAGATTTTAGCTTTGAGTTTATATGTGACCCGTTATCTAGTTGTATTGTTGATCGAAGGTCCATTTGATGTGCCGCGCGGTGCCCGAGTCTCGAATTATCTACCTATTGGCTATTATATAGTGTTTGCTAATTTCTTCACTCACGCGCGGCATGGCAACGCCGTTGGCGATTTTGATTTTTTTATTTTATTATTATTGTATTTATTTGCTATAATAGCCTATTGTAATGTGATTTATAATAATGTTTGGGATTTTCCATGGTTGTTTTAATAATATCATTGATATGCATAATTTTAATCTTAATGCATATAGTATCATGAATATAGTCTATTTGTAAACGGATGCCCACGACTAGGTAGTCGGTAATTATATTATTTGATTAGGTTCCAGGCTCCGAGATAATACTGAGAATTTCTAGTTAGAAAAACCCAATATCACTTTACCCGACCCGGGGATCGAACCCGAGACCTCAGCACAGCATACATAATTACGACTGCGCCACCGAGGCAAACTATTTAAACAATGCAAAACCAAAATTCAAAATCGGCGTACAAAACGTAAAGAAACCGTTTCCAAAACAAAATAATATGTTTGTTCATGCAAATCTACGGCTTATGTATGTGAATCTAAAGATCATTTCAAATTCGACGAATCTCACAACTACGCTGGCGGGGGTATCAAACCAATTCAATGTAATAATAATACTTGTCAGTAAAAAATCTTTGACGTATTAAGCGATTTTTAACGGTAACATTATGGAAATAAAATTGGTTTTGGCTTGTATTTTCCTCCTACTATTATAAATAGAAACTAATATAAAATTTCAACAAGTATTATAAGAAAGGCATTGGTCTTGGGGTAAACGTCGTCCTTATACTAACATTATGACAGGTGTTCAAATCATCTACACGATTTATTTTCAATATGTATTTTTTTAAATCTTATTTTCTTCCTGTTTACACTGATACTGAGAATTTCTAGATAAAAAAACTCAATATCACTTTACCCGACCCGGGGATCGAACCCGAGACCTCAGCACAGCAGTCGTAACGCATGCGCAATTACAACTGCGCCACCGAGGCAGTCAATATATAGGGTAGTTATTGGGATTATTATTTTTATAAGTTTATCTCATTAGTTAATGTTAGTAGTTATACCGAGTGAAATTGAACTCATAAGAACCCATAAAACATGTTATTTTACTACATAAGAATTACGTAGGAAGCAATATATATCAATAAACGCTAGAAATAAAAAATACAAAATATACCAAGTCTCAAATAGTTGTGCATCGGTGTGTCTAGCAAAGGTACATACACGCGTCAACTCCCTTGAACCCTATGACCCCGATCGGTCGCGAACATGTGACATGATTTTTTTGTGATTTTATTCAAACTTTCCCTTCATACTTCAGGCTTAGTACGGTCAAAATATGTAAATGAACACTAATTACAACTTAGATGCTTAGGTACGCAATTTATTAAAATAATGAAATAATTTACTGTACCTAGTTTCGGCGTATTTCAAAAGTTGAAATCTCGATAGGTATTTACAATAATTGTTCAGGAATCACATATTGTATTTACAATAATAAGTAAGTTGATTTGTGTACCGAGGTTGCACATTACGCGGTCCAGACATTGCATGTAATATCGGTCCACTAAAACACTAAATGCACTGCAGTCCAAAGGTTAGCGACGAAAAGCGCGCGCGCAATTAATTTTGAATCAAAAACATGCGTCAACGTACCCTTGTAGTCGTTACGTCACGGGCATGCCATGAAGTATTATTATTATTAATGTGATAGGGGGCCTATCTATAGCCTATCGCCATACCGGGCACAGGTTCCAGGCTCCGGGATACTACTGAGAATTTCTAGTTAGAAAAACCCAATATCACTTTACCCGACCCGGGGATCGAACCCGAGACCTCAGCACAGCATACATAATTACGACTGCGCCACCGAGGCAAACTATTTAAACAATGCAAAACCAAAATTCAAAATCGGCGTACAAAACGTAAAGAAACCGTTTCCAAAACAAAATAATATGTTTGTTCATGCAAATCTACGGCTTATGTATGTGAATCTAAAGATCATTTCAAATTCGACGAATCTCACAACTACGCTGGCAAACCAATCAAACTATATAACTATATAAACTATAAACTATATCTATTATCAAACCAATTCAATGTAATAATAATACTTGTCAGTAAAAAATCTTTGACGTGTTAAGCGATTTTTAACGTTAACATTATGGAAATAAAATTGGTTTTGGCTTGTATTTTCCTCCTACTATTATAAATAGAAACTAATATAAAATTTCAACAAGTATTATAAGAAAGGCATTGGTCTTGGGGTAAACGTCGTCCTTATACTAACATTATGACAGGTGTTCAAATCATCTACACGATTTATTTTCAATATGTATTTTTTTAAATCTTATTTTCTTCTTGTTTACACACATAGTAAAAGAAAAAAAAATGGAAAGAATTTGCTCCCGATATCATAATTTTATAAATTACTTGTTCAGCAATACACAAATAAATATATAAAAAAAATAAACACAAAAAACAACCAGGGCAAGCTAAATATAACTGTTTAAAAACGTTTAATTTATTATTATTGACTAAATTTTGTTTGTCGGTGACTCTGAACAAATGTTAAAGGTTTAACACAGTCTATTATTATTTAAGCACTTTTGTTTTGCAATTAATTGTAATAATAGTCATTTTTGTTTGGAATCGAGTCCAAGCGCAAAAACGTAGTGCCAGCAATAGTTCAAAAAGTACCTAATTACTGAGAACGAAATATTATGAACGTGAAATTTTTGTTTCATTCTCTCTTTTTTATATAAAAGAGAAGGCAAAGGTTCTACACCATGCAGGCATGCATACTTCAGGAAACTGACAATTTTGCCATCTATTGCATAGTAGTGAGATTAATCTTCAATTTCAAAAGCGCTAGTTGTCGCATACCTCGGTTGCGGCAAAATTAAGGTTTTTATTTGTTATTTACACATTTTGTTAGAAATGTTCTAAAAGTAATAAGACTCGTCTTTTTTATTGATAACAAAGTAATTATTTTGATTAAAATTAATGTGAATCGATAAGCCCTATTGGAGATATTGTATTTTTTATTTTTCATGTTTAGGATTTTATTTAAATAATTTGAGGGCATTTAAACAAATTCTGTATAGCTTTAGAGTTGCGCAATGAGTCTATATTTAACATATATTTTTAATATAGCGCTTGGTTCAGCAGATATCTCAGAATGTTCTTCGAACTCAACGTAATTCTAACCGCTTTGCGTGCCCTTTCCCCTTAATAGAGGAGGCCCGAGCCCAGCAGTTGATTATAATTTATATAAAATAGTCAGTTCATTTTTTATTATATTTGTATTTAAGTATAATGATTTTGTAATAATCACTTTTAATAAACCGAAATAGAACAGCCACCATGACGGAGTGAGTGATCAGCCGGCTGTGAAACGAGAGGCCGCGAATTCAAACTCCGTACCGAGACAAATGTTTAGGCAACTAAGGAAACCTGTATACCTGAGAATTCTACTTAGAATTTCGAAGGTAGGTATGTGAAGTTTACCAACCCGCATTAGACCAGCGTGGTGGACTAAGGCCTAACCCCTCTCTCATTAGTAAAGAAGGCCTGTGCCCAGCAGTGGGACAATGTTTAATACGGGGCTAGTACTACTACAACCATGATGGTGATTAACAGCTAAATAGGTGAGTTGTCTAATTGCTTTCATGTTAAAAAATAGATCAAAGCAATATTCGCGACAGTCCTTTAAGTCTGTCACGTGAACACGTGAGCCAGAATTATTTATATTCCCGGGCGGCGCTGACAATCTCTGTCTCATCAAACAAACACCCTCCGCTCGTCCATAAACTTACCCTAATAAAGTAATATAACCCCACTTAACATGCAATAAACACGGCTTTACATCAAGTAGTTTGGTTTACGACAATCTCTGTACCAGTTTCCTCTGACTTCTCAACTAATTTATTTTTAATCGCTGTAATTTAGAAATTCATCGGCGGATATGAAAATAACAATAAATATCATGAAAATAAGAAAGTTGGAAGATATAACTATTTAGATTTTCAATATAGTATATGGGATGGTATAGGCCAGCGTGGTGGACTAAGGCCTAAGCTATTATCAGCTATTATTGATATAGTAATAGAATAGTATAGTACTGTAGACTGCCTCGGTGGCGCAGTTGTAATTGCGCATGCGTTACCACAGCTGTGCTGAGGTCTCGGGTTCGATCCCCGGGTCGGGTAAAGTGATATTGGGTTTCTCTACCTAGAAATACTCAGTATTAACCCGGAGTCTGGAATGGTGCCCGGTGTGGCGATAGGCTCGCCCCCTATCACATTATGGGACCGAAATTCGGCGAAAAGTGGGTGTACTGGTTACACCTCTGCCTACCCCTTCGGGGATTACAGGCGTGAGTGTATATGTATTTATGTAGTATAGTAATAGTATAATACTCCTAATTGTTCATTCATGTAGTTAGATATATTGAGTTGTATAAAATATTTTGTGTAAATGGACTATGGCCTAACCCCTCTCATTAATAGAGGAGGCCCGTGCCCAGCAGTGGGACAATGTTTAATACAGGGCTAGTATTATTATTATCATATGGGACGGAGTAATAGATAATTAAACAAATTACCACCATTTTGTGATGGTACCACAGCTGCATGATCAGGATTGAACGTTTTATTTACGCATTGATAATATCATTTAGTCTGCTATGATATCGCCAACAATGGGTATAAACCTTCTGCATAATAAGCGCATTACAGTTTCGCAATATCCGACACAACAACAATGAAATAATACTGAAATAATAAAACAATGACCTCAGCTGTAATGAAAAAGACAATCATATCTTCACACGAACTCGTACGAACCTAATTAAGTGTATGACTAAAGCGTTAAGTGATTTAGAAGGATCAAGCGGGGGTTTTATGTATAGTTGTGTTAAGATGAATATACATCACAAACGCAGGTGTGTCTGAAGTAACTCACAACAATCCGATATGGGAAAGTTTCGAAAGTCACATCATCTTTATTTTCCGTATTGCTTAGAAAACTCGTGTTATGTCATTATTTCCAGCTATGAAAATAACTGTTAAGTGCTATTTGAGCGTTAATGCGTAGATCAACAGTAGGTAAGCTTTTACACTAACAATTCTTTATTATAATGGTTTCTTATGTTTACGCGAATGTTATACATTGAAATAAAACTAATTTTTACGGATTCTATCGCGGTTTATTTAACTTTGTTTATCCCGACGTTTCGAAAGCTTTACAGCCTTCATGGTCACGGGGCGGACTGAGTTGTATGTCGTTACGCAAGTATAGTGCAATGTTTCTACCCTCCATATAGTTGTTTTTTAATTTTTATTTGTTGTAGTCCGATCTACGCAGAAGGAGCTCACAGTGTCTTGAGATCAAAAAAGTTAAATAAACCGCGATAGAATCCGTAATTTTTTTTTTATATCAATTCTTTATTAAATAACATTATTGGTTGGTATTGGGTTGGTATGTCGCAATACCAAGTCTCAAATGTTTATAATAAAAATAAATTAATACCATAATAGTCCAACACATAGTTCTGACCCTACACCAGGTTAAACCTGTATCGTGGGTATTAATAACGACAAGTGATTACGGTTCCACAAAACCCAGACACGAAATAAATATCTACCTCTCACACAAACATTGGGCTCGGTGCGGGAATCGAATCCACGGCTTCTCGTTTCACAGCCGGCTACTCGTCCGCTGCGCCACGGAGGCTGTCTATGTATATGTAATATAGTAGGTGAGAACTGATATTGATCCCGTGTTCCCGGTCCGAGGAAATAGAACTAAATGAAGAAGCTTCATATTATGCCGTAAAGACATATCTCTCTGTATGCAAAAGTGTCTGTCACATTTCATGAAAATGTGCGTTATTGCACGCATGCATTATTAATAATGAATATATTCGACTGGATATTTGGTATCACATAGCATGCCACAGCAAAGGATTTGAAATTTTAAACATTGATATATGAGTATCGATTCTTTTTTCAAGGTCTCTATACTTTTAATGGAAATCCCGAGACTTGTATTATGATGAATAGACAGTATAGGATGTTATTGGCAAGTGTCCAACATTAACACATAAACAACATGAAACGTAAGTTACAACACAATGCTATTTAATCAAAACAATGTAAAGATCATGCAAATGAGTGTGATTTAAAATGATTTCGGGAAATAGTCATATCAAAATAAAAAGGTTTTTTATAGAGTAATTATAAATCGGCCAACGTGTTCAGGATCACCTGATAATTGAGTGCAGTGCAGGACCGACCTTAAAGGAAAGAAATAAGAATTAGGGAGGGGGTTTTGACCTCTGAATATCTTACTCGTCGTACAAATCGTAACAGCAAGATGTCTCTTCACTTAATTTTTCTGTAAGACAGTGTATCTCACACTATTTAGACAGTGATTTGATTTGACTGTGATTTGTACAGTGTAGAAAAAACTGTTATAATACATAAAAAGTACACTGACTTCAATAAAAAACAAATTATGCGTCACTATAAAATTTGAGGGTTGCCCTTGATTTTTCTGAGATCGCATCATCAGATCCTGACTTGGTGCCAATGGGACCACCTGGAAAGTATACCCTTTCAAACAAAAAAAGAATTTCTCGAATCGGTCCAGGCGTCTTCGAGTAATCGGGTAACATACATAAAAAAAAGATTCCGACGAATTGTTAACCTCCTCCTTTTTTGAAGTCGGTTAAAAAGGGTGGCTATTTCAAAATAATAGTTACAGGTAAATTCTTTAAGGATAAGTACAATATATAATTAGACATATTTGCTCATCTATAAATCACTACATATTATAAAAAAAGTCCTCCGCCGCGTCTGTCTGTCTTTCTGTATATTCGCGATAAACTTAAAAAAAACTTCTGAACTAATAGAGTGATTCATGAGGAAGGTTTAGATATATGATTTGTTAAGTTTTTGTGTAAATTGGTTGAAATATAACGATAATTGTTAGTAGGGTCGGAAAAGGTCAAGCTTCAAGCTTCATCGTAAGCGCTGCCAAATCCTTTTGAGATAAAATAAAACAATGCATGGTGGGATATTTCTCTTTTATATATCCAGAAAAAAGTCCGCGATGGCATATATCTATCTTTTAAGGATAATTTACTATACCCATTCTAACTTCTAAAACAAATGGTCACGTAAAATGCGATAATTGGAAAGCTATTTAGTGGGATACAGTATAAAGCCTTATCAAATTAAATACTTAGTTAAGCATTTCATGCCCATAATCATAATCTTTTACAACATATATTATAAATGAATATCTTAGGAATTATCGAAAAATTAACGCGCGTGAAAATTAATTCAAGCGCTTTCTCACTGTTTCTATATAAACCGAGCAGAACACCCGAGAGGCAGGGCGATCGGTACAGGTGCGTCAGTGCAGGAGACAACTCCTTGGATTGAATACTTTTTCTCCCAAAAATAACCTCCACGCGGGCGGAGAAGCGGGCAACAGCTAGTAATAAATAAATTATCCCAACTGTCACACACCCCACACTAGGTAAAACCTGTTGAAGGACTAAAGGCCCACAACACGCAGACCCGAAACAAATATCTGCCTGTCACACAAACATTGGTCTCGGTGCAGGAATCATACCAACGACCTCTCGTTTCACAGCCGGCTAATCGCCGCTGCCCCACGGAGGCTGTCAATTATTATAATTTTATGTGATATGTAAATTTTGTTTGAAGAAATTAAATCAAAAAAAGTAAATCAGCACATTATTCGCATAAATCTAACATTAATATAAAAAATGTAAAATAAATTGAATAATTTGTTCATAATGTATTCTGCGGCTTGGTTGCACACATCGGCATACATTTAACGAAGCGCACAATTGCACGTCCACGGCCTACAAATGAGACTATTATATTCAGTAAACAATACTGATTACTTTCAACGAAAACGGGTTGCGTTGCGTCAAAAAGTTCATGGAAGCAGCTAACCTTGTCGAGGACAAGGTCAAACGGAAACTTTCAAGCCCTACGTCGAGACCTGCCAGTCGGCGCGGAGGTCGAATACCAATGAGCTTTTATAAGCTATATGCAATATAATATTACAAATAGTGGGCACTGTATTATCCGCGTAGAGATTGTAAATCCACATACATGTAAATCTCTGCATATAAAAAAACTCTACATCTTAATAAAGTTAAAATAAATAAAAAAATAAAAAAACCTTTTATTTCTTGCTTTAAAAAAGTTACAAAAAATATAGTAATATGTTATTTCAATTTATTATTTGTTTGCATGCATATTTAAAACTAAGATTAAATTAGTAATAGTAATTATTAATTAGACAATTAAAAAAGAAAAATAATTTTAAATTAGTATTATCTTAGAGAAACTCTTTGATTTGCTGGATAAATTATTAATGCATGTCATTGTTCAATTATTCGTTTTTAGTTCATTTAAAGAATTGGCAAATTGACAATAAAATTAAAATAATTCTGTTAATATTAAATGTCATTGTATTAAATTGTATTAAATATGTATATTCATGTGTATTAAATGTATGTTAATTCAAAATGTCTACTCTAATCTATTGTGCAATTATTTGCAAGAACCCCTCTTTTAGTAGAAGGTAAAGGCCTCCTCCAGAGATGACCAATGTTCTCTATCTTTCGCTATGTGTAGCCAACTTAATAAAGTTAAACAACTAAAATTAATGCCGTTTGAAACTACTGCATTTTGTATTAAACATAAGCCGTTACATTTACTTGTTCAACTTCACGTAGTCTGTATTAATTGAGCCTGTTAAACAATGGCACAAACCGCAGTTACTCAGGCAACCGTTTCAAATACAAACCTCGTCCGTCAACGAACATTTGAAAAGATCAGAAGTCCACTAACTCATAATGTGTCGTATGTTTAATACACCATTCTTGAACACTTCACCACCATAGACACCCATTTCGCACTGCAAATATTGGCTCAAACGTTCGCCACAAACGTTGGCGCGAACAACGTAAATAGACGTAACAAAGGACGCCCAGAACGTGCGTTCTGTGTCACGCTATATGTTGAACTGGCGATTCGCGTTCGTTGCGGTATTCAAACGGTCTTCTTCATTGAGACTGATCAACCCGAGGGAAACGGGCTATGCGTATGTGACAATTTGGAAAATTATGCTCTTACTATAACGTCATCATTGCAATTGACTCTTTAATTAATTATACAAGAGTTATTCCACTCTTATAGTGGGTACACACGTACGTACATGCTCGATAAACTTGCTCGATCTCGAGCAAGTATGAACGTCTGTACCATGCAAGTCTCAAGATAAATGCTCGAAGCCAACCAAAATGTTCGATTCGAACAAGATTCAAACGTCCATAATTCTTGCTCGATGTTGCATGCATGGAGCATGGTAGTCGTGATGATATTTTTGTGAAGAGTGTGTGAGTCCGCAGCTAGAATGTCGGACTTTCGTTCATTTTCTCGGGATTTTGTGGAAAAAATTATAAATATGTATCGGGAGGAAGAGTGCTTGTGGAAACCTACGTTAAAAGAATACTTTTATCAAATTCAAAAACTCTTTTATCAAATTAACATGCCTGTGACGTTCTCTTCTTTGCTACATTGGCCTGACCCAACGACGACGACACCTTGTTCCCGTAGGTTTTCGCGTCCATTGCTCGAAGAGTTTCAACCCACACTAAACATATTCGTCGAGCAAGCTTTTTACGTGTAGACGCAGGGTCGAGCATGTTTTTAGATAGCCATGCTATGAATGAAACATGCTCATCGAGCATGTAGCTGCGTGTAGACAGCGTGTGTGTAACATTGGTATTAATAAAATAATAATAATAAATAACACCCAACAGTCACACACATAACCCCGACCCCACACTAAGATACGAGTCGAGTGGGTATCAGTGACTACGAGAGACTTTCGCTCTCACAACACCCAGACCCCGGACACAAATATCTCTCTGTCACACAAACATTTGTCCCGGTGTGGGATTCGAACCCACGGGCTCTCATCTCACAGCCGGCTACTCGCCAACTGCGCAACGCTGTCTTTTGATGTCTATTGATACACATTTGTTTCAATTAAATAGGAACTTCTGTTTTAAATAAATTTTGTTGCATTATCCATATTAATGCCTCAAGTAACTACTAAGACCCGCGTGCAAGAGCGAGATTTTCCTTTTAGATCTGAACGGTTCAATGTACTAACGTTGTCATGATGAAAGTTGAGGAACGAGGCGAGGACACCTTAAGACTTTTGCTTTTTAAACGCGGGTTTGTCGATATACTTGGGCATACTGCATACACCGCATATTTTCTACATCCAGTATGTACTTTATATTGGATTATATAATTAAGTACTTGACAAATGAAATAGTCATAGGTATGGTATATTGTGAAACTGTAAAAATGAGCTTGTACTAAATAGGAAATAACTGCGATAATTGTAAATATTTCCACAATGTTGCGAACAACTTTTGGCTTATAATTTTATAACTCGACCGACGTCAATTCTGTTAAATAGACAAAATTTAAAATAAACTTCATATCTTAGTAAATCAATGTATAGCAGTTGATTTATTTTACTTCATCTTTTGTTATTTTATTATGGAGCTGTGAATGTGTGGCTACAATTTTAAAATGAAACTGCAATCAATCATGACTTCAAGTGTAAATGAGTTGTTTCCATCCACATTTCATTCATTGCCTGAACAACTTTAAATAATAATACATGCTCACGACTATGTTTTTAAAGGGTAAGGATGTAATAGAAATGATCTCTATTATCCCTAAATATATAATAGTATAATATTCCCGTCAGCTAGAATCTATAGTACCACACATTCCGTTGACTTAAGGAAACTAATAAAAGATAGTTCGATAAGTGTCCAATATGATAAGTGTCAAGATCACATTATGGGACCGTAAGAAATTCGGCGAAAAGTTGGTGTACTGGTTACACCTCTGCCTATCACTTGGGAGATTACAG
This sequence comes from Laothoe populi, assembly GCA_905220505.1. NCBI lineage: Eukaryota > Metazoa > Arthropoda > Insecta > Lepidoptera > Sphingidae > Laothoe > Laothoe populi. Next base: position 10,981,008 of record HG992155.1, on the reverse strand, counting down.
GCGTGAGTGTATGTATGTGTAATCAAGTAAAATGAGTATACTTTAAATTATAAGTAGTATAATTTCTTCCAATAAAGTAGAAGTGCAATTAGCACTCGCACATTTCAACAAACTTATGTCTATCCCATGACATGATTGGATTAATAACAATATCTGATCTAATATTGTTTTTAATCCAAATTTTAAATTAATTTAGATTTCCACATTTGCAAATAAGTGCACGTCACCCATGACGTAGTTTAATTTAAATCGAATAGCGATTTAAATGATTTAATTAAATATAAACATTACAACCGCGATAAAACGAGAAGTTATGGAAGTTAGTTACGTAAGTAAAAAATGACATAAATAGGTACTAAAAATTATCAAATCATGAACTTATCAAGTATGAATATTGCTAACGTCTAACGTTTAACGTCTCGCTATGTTTGCGTGGGCTTGTAAATATACATAGGTATAATATGTCTTTGTCAATAAATGAAATCATATTCAGTTATTGTCTGTATAAAACAGTTCACGAACAAAAAAACAAGACGTGCAAAGAAGAACTCCAATATTTATCGCATCGTTCACTAAAAAACGTATATCAAAATACAATTAGCCACAAGACAGCGAAGTTTAACAAACAATTCGTATCGTAAAATCTGTGGTTTCACGGTCAATCTGCGATTTGGAACAAAGTCTTCCGCTTTCTCAAGACTGCATTATCTGTGATCGGACTATATCACTATATGTAATGATTTTATTCAACATGTTGAAAAGTAGTCCTCGCGTGCCACTAATAAGGCCTCATTGTTGTAAGCGACAATTAACGCATAGTAGCGCGAGTCTCGTCAAACGTAGCGGATACTATTTCTGACGTGAGAAGAATACTTTGATAAGTGCACAATGCATCCGTTAGTTCCGTATAAGTCGTTGTTGTTCTAGCTATGGAAAAATGCGTCTTATATCTTTGAGTTAAGAATCAGTGACAAGTCAACGACAGTAGTTTCGTATGCAAGCAAGATTACATCTGCGTCGTGTATTAGACGGAGTGTCATCGTTTTAAATCCTTGATGCCTTCCAAACTTAGCAATATGAACTTTTCCCTGATAGTAGTTGAGAGAGCAACAAGTGTTTTCTCTTGTACAAAAAGCCACTTTAAAAGTGTTCGATATCATGCATGCTAAAAGTGGTAGAGCCACGCTGTAGACATATTTGTCTACAGCATGAATGGGCCGGCTCGACCGGGGTAGTACCACTGTCTCACAGAAAACCAACGTAAAGTGACACTTCACTATCGCGTTTCGTATGGTAAGTGAGATATCCGGAGGCCCAGATTCCCCCTTTCCCTTCCCTAATGCCTATTCCTGTCATTTAAGGCAGACAGCGCGTACGTGATAGTTTCGGTACTGTGGATGTTCATGGGCGGTGGAGATCACTTAACATCAGGTGACCCACTGGCTCGTTTGTCGGACTATGATATAAAAAAAACATTTTTAGGCATTCAATGCTATACACATATCGTTCCGCATAAGACAATATACGCCTGGGGTCTAATGGGAATTTACAATAAATCATATCTATTAAATACAATTATGGTTGTATGCAGCTTACATTATATTTAACCACAAGTATTTGGCAGTGTTGTACAATGGATGCCAAAGTATAACCCTCAAAGATAACATATTGTTTTGGAATCGTTTCAAGTGTAAACTCCCTAAATAAAACTGTACAAGTGCGAATCATCGACGAGTCTCGGTCCGCTGCCCTCGCCTCGCCTATACCATACATATGCATGGCTTGGAAAACCTGACTTTCTTTACACTTAGAATGTCCATTAGAATTTCGCAGATGCAATCTCTTTATTTGTACGCACCCATGCGTGCAGAGTTGCGGCTGTGGATGCATTACGGATGGCACGTGAAATTTTAAACGTGTTATATGCTCATAAACTATTATCGCGCCTTACAGAAACAACTAATAGACTTAGTAACTTAGTAATAGATCGTTTCATTCACACGCACCTATGCATCTGTGACGAATTTATTGTCGTTAAAAACACGTCAAGTGTTTGTTTTGCATGAAATCTGCATCTGCAAAAGTAGGCATACATCTTGCGTAAATATTTTTGTTAAATAGAGAGAGTTCAAATAATTTACCCGATTGCCTAATTTTATAATTAATAATTTTATTTAATTTTGTTTTGTATGTAATATGTATGCCTGGCAAAAAAAATGTCTGAAAAACGAAAAATGTATGAATAGAACTTTATCGTTTCATGAATTACAAACTCTTAATTCCAAATAATTTTTCAAAAATTAAATGTCTTGGTGCTGTCACAGGAATAATCTTAATTATGCACTATATTGGCAGTGTACAGAAAAATCCCTCTCATTCCCTGACAATATTGTATGAATTTCATATACGTCAACGTAATACAGCCTTATTCGTTGCAGACAAATGTTATAAACGCAAAGACGTCATTGTTGCAGTATGCAAATTAGTTCATAAGTAATCGAGGTGATGACCTATTGTATGCTAACACAAAAGTTTCCGATATGCTTTTCTCATAGCTGATAACAGTATCTAGATCGCTGTAAATATAACGTGAGATTTACATTGTGAACAATGTGGGAGAACAAAAAAACAGTAGTAGTCCTACTTTCGTATGAACGATTTTACTTTCAAAAATAATTTGTCTCACTTTGATATACATTTTAAATATATTAAAATAAAAACATGACTGCCTCGGTGGCGTAGTTGTATTACGGTGCGGATACAACGCTGAGGTCTCGGGTTCGAATCCCGAGTCAGGCAAAATGATACTGCGTTTTTCAATTTAGTATCAGCCCGGAGTCTGGTATTTGTGCCCGATATGGCGATAAGCTCGCCCCCTATCACATCATGGGACGGAATACATACGGCAAAAAGTGGGTGCCTTGGTTGCGCCTCTGCCTACCCCTTTGGGGATTAAAAAGCGTGAGTGTGTATGTATGTATGTAAAATAAAAACAGATAAAGTTTTATTAATGTTTCAGGAAAAGTAAACCGAATATATATTGTGCTTAATATATGTGTATTTTCATGTTTATATTTTATATTATAATATTTTATAGTAGTCCCGGGCAGACCTTGTCCTACCATAGACCGCCTTCTCTGATGACCTCTCTCGTTGAAAAATAAGAAATTCAGATCTCAACAGCACCACCTATCGGATGGTGGAATAATTTTTGAGTTGTTATCGAAAACTAAATATATTTTTTATTTCATCTTGTTTTGTTACTAATAATTGCAATTTTTTTGTTTTGCAGTGCAGGAGATTACTCCTTGGATTGTATACTTTTGTCACAAAAATAAACGACACGCAGTCGGAGCCGCGGGCAACAGCTAGTTGTTTGTATATGTTAAGACTCACTGTAATTCAATTCAGATAACCCGATAAGAATGATAAGTATTCTCTTACCGTACCATTATTCAAGCTATACTGTCAATAGCTAATATAAACCAACATTTTAAATTACCTTACTTATGCATTCGGGGTTGCTTTTCGCATGACAATGTGTTTATGTAAATTAAGGTGAACGTCATAAAATTGTTTTCTGTGCAAGAAATCTGCAGTGAAATAAGTGATATTCGATGGACATAATGTGTATAACAGACCAGAAAATATATGCTTTTTTTTTAGTGTCTTGATAGGCAGACGAGCAGACGGGCCACCTGATGGTAAGTAGTCTCCGCCGCCCATAGACTTCTGCAATGCCAGGGCACAGCAAAGCCGCTGCCTACCGTTGAAGGACTACTCTTTTTAAGCCTCGTTTAAAGAAGGACATGTCATAGCGCTCAGGGAACACCGCAGCAGGGAGTTCATTCCAGAGCTTGCACGTACGTGGTAAAAATGAACGCTGGAAACGAACCGTGCTAGACGGAATCGTTTCCAGGTGGTATGGATGAACTCTGTTGCGGTGTCGGGTGGTGCGTTGATAAAATGAAATATGTGATAGACATCGCACGTGCAAGTAGGTACTTGCGTGCCAAGACGAAGTATGTGGTATTGTGCAAGATGTTGTGCATGCGTAATTTGATTATTTCTGCACTCGACCATACCAGAGTCAGACGTCAGCTGAACACGCGTAAAATATTTTTCCATGCGGTGTTATATTGTCAAAGGCTCCTCAAAAAATTTAGAAAATATTATTCATCGCTAAATTGCTCTTTAAATGTAACACCAAGTACTAAAAATATTACATACATTGTTCCATACAAGTTTAAATACTTGTCATGTCTATTTATATCTTTGGTCTGTGGTGTAGCGTAGTAAGTAGCCTTCACTTATTATTCCAGCTCGGTCATATATTTTGCGTGTTATCCATATGCATTTGGAAGAAATCACACACATTAGAATTTCTAATATGATTCTAACGAGGACGTAGTTTACTACTTACTTTGTTTTGTATGTAATGTACTAATTTTCCAAAAAAACCTTAACTTAAACATAGTGTGATATAAGTCAGCCATATAGACTATATAATAAATACTAATATGACAGTTTCAATTAAGTAGATGAATATAAAAATAAATTACTAGATTATATAAATTCATCCGTACTATTCAGGGAAAATTATAATGAATCAAATCAAATAATGTTCATTTTAATATTTTAAAGTTTCGCCTTGTTTACATTAAGATCGTGTACATCGATAATTACAACTCCTATTTATACATTAAGCAGTGATCAAAAGTAGCACATTTACATTATTATAATAATTATAAATATAAATAACCATGCTGGAATTGACGAGGCATATTATCTGAGATATCCAGACATTACAAATAAAAAGTAATATAGTGCAGCTTGTATTTTTCACGTGTTTTTATTACGCCATTAATAAAGTGCGCGAGATTTGGTGGTAAAAATAAACTGATGATATAATTTCAACTATTTTGGTCTAACTAGACTTTGATGGAGAATTTTGTGTGTTTATTTATTTAAAACATGCACACTTTTGTAAACCAATGAAATTTCGCATTAGGCACGCGACTTGGTGTAATTTAGATTTTAATTTTCTGTAATTTAGCAACAAAAAGATATTAAATAATAACTAATGTGAGTTAATATGTAAATAAACTATTGAACGAAATCTTAAGTTTTTGTCCAGCTTCAAAATGCTTTAGTGTGACACGGTTAAGAGATTCGTTTATAGACAGACAAACGTTTACACAACAACACTATATGCAGTTAAAGATATGAATGATTGTGCGTTTTTGTACCGTAAGCAAGTTTTCCCAAGGCTCAGATCCCTTTGAACCTAACAGAACAATAGTTTCCGATCGCACAAACATTTGCCTTGGTGCAGGTCAAACCCACTGCCTCTCATTTCACAGTCAGCTACTGCCTCGCTGTGCCATTAGCCTCAAAGTAATCAATGTTGATTTTGATCATATTACCTAATAATGTTGCCAATTTTCATTACCGTTTTCCAATAAAAAATTGCACATACGACACAGAATATAAACTAACAATAATTTGGAATCATTGCACGTTCCGCAGCGGATGTGTACGTATACCGACAGAATCGGCCCCACTCAGTCCATAACTCAAGTTATTCTCACTGAAAACTGAATAAAGGAACTGGTGAGTGTAAACAAATATGGAGGTACGATTCCGAAAACGTTTTCAGTGTTGGAACTTGAATAGAAATCGAAAATAGTTTATATTTGCAAAACATCGGATATCGTGTGACTTATCGGGTACATTAAACACTGCCATGAAATACACAGCATGTTTTAACGAGTAAAGAAACAAGTAGACTGGAGTTGCCAACCGTCCTGTTTTCCCAGGACATGTCCTGGTTTTTAGAGTGTCCGGATAGTTTTTAAGCAGCGTCCTGGGTTTTTAAAGCGCCCTGATAAGGTCCTGTATTTTAAAATTCGCACACCCCTTTTGCAATCCTTGCTTTAGGGGTGGCGTCTCGGCTCGCAAGTGTTTTTTAAATTAAAGCTATTTTAAATCAAAGATGCGTCTTGTTTTTAAACTGAATTGTCCTGGTTTTTCTTACTTCAAATCCTAGTATTTGAATTCCGGGGTTGGTAACCCTGAAGTAGACACGTCTGTAATTTTTTTGGAAAAGGGGTGGGGGGTGTTGTGTAGCGACCCTGGCGATACGATTATCTGAATTGTATTTGTTGATATTTAAAGTATGTTAGCGCCAGGCACGCCAGTCGCTTACATACTTTCTCCTCGCCACGTCGTAATTTACCGTATTAATTCTAACAACTATTAAATATTCATTATATTCAGTATAAACCAAATTCTATATCATTTACATGGACCGGAAATAATACAAAACCAATAATATTCCCAAAACGAATTACCAAATCGCCTGAGATTTTACATACAATTTTTTTATCAGACCTTCTGTCTTTTAATATTGCAATGTAATATACAAATAATGCTAGGAAAATAATTGATATATCGCCGGCTTAAATATGCCACCTACAAAACTATGTGAAACCAAGCTCAAAGCTATGTGAAATCATTTATAAAAAATTTTGTTCAATATACATATATGGTCAAAAATATTAACACTCAGTCACACTAAACTATCTACATTTTGAAAGTCAAACGTACATTAAAAGCGATACACAGAACCGCACAGTCCTGTGTAATATGGAGACAGTATAAAAAAGAAGCAAATGTTCCCGACTTCCGATACAAAAACACCGTCACTTCCCCACCAGCCACAAGTTTGCTTCCACGAACTAATGAAATTGTACGTAAATAGTACCGTGGTGGCGGAACCACGCGTCAGCAGACGGCATCCAAATGCACCGTTTGATGAACCAATGACTGATTGAAGGGACATCTAAGAATGATCGTTTTGTCGATCGATTACGTATGAAATAATAGAGATTATACTAAGAAAGTATTGCATAGTAACTAGTAATTCATGATTATACTATATGCAACATCATGCACGTTTTATACGACTCAAATTCGTATACAAACGGACCCAAGTGCCCTTGGTCTGAATCTATTTTAATTTATTAACAACAGTGTCAGATCGAAATTATTGTGTGTATGAAATATTACATTATATATAAAGAGCAGGATAATACAAAGAACACCGAAGACCGGGGAATTGTAAGCAGATGCTTACGATGATTACTTATGTAGATACATAAGAAGGCAAATAGTGCCAGGCGGAAACAGAGCCGGTAGTCGTCGAACCCCTAGAAGACACCTATTGCAAATCGTAAATTAAAAAGTAGTTTTTTTTCTAATTATAACTGGTTTGAAATGTAGAGTCGGTGTCTCTACCAAATACCATACAGGTTTTATCAAAAAGAGTCCTTGTTTAGTTGCTTATTTTCAATATGAAAACGATATAACATTATATGAAATAAGCTGGTTCAATTGCCTACTTTTGCATTGAATATTTGTGGATATCGTCAATACCTAATACAAGTATAGTTAGTTAGTTAGTATAGTTTAGTTAGTAATGTTAAACCGTTCTTAACATACACTAATTCACGTACAGAGGTCACGTTATTTCGTTTGTTCTTAGTACTAACAATACATCAAACTTTGTATAAATATCGTAAACTTCTTACGCTTTACTGATCACTGACAGTGCGAAACAATGTACCCATAATAGTTAATAGTTACATACAGTTCTTATGTTTCAATATCCAGCGGCGCTCGTCGCTATACCGTACAGTGGCCACAAACTGATTATACCCTTGGCTTGGCAACTGTTGATACAATTTTGCAACGTGGTTCCGTATAATACGCCGCGGGTTTAAGGCCGTTCGTCGCGCAAATAATAAAAATTGCGTCCAGTTCCAAGAAATTCTTGAGAAGGATAATCGTGTCACTGTAAGATATCCGTCGGAATAGTTCGAAGAAGATCGGCTTACCTTCCTGTTAGACAGGCATTCAAGGTTTAATAATTATCCATAAAATATGGGTTTATAGTTAGCAGTTAGCTTGATAACTATTTTATAATACAAATAACACCTAACGGGTGTCGGCACGGCTCCCTTCTGCTAATTAGAGGGTAATTAGTAGAAGAGACCCGTGCCGAGCAGAGGCATAGTATAGTTATATAAGAGCCTTTTATAAAGCTGTATTGTTGTTATATTACATAATTTAATGTAACAAGATTTGCACTTTATTAAGGTAAAATAACAGAACATAACTAACACACCATATAAAAACATACGTTCTTAGAATACGTGTATTTTATATTGCCTAATAAGCCTGCTATTAGACTATAATATTTATAGTACTATAGTAAATAAGTTTTTAGCAATAGAGTGTGGCTTTTTGTTAGATTAGTAATTTTCTATTAGGTATGTCTTTTTAATTTTTTATTGTAGCAGTTACTTTTGTTTTATTTTTATATTATTTATAAGCAATGTAATGGCATCAAAAAAAAGGTCAAACTGAAAATCAGCGCTATAGCATATGCTGCAGCACTAAGCTGAGTTTGATCATTTTTGGTTTTTCGTGTTTAAGTGTATTTTAATTCTTGTCTTATTTTTTATTTTATTTTAGTGAAAAACCAAATAAACTCTTTCTTTCTTTACTACTATGTATCATTTACATTTTATACATCCAAAATTCATACGCAATACAAATTAACCATTTCCTCTGCTACAACCATTTATCCTATTATGTAACTGATATGGCACATTAGTTTAAATCGAAAGTGCGGCACGTGTGTTAAGCACGTTGACGTTGTATTACGTCACACATCATATTTTAAACTAGTTGTACCGTGCATAAAATTACTATTAACTTTTAGGGTGCCTTTACACAGAGTACTATAAATTAGAACTATTTTAAGACTAAAAAAAATAATGTAAAATAAAGATTACACTAGTTTGTGGTTCACACTATAAATGCATTGCCATTAAGCGATTAGAGCCGCCAGCAGCTAACGTTAAGTAAAGCCTACACGTGATTGAATTGTAATAAAAACATGATAAATGGGAGTCCCATTACATTATTATAAATTCTGCAATACCCAGATTAGAAAAACTAGGTGTCGATCTCCATTTTAACGAGCCGAGAAACAAACTAGTCTGAAAATTCGGTAGATTTAAAGCTTAAATTTTAAACATCTAACTTTTTTTTCTATAAAATCATCTTTTGTTAGTCAATCTGCGGAATATGTTGTTTCGTAAATTACCATATTAATAGCAATATCAGTAATTTACATACAAAACGATTGGTTGCTAATTCATTAACAAGAGAAGGAGCATCATCTATCTGTGTCAATTAGTATTAGCAAGATGCACGACTATTCGTGCTCAAATTAATGCATTTACGCTAAGAAAGCTAGGTAAAACAACAAAACACCCGTAATACTTATTACTCAACCACTGTTTACTTGCTCCGCTGACTCAAATGGGCTAAAGTTAGGACAAGAAACAAAGATACTCAGAAGTGTCAAGGATAAAATATTGACTGTTGATTGCAACGATGTTCATTAAAGCACTAGACAATAAGTAATTGTGATCCATGCAGTGACTTATAAACATATTATGATAGTGTGAACACTACAATTATTCTACTAAAGGTCGATGAACTAAAAGTGGTTCGGATTTTATGACGTTACCTCGCATTTATTACCTAATCTTGATTATTTTTTGTAACTTTACTCAAACGCAAGCGGCAGGGCGCTGTATAACCAGCTAGTTAATTACAGACATTACGCATCGATTAACGAAAACTTGGTTAATGGACTTTAAAATGACTTGAACGATGGTACAACCGATAGATTCTGGAGAAATAAAAAGTATTTATTCAGTGCCTGTTTTCGACACTAAAACACATCGATAACTATCGAGAATATTTTTCTATTTCATTACACAAACAGTTGTATAATTATTATGTAATTACTAACGCAAATTACCTATTTTGATTGCCATATCTCATCACGTTCGTGTCATATCATGCACGGCAGCTGATTCTCATCATTTGCGAAATGAGGAAAAGATCTGAAAGCCGATTACCCAGTTCTATTAACATTTCTCAGGCCAAATATTATCTTAAGGTACAAACAGGTTCAATACCTGGGAAATTAAGGAGAAAGGTAGGCATGCTAAATTACGTCTTATCGGTGGGTTACTCCTACTTAATATCCCTCTAATGCGTTTTTGGCACTTGAAAACTAGCCAGAAACGATAAAACGAACATCTGGCTACTCACGGACGTCCATATTGATATATCGCTACACTTTAATGTTTATATTTGGTGCCAAAATTATACGCACTTCCGAGTTCTTTGAAAGATTCTGAATAAATATAAATTCCTCTCTAATCTTTTATTGATATAAAAAACCGCTCGTAAATAATTATATTACTGTAAAAGAGAATTAAATAGGTTTCAGTTTTATCGCATTTCTCGTTTTTATTTACCTATTAAAGACTTTCGTTACATTCCAAACATAAACACATGTTTGTAATCAATCATTGTCGCTACTCGCCAGGCGAATTTACAACTCAGCACACATAAAACATAGCCACGGTAACATAGCTCTTTTTTCAAAGTAACTGTAAGTACAGCTCGGTTGCAAACAGTATAAAACTTTTTCATACTTTAACTTTTACACGATCTACCGAGGAATATATGTACTATTTATATTATGAACCCCTGGGGTTGAGCTGCGTACAGGTCTCTATTAATGAATCGAATGAATTAAAAAATTCGGAGCTAACCATGGTCCTCATTAATCCCCCTTAATAATGATTAAAATATCGAACTTTGTATTTCCTAAATTATTAACATTAAAATAATTTAATGTATTGACGTTGCCAGTGTATGTTATGTATGTAGATATAAGTTGTTTCTTAAATAGATTTTTTGTTGTCAAATATACTTACTTTTCAAATGACCTATTTTTTTATTTCCATAGCGACCAGCATGTATTTAAATTTGCGTTAGAGAGCTTTAGTCCTCTACGTTATATACATGAAACGTTAAAGATTGATTGATATAGGGTCGATCCCAATCCTATGGCAAACTCTAACCTAAGGTCGTAGGTTCGCATCCACAGGCTGTTTCACGGCATACTCCCCGTTATACTATCGCTGTTTTGCAAAAAAACATTTTAGGTATCAAACACAATTTAATACTAAATACTTTTCACCGACAAGTGATGGTGTTGTAACATAACCTATTGGTTAGTAAATAGCGAATTCTTTTTTTATTCGCTTGTGTATTCCATATGTTTGATGTGTATAATGTTTATTGATTAAATTAATATTATTTGTTCTTATCATGTTACTTTATTTGAAATTACCTAGCTTCTCTTGGTACGTTGGAATGTGTTAAACTGTCATTGAGATATCCAACGAGACAAAGAAACAATGCGATGTTAACATTTATCAACCATGAAGTAGTTTATGGCTTTCCAAACAATTGCTTAGTGTTTGCGCGACCATGATGCCAAATCAAGCGTAAAGTCTAAACTGTCAAATTTAAAACGATGGTAGCAATGGAATCGAAAAAAAAATTCAGAGCGGGTTTTTAATTCATTTTAAACAATAAAAATTCTCAAATACTCTTAAAATCTATCGCCACCATTTACTTTTCTTATTTCGTTTATTATTATCATCGTATTTATACATAAATTAGCTAGCGATGTAGGCATCTTGACTTCTTTATACTCCACTTCATTTTAAGGTGATGTTAGACAGTCTCTAACTATCTCAGTAAATAGGCTATAATATGCAAAATATTAGCACGAACAGCAATTTTTATTATTAGTATAGTTATGAATATTTCTGCAATACGTTCCAGTTGCTATCATTTCAAAATTCGTATTCACTTTAAACAAATATCATTCCTACAAAATATTTACAACCAAATATAATTTTTCTAACATTATCCATACTAATACTATAAATGCAAAAGTAACTCTGTTTGTTTGTTTGTTACCTCTTCACGACTAAACGGCTGAACGGATTGTAATGAAATTTGGTAAGGGAATAGATTATATCATGGAGAAGGACATAGGCTATCTTTTTTCTCAAAAAACAACCATGAGAGGGGTCAAATAGGAGTTCAAAATTTTTATGGGCAATCCATAATTCCTCGACTAAGGGATCTGTAAATTCATATAATTCATAATACGTGTTTCAACGTTTTTGAAAAATCATCCCTAAAAGGGGCAAAGTGAGGTTAAACTTATGGGGTACTCTTTAGATGCAATCTCAAGATTCAGGCACAACACCTGAGGGGCTGGACAATCGCTACAGGTGCCTCAGTACAGAAGACAACTCCTTGGATTGTATACTTCTGCTCCCGAATATAACCTCCACGCAGGCGGAGCCGCGAGCAACAGCTAGTATTATATAAGTGACAACTTATAGATATAAGTTCATATTGCTACTTAAATACATATGTAAAACCAAAAAGAGAAATCGCAATATTAAAACTGCATTATGTATGCACTAACTGGTCGTGACTCCCACGTACACAAAAAGTTTTTTTGCAACCATTCGAAATATATTAGTTATAACTTGTAAATTTCGTAACTTTCTTTAAACTCGAACAATACTCATAGAATCTCAAAGATCTTTCTTTGTGACAAAAACATGACTTCGTTTTGCCATTATTATCACGCTGACAAAAATATCTGCTTGCGGTTTATTGGATCTTTGTTACACATTGTATTATTACACCGCGACGTTAAAAAACAGTCGGAAGCATTAAAGATAAAATTAAATTGGCCTTCAAGAAAAAATGTCTTCCTAATGAGGGTAAAGCATCACATAAGACAAAGGAAGTATGTGAAGATAAAAAACATTCAAAAGGCGAGGCACGAAAAAATGCATTAATTGCTGACGTGAGAGCATCGACCAAAATGGATGTAAATCTATATGGAGTTCAAAGCGTAACACAAGTGCTAATGGGTGAACGTGAGTCTGACAAGTTTTTGTAATTGGATAAGGTAACTTCGTAATTTACATTCTAAAACAGAGTGTGACGGCAAAACTCTTCATGAATTAAATACGTGTACGTTTCTACACACTGTAAAACATAATTCGTAAGAATTAGGATTGCAGAAACTTGAACACACATTGATATTATGTGTTCATATCAAACATAACATCTCGCGAAGCAATATTTTATTTTACTTTGCGAGACAATATGAAGGAAGCTGTAAATAAAGAATAAGGATGTGGTCGGTCAATGATGAGATTCTAGGAGATGCATTTCAAATTAAGCGGAAGAGATCAGAGGACTCGATGACAAAGAAGTGGAAGTGTCTCATTTATAATTTTTCAGCGCCGTCACAGAGATGACATATGGGAAACACACGACTATACAATATATAAATCTTGCAAATATTACATTGAGTGTCCTACAGAAATTCATTCGATCGAGATTAATTACTACTTGAACTTTGATATGACATGTTGCACGCAACAGCTGAGGTTAAAGCATAATGTTATTAAAGTATGAATTAGTTAAAAAGTCTAAGTTGAAATACTGTTTTATTCAAACAATATGACTTTTAATTTTTGTTTGTAAATAAGATAATAATTTTAAAACCAACTTGTGCAATAAAACAACGAATTTTACAATATTATAGTTGAATCCACCCAAAGGTTGAGAAGATTGTGTTTCAGAATATATAATAGTGTTTATAATCTATTTTTATAGTAAAACAGATTACCAGATTCTGTCTGAATGCTAATTTATACCGCGCTAGAAGTAAAAAACTGCTGATTGAGTATCAATGCATATGCATTATAAAATTTAAGATATAAAATATTTTTAAAAATTCATTATCTAAGATATAAAACTCACTGTCTTTTGTAATTTGAATTCCTAGCCGAGGCAAGCGTGGGTAAAAAAAAACCTAATTAATATACTAATAATCAATATTCTTTCTGAAAGTAATATAGTTTCAGATGGTTATGTGTCATTTTCAGTTTGTGCTACACATCGCATTTAGCAGTAAATAATTGGCCAACTTCGAGTCTACCACCTACACGCACAGCCATTCGATGTCTATATTATACTTTCTTTCAATGAAAGAATCGGCAAAGCAACCCACGCGAGTATATTGACACGATTCATGTCGGTTTCATAATGTGAACCGGAAATTTCGAAGTTTTGATTTGTTATATCATTCGTTGCAAATGTATTCTATATGCATATTCGTCGTGCACGTAAATATGCAAATTGACCGCAACACTTAGCTTTTGGACGTTCTTACATATGGTGCCATCAGAAAACTCCTATAAAACATTTTTCGTCAAAGAAGTCATTCGTGTATAAAATGAAATGTATCGTAACGAGTAATTACAACAGTAATACGATATACAATTACTCAATAACATACGTTATTATTATAATAATATATGTTACGTTGCAAATCTTTCCGTCTATAGAAAGTTTCCATAAAATAGATAGTCCACGGTCGGCGCTTTCACAATTTAGCCGTTTTACTCAATAGCAGATTTGACGCCTTGTGTTTTTCATTTACTGTGAACAATACTGTTAATCTGATTGACTTTTTACGACTTAGTTTCAACACTATTATTACTAACAAATATATCATTTAATATATTGAATGGATTGGTTTTAGGTAACATATTAACATTTAATACGTCGTAGTACTTCTGAATCGTAACCATTGTTTGTTTTACCACCGGAAATCGAAATGTATGATAGACGATAAAAAAACCCATACAAAATTAAATAATATATATCTATTTTATATTATCCATTTTATTCTGTACTCGGTTGAATGTGTGTTATAAGGCGTAATATCCACCGTGAAATCCTATAAAGAGAAGTGGTAATTCACTTGAAACTTTATCGATACTGCGCAAATTAAGCATAAAATTTATATAACGCTAGGTACCTACATATTATTATGTCCCACTTTTCCGATGCAAGCTTACTAAGAATCTGTGAATCATGATTACGTTCCGTGTTCTGTATTACTGCAATTAGGCAAAATCAATAAAAGGAAAACATACAGTGCAAATAAAAGGAGTGGTGAGAATGAGCTAACCACCCACGATGTTCGGTTTTCGTTTATAAATGGCTTCGCATCCGTTGTACGACACGATAGTTTAATGCATTTTGATGATTGTACAAAACAGAGTACTAATGCTAATATTGCTAATTACACGCTGAAAAGTGAAATGAAATCGAAAACTAATTGTAATCGCTTTTTGAATAATGCAGCAGACATTTGAGACGATAACTGAATTTCTAATTCCTATCATTCTTAATTTATATTTTGGTTAAAAACGGGCATAACTGGTCAAAATTCTCAAATAATCTATTGCCGACTTACATAGTATTGAAAAATGTGTTTCGTTGCTCATATTAAAATCATTAATATTTCGTTCTAATTAAATAAAATAAATGTTTCTTTTTTTCTCCTCTGCGTGATTATATATCATACATTCGATAGAGATGAACATTTTGTGAGTTATTGTGTTCACGCCCGCAGGTGTTTCTAACATAGTAAAAAATAGATGAAAGAAGAATTTAATAAAAAAAATATTAAATTGCAATCCAGAAATCACATAAACATAGAATATAAATGTGAATACGTTAATATATTTTTTTAATATTATTCTTAAAATTTCATTTAAATATAGTTATTTTTACCTTTATTTTTTCGATGTACGTTTAGAGTTCCCCAATGCTGTTTCTTCGACACATCATTGGTATGACAAATGTTCAATTCACTTGAGTATATTTTGTGTTGAAGGAGATTCTTTTGATTGTTCTTTGAGTCTGAATGGAAAAACGATACGAACTTGTGAAGCGGACTCATGACGAACTATATAAGTTTGCAGCACTAAATACAACTAAAATTCCTAGCTATTTCATGGAAAAGCAAATAAAAATTCTACATAATAAAAAATACATCACTATGATTCTAAAAAATATAAGGCTCGGCAACTAAGTTAGATCACAACTGTAATCCGATAGTGTGATATTTTGAAGAAATAGTTTTTATAATGGATCACTAATTGCACTTGAGCACGACACGGAAGAGCCTGGTGGCTATGCGGCGAATGGTGCGATTTTTGTCGTGGCTCGGTGTGATGCGCGTGCGACAGTGTTTCTTTACCCGCGCCGCTCTTTTACCTATTGCCACATTGCCACTGCTACCACCCGCCTGCACTTTCATCACACGTTGGATATATTTTTTATTAGCCGCTCGAGTACTCTACATATAATGACCATAAATCTAAGTATTTTTACGTACTTAATGATTTTTTTAGTGCCTCGATAGGCAGACGAGCAGACGGGCCCCCTGGTGGTAAGTGCAATGCCAGGGCACAGCAAAACCGTTGCCTAATGACACTGATAAATTAGATAGAAAAAATATAAAGACACATTTTTTTCCAAATGTATAAATTAAATAAGAGCCTGTGTAGTACAAAACATAAGACCCTACTTAAATTACGAGCGTTACATTTCTACATTCAACATCCAACCAGAAAAATTATGGCGATAGAATTACATGATTAAAGCATAATAAATCTTATTAGATTATATTATATTCACATCTGTGGTACAAATATTGAAATCCTTGATCCACCGATATAACGTCCATTCTCGTACAATCGTAACGCAGCCGGGCCGTGGTGGAACCATTCAGTTGGAAATCCCCGTTACAAGTACTTATAAAACGCTGTACTGGATGTCAAGAAGCACGACCCGGCCACCCCAGGGATTTGAATATGCTATTACCTGCCGGCTCCTGGCATACTTCAACATATAAGACAACTGTGTTTTGCCATTTTAAAATGTTTGTATGGAAATGGAACATCATCTAATTCTAGAATTTTGATCAGTCTACGTCACAGATTTGGAGGAGCGACAATAGGTATTGGCCGCACTTTCGCTTTGCCTCTTTCTACAAAGTGGTAAATTTTGTGAGCATATTGCTCAGTTCATTCTCTATGCCTATATTCAAGCCTAAGTGTATGTCGAGAGATAAGCGACGTATATCACCGCTGTCATAATCAATGCAGCTGGGTGTAAAAACAACCATCTGTATAATAAATATATAAGTAGGTATTGATTAAAAACAGTAAAATGACATTGAAAGAGAGTTCTAGGCTATTAAACTCTCAAGTACTAGTTTGCATTATCCGTTTCGAAACAGGTTTTGAATAAATTATTTTGACATACGTAACAATTACGAGGTAACTATCGATAATTATTCGCAGTCATGAAAATAACATTTACGTCTGTTTTAATCAATAATTTAATCGGCACTCGTATACATGGTTTTAATAAAATAAGTATAAGTAAAATGAAACTGTGACTTTCTTACGCTGAAGGATAAACAGCAATGTCATCGTTTTATTTAAGAAGATGACTAATTTTGATCTCTAATATTACATGTGTGGCATACAATCATTGTGTTTACAATATTTCAGATTGCAGAGGGCACGTGCGGACTATTGTTCGGAGACTTGTAAAGGGGTCTACTATTAGTTTGTCCCCACTCTAATGGAGAAATTCATCAGTATGAAATGAGGCACTTGACTATAAGGTGTCCATCCAGGCTTTTTTTTTATCGTGGCACGGCAAAGTGACTACACTGCACCTGATGGTAAGTGCAGTGCCGTCCAGTTATAATATCAAATAGCGAGTGATAATCTATCCCTCGCTACTCAATACAATCATGCCGGCCTGCTGTGTAGCTTCTTCACATTACGCCTAATGGACCCAGGATCATAGGAAGGAGGGAACACGGTAGCTGGCAAACTGTTCCACAGCTTGATGGTGCGGCAAAAGTACGAGTTTGCGAACCTCTTAGTTCGGGCCGGGGTAGTAGACACCACAAAGCTGTGGCTCCGCAATCCAGTACGCGTGGTTCTGGTATGGAAGGGAGAGGATGGGATAAGATCAAACGATTCAAACAATTCTTGCTTCAATGGCTCTTCTTCGATGGCTGCTGCCATATTTGACTTAGACATGAAATATCATCCAACGACGTGGCCTATTGTTGTGTGACAGATTGCCGTAAAGCAGAATTCATAAAAAAATACTACTATTAGTGTTTGTATCTCTTAGCTTAATTTAATTAAGCTATTATTATTTATTATTCTATTCAATTAATTCAATTATTCTAGTAATAATGTTTAAATTCCTTCTTCCCGAAATTGAAAGCTGTCATAGGAAGGGTCCAGTAGGGCTCAATAAACAAAAGTAAGTACTTACAACATCGAGTATAGATACAACCTTATTATTATTAATGAAAATCAATATGAGTAAGCCATATTTACTGAATTGCAAATAATAATGTCAAGCCATAAATGCTAAGAAATGACGTGAACTGTCCCCAAACCAAATTAAGTAACGAACTGTGTGACTCAAAAAAGTGCCGGGTGCTATGAAACAGTTTACCGCAATAACTTTAATTTATACTACAACTTGTATATTTAAAATGATTAGGTACATTTATTTAGAAACAGTAGCATAGTTTTTAATATGTGCATAATTAGTATATTTTGACATCCAAATGTATGTCAACTCGTTTTTATTACTTAACAATTTATTGAACACGATAGAAAGTAGGCGTTTAATAAAGGCATTTAGGGGTATTGGCATAAATTATAACTAAGTAGCCGATAAAAAAATTTTTAATCAGTTTACCTGGCTAATGCTGAACACAGTAAAATGAAATAAAACCTACTAAAGCCAAAATTTGGCAATGACCAATATTATCTAATGTATAAAGGCATCTGCTCCAGAATAACGCACTAGGAATCTATTTTTTTATTCTTACAGCAGGAAAAACATATAGTACGAGGTTTGATAGAGTGAATCATTTTATTAAACGGTTTGTTTAGAAGAGTGAAGATCGATTATTATACTATTTAATATTTAGAATGTCAGATACGAACAAATAATCTAGGATACCGTTAACTATTTTACAATTTTGAAACTTTATTACAAAAACAACGCGTATGCATATGACCTTGCCATCTGATTCGCAAGCTTAATGTGTCTATTATCTACCACTGCCGACTAAGAATAAATTATATGTTTAAATTGCTGGACTAAAATATCCAAATTGCTTTAACTTGCTGCTTTAACAGTCAAATCTGCGAAAGGTCATTTTTCTCGCTATCGTGAAATCAATAAACGCACCAAAAGGTCACTGTTCATTTTTCCGGAATAAAAAGTATCCTATGTGCTATTCCAGACTATAATCTATCTCTATGCCAAATTTCAACCAAATCCGTCCGGCCGTTGTAGCGTGATTGAGTAACAAACATTTTTATTGTAGTTATGGTTCACTATTTTGGCTATAATGGTCACACGCATAGTCCAGACCTCACACTAGGTTAAACCTGTGTCGTGGGTATTAAGAACTGCAAGGGAAGATAACACGACACCCAGACCCGAACCCAGAGACGAACAAACATTTGCATAGCAATCGCCTTCTTGAATCGCGGTAGAAAAGTTTGCGCGACGCGTATCATATATACAAGCACCTAAATTAACTGTTGGAGGCCGCGGTACAACACCCGCCTGACTATAGATCTTCTGCTTCACTAGAGGAACCGAACACTGACATCCGTTCCTCTACACACCTACATATATATTAATAATACTAGCCCACTACTAGGCACGGGCCTCCTCTACTAATGAGAGGGGTTAGGCCTTAGTCCACCACGCTAGTCCTCCGAAATTCTTTGAGAATTCTCAGGTAATCAAGTGTCTTCACGATGTTTTCCTTCACCGATATAACGTAACTTTTAGAAAAGTCAGAGATGTAGGTATGCCATTTGGGTTTCGAACATACGGCTTTCGTCTTGACAGTCCGTACCGCAACCAACTTAGCTATCGCTACTTTTTTCTACACACGTATATGTCTTTATTTTTTAAACTTTATTTTAGCAAATTATTATTATACCTACCCTACGCGAACATTTTAATTAACTTCACACAACAATATATGTTTATTGCGATAACCAGGTATGAGTAATTAACGCCGCCGTGTGAACTTTTTCACAATTTCATGCAATTGTTTCAAAATATGCTTACAATATTCTTATATAAAACTACATCACATGTAACATCGCTTTATTATTACCATTGTTTTATCTGACCCCAATAGTTTTCTTTAATATGTTGGTTATGGCCAGTATAATACTAAAGAAGTCGAGGTTACAAATAATATAGTGTATAAAAAACTAGGATATAAAAACAATGGAAAGAAACTCTTGAAATTGTCATAAAATCTAAACTATTAGATTAAATTTTTTTAGGGCCTCGATAGGCCGATGAGTAGACGGGCCACCTGATGGTAAGTGGTCACCACCGCCCATAGACTTCTGCAAAGCCAGGGCACAGCAAAGCCGCTGCCTACCGTTAAATTGCAATTAATTAATGTTTTAGGATTGCCTAAACAAGGTTATGTCTTTTTTTTATCAGTTTCGATTTAAAGACTATAAAAACATATATAATGCGTATTTTAGCTCGTAATTTATCTCATTGAAACTTTAACACAAAACAAACTTCAAGTTTGTAAATCACTTTTCTTATCAAATTCATGGATATTAGAGATAATCGGCAAGGAAAAATATAACGAATAATTATAGGCTTTGCTGTATCACGCAAATTTATTTTGTTCCTAATCAATATGAAACTCTATGGTCTCTTATTGAGAATTATTATATGTAGGTATATATTTTTTTGCATTGTAAACTTTTAATACTTTCATATAAATCATATTTAGTCTCCGTTACGTATAGTATTTATCTTTCTAAACTATTTTATGGCACAATAAAATAAAGGTAATTTGACGGTTGCAATTATGAACATAATAATTTTATTATACCTAAAGTTTAAATACATGTACATTGAACATAATATATAAGGTTAATATCCTTAAACTTAGTAACTTTGTTATCTGTGAATATATCAAGCCTGGTCGCAGATTTGACGTGAGACGTACATTGTGATGTACCATTTTGTTTGTGAAAGGTGTTTGTAAAACATGGGAAGAATTGAATAATGGAAGTAGGAAACTACCGGCAATCAACAATCACCTTGCTTTTATCTGTGTGTAAAAATCTTAGTTCATTCAATTACATTCTTGAGGTTTTATAAAGGCTAGTTGTACCTATTTACATATATGTAGGTATCCTAATTCAATCAATATAAGTTAATCAAAATTTAAATTTATAGACGACAAATATATCTTATTTGCTTTTTAAATTAACTATTAACGAAAACATGAAAATTAAATTGGCTAGTGCAAAAAATTATAATATGTTAGCAATACCCCGTTTTAACTATTATTTTGTAATAATTTGAATATATACCCTTCTATTATCATCAACCTTATTGATGAAAACTAACTACGCCAATTTTTCTACAATAGAATTTATCCAGATTTCTTAGAGTTCCGAACAGGTTTCGAAGGAACTTGTAATGAAACAATATGAAACTATACTCTGATTTTTAATTAGATAGACTAAAATGACAGCTGCGATCGACCTTTTCTTTTTTTAATGTTGCAAGCGTAGAGCATAGTTCTGGAGTATGGATGATTATGAATGATTCATCGACCTGTTGTGACATGACCTTTCGATTTAATTTTATTCATTTGGTGTTATTAAATGTTTAAAAATATAAAAGTAATCAAATGAATGTGACAAAATTAATAACTTGTTTTAATGTTGTTATATTACATAAACTTTACTTGTAATGAATAAGAAATCAAAAATAAATTAAATGCGATCGATAAAATTAATTAAATTTTTTACTCTCTATGTTAGTAGGTGTGTATTAGTTCCATTGCCTGTGTAGAAATATACTTATATTATTAATATGGTAACACATATGTATATAACAATGTTGGCATCTGCCATTTTGTGCGTTTTCGTCTTCCTTCTTCGCTCGCGATTGGTTGTACGAATATTCCTTGCGATTCTAAGACAACAGAACTAAAAACAGGTCGGTTTTTCATTTACTGATCAACGCAAATTCAAACGAATACTTTAAATAATTTATTGTAAAAGAAAATTTATCGCAATGTACCGATTTTTTATCGGAATAATCGATCACTCAGGCTACGACACTATTTTTACTTTACGATAACATGGCAACCCACCAAATGTAATTTTAGTCTATCTAATTAAAAATCAGAGTAGGTATAATTATTTTTAAATGTGATTAATAAAAATCCAAGCAGCGATAGCCTAGTTGGTTGGGGTACGGACTATCAAGACTAAGGTCGTACGTTCGAAACCCAAGTGGCATACACCTCTGACTTTTCTAAAGTTATGTGTATTAAATGTTAATTATCGCTTGCTTTAACGGCGAAGGAAAACATCGTGAGGAAACCTGCATATCTGAGAATTCTCATAAGAATTTCCATGGTATGTGAAGTCGACCAACCCGCATAAGGCCAGCGTAATGGAATAAGGCCTAACCCCTCTCATTAGTAGAGGAGGCCCGTGCCGAGCAGTGGGACATTGTTTAATACAGGGCTAGGGCTATTATTATTAATAATAATCGATTTCAATTACATTTATTTTCCGTTAACAGACGAGAAATTTCTAATTATTCTCTCATACGTTCGAAATCTTAACTAAACTAATACAGGCTTACCCTTAAAATATTAGGTAAATATTTACGGAAAGATTAACAAAATTACTCCACATTTGGTAGAGATATGTGTAAAATACTTTAAAAAGAAGTTGAATGAAAAACTCTTTTGATGAAGACGTTTAATCAATATCTACCTCCCAAATCGTTATAAGAATCAATATATATCGAATTAGCTTGTTAAGAATATAATAAAGTAATAAAAAACTAGCCAAGTTTAAATCAAACTCGCAAACCAAGCGTTCCGTAGCTTTTATTATGTATTTTCTATTCTTTAAGAATTCACGCTATATTCAGTCCATATTTAAGGTTTTTTTTATAGAAAATAATTAAAATCTTTGAAAGCATCATTTATTTTTCTGATCAGAACAATAACTTTATTAGACCGTGCAGACGTCGTCCTGTCCGTAAAAGCAGTGCCACACCGACTGCAGCGCCATCTGCCGGGCCCAAACGCATACAAAAAATTCATTCAAATCAGTCCAGCCGTTTAGGAGGAGTTCAGTGACGTACACCCGTACAGTAGAATTATAGTAATATTCCAGGGACTTTAGAACTCTCAGAAGTGTATTATTAGCCGTTCCTGATATAAGAAAAACTCAATACAAATACTTCTATCAGCCGATTTGAATGAAGTGGTTCTACTGATTCGCAGAAACTAGACACGGCAGTCACTGTCACGTTTCACATAGACATTGGGACTGCTCAAAGATCCTGGCTTTCTCTGGTTCCTCTTCCTTTGCAATTATGGCCAAATTGAACATTTCTTATTATGTTTGTGAGTGGTAGAGTCAGGGTCTCAGATAACGCGAAATGGTAGTATGCTATTGTGTTGCATACGGTGAGTGATATTTTCAATGTCCTTAATTAGTCCTTTATCCAACTCTCATAAGAGGATTTAAATAATAATTAATTTCCATTAAGGTCAGTCTAAATTAATTAAATAATTCTTCTGATAATTGATTGCCTGGTAATGTCACTTACCATCAGATGAGTCACTTTTTTGTTGGTTGTATTGACAAAATAAGATATTATATTTTTACTATTACAAGTTACGTCAGCATTCCGCATGGCGATAACCTCGTCAAAGATTAAAAAGACAAAATGTCCAAATATTTAGGTCTGGCTCACGAGGTTGTTGACATGTGGAATGGTGACTCGGCTGTCATTGTCCCGATAGTCGTTTCTGCCAATAACCTAATACCAAAGAGACTCAACCAACATCTTCCGAGACTCTAAATTAGTCATTGGGTCAAAAGCCAGATATAAATGGTAGTACTATTAGAGACGGTACGTATTGTAACATGCACATTTTTATATTTCTAAATGTATTTTTTTATAGAAATTTATATTTAAAAGAAAAAAAATAAAGAGTACTACTGTACATAATAAATAATTAAAATAAAACTCAACTGTATAAGTGAATACAAAACAGTAATAAAATTCATAAATTACATGTATTGATTTATAATAATGATGATGATTCGATTAGTCGTCATGTAATTATTTAATTATTGATATACATAATTTTAAGTTCGAATTAGGTTTGTACAAACACCACACATGTATATTCAGAAAGCGACATCTATACAAAACAGTTGGAACTAAAGTAAGAGCACTGACGTGCAGTCAACAACATAGTCACTAGATGGCAGCAGTGACGACTAATATAGAAAGCTTCTTAAAATGTTGTATTCGTGTTATTTCGTTATACTTGTTTCTAGATGATTGTATAGATACGATTCATTTGGCGCTTTTGGTTTTAATTAGATACTTTACTTTGTGTTGATTTCGCCTGGTCACTGATAAAAGTTTTCTAAATCATTCATTTAGAGTTAGACTAATCACGAAACTAATATAGAACAGAATCTCGTGATTGACAGTAGGCACCTATATCAATTGCGAAAGATTTGCGGAATTTCTTACGTCGACCCCGAACTCACTCCATTAACCTACAGAAACGCTGACCGTGTTTATGAATGTAAACACACTTATAACGTGAACACTTCTGACGCTTGTAAATATAATAAAGATAAGGAAAATACAACCGCGAGACGCGTTTGGATTAACTTTGTATATATTTTCAACGATAAGCAAACACCTATTGGCAGATAGGTTATGACTTATGCCCCTAAATACCACCAATGCCCACGTCAGGGGTAAACTCCGCGATGACGTTAATTAATATTGGTATGAATTCTTTATCAATCGATCGATTCCTGATAGGCTCATCATCTGCATTGGAAATATATTTTATTGTAGCAATTTAAATATACATATACACTCACTCATACATATACACTCACGACTGTAATCCCCGAAGGGGTATGCAGAGGTGTAATCAGTACACCCAATTTCGGTCCCATAATGTGATAGGGAGCGAACCTATCGACATACCGGGCACGGGTTCCAGACTCCGGGCTAATACTGAGAAATTCTAGATAGAAAACCCAATATCACTTTACCCGACCTGGGGATCGAACCCGAGACCTTAGCAGAGCAGTCGTAACGCATGCGCAATTACAACTGCGCCACCGAGGCAGTCAATTTAAATATGCAGATACTAAATATACGCAAATGTTTAAAATATTAACTGTTAATTTCTATGTTTAACACATTTTAAGTAGATACAATTTCGGTGAATAAGTTAAAATAATAATATAGACGAACTCTACTATTTACCAACCTATTAAGCCACACAAAATATACAAAACCACATTTTTTTAGAATGTATTACAAATCCTATTATATTCATAATTAAGTAGATCATCACACTGCGTTTAAAATTTTGTTGTATCTTGTAGGTAAAAAAAAGGTTAATAAGCAAATGTAATAAAAGTATAAGGACCTATTTATAGTTATACGTGATAGGCAAAGAATGACCATCAATCCCTTAAATTATCACAAAATATACTCAGTCCAAGAAGACAAAACTTATTGTGACATAAAAGAATTCACAGAGTATATTTTCATATTAGAAAAACATATTGCTAGCTCCCTTTTACCTATGTACGGTATGTAGTCCCAGCATTGTAAGTTCTATTACAGCATCGTGTAGACAGCCTCTATGGTACAGTAGGTGATAAGTTAGCTTTTAGTTAAAACTTAAAACCACGGGTTTGATGCTCACCCCGAGACCAAGTGCTTGTGTGATTTTCAAATATTTGTTTCGGCTTTACGTGTTTTGAAATAATATTTTTTTCCTAATATCCACGTCATGTAGCCTTGTGCGAGACAAGACTAATACGGATTTACAGATTTGTTATATTATGGGCGAATGATACATAAGCATGTTCAATTGACAGCCTCCGTGGCGCAGCGGGCGAGTAGCCGGCTGTGAAACGAGAGACCGTGGGTTCGATTCCGGCACCGAGACAAATGTTTGTATGACAGACAGATATTTGTTTCGGGTCTGGGTATAGTGGGACCATAGTTCTTGATACCCACCATATAGGTTTTACCTAGTGTGGGATCAGAACTATGTGTGTGACTGTTGGGTGTATTTATTTATTTAATTTGACGTACGTATACACGCCGTGGTGACACATGTCGTATACGAATCTCCTATGAGCAGAGGCGCATTTTGAAGCGTAATTACTCTCGTTTATTCGACTTGCGTGCATGTACATACTCTTACGAGTACATGCACACCCGTATACGTAGCAAGTATTATTGAGTAAATAACCTGTAAACATCCTTATATCATCCATGGCATGGTATGAAGGAGTAGGCCGGTATGATTGTGTTGAGTAGCGGGGGATAGATTGTCTCTCGCTACTTCATGCACTGGTTGGACGCCACTGCGCTTACTATTATCACTTTGCCATGATAAAAAAAGTATTTAGTGGATATGAAGAGCACCTTACCTTTAGTGGTGGTAAGAGTGGTGGGCCTCTGTGCAGGCACGCGGTGTGCGGGGGGCTTGCGTGGTGAGGGCGGCGGGGCCAGGGAGTTGCGTGCACGCACCGCAACCGGTGACGAAGAGAGTTTCTGCACCACTCCATTCTTTTTAGCTGAAAACGTGAACAAAGCGTTTAGAAACGTATTTATTAAACAACTTTAAGTTATTAAATTTAAACTATTATTAAAATAAGAGGGTCTCGAATTTTTTATTCAATCCCAAATAGATCTCCGGTAAGAAATTCGAAAGTAAATATGATATCACCATAATTTAAACTAAAAAACATTCAAATTATATTAACCATTTCTTTGATGGAAATAATAGAACTGTTACCGAAACTAGTGTTAATTCTGATGCCGATGCAGCCATAGCGGGCGAAAAGGATTGCACTATAGAATAAAAACTACATATTTCATCTGATAAATAATATTGTTTTAGAGTGAATACTTGTCGTTAAAAATATCTGGGCTAAAGAGGTATTTAATCTCCATTACAAAAACATAATCGCAATGCATTTGGTATAATCCGTCAAAGTATTTTGGGGTTTTACGTTGTTTTACTGCGTCGCTAGATCTACCAAATTGATATAAACGTCGATTTAAAAACTATTGAATACAACATGAATTTTTCAATAACACAATCGATTTGAACACATACTCTTTTTTTAAAACCAGTTTACACTTTTAAATGTCTGCTCATTTTTTGATAAAGTAAAAGTAAAAGCAAAGTAAGAGTTAACCATTAAACCATTTACAAAAAAACTGATGTCTCTATTTTATTCAAAGAGTCCAAAAAACATCATAAATAACATAGAAATCATACGGTAAAGCAGCTCAGTCGAATAGATTTATAAAAATATTAGTAACATTTATACAATAACATCCAATACGACCTAATTGTACTTAAAGACTTCGGGTGTAAAAAACGCTATAAATTAATAAAATCGTTTTGGTGCATTATAATACGACGACCCACCGGACGATAACTCGCAGTTCAAACGTACCATACGAACCAGTCGAGACTGACATACTTTTTAAAGGACAACCTTTGCGCAGCCACTATTGTCTATACCCACCTTATATAGATATTGCGCAAGAAATTATGAAATAAGTAATGTAGAATTTATTTAATTGTCTGTGCAAGCAATATAATTAGTCACGCCCTCTTTGGTCCAAACTCTGAAGCCTCTCAAGAAAGACATCGGTATAATTTTTACATATGCTATATTACGTACTCAGTAGGTCCCAAATTACAAAATTACTTTTTCAAATACCTATACATTCGCGAAAATGCACCGCTTGCATAGCTACACCTTTACTTTTTTACATTTTGTAATGAATATGATTACATTTCTAAGTATAGAAACAAATTTCTTCATGTCGTTGAATGTACGATACGGTACTGATGATTCCGTAATTTATA
The DNA here is from genome assembly GCA_905220505.1 of Laothoe populi. Taxonomy (NCBI): domain Eukaryota; kingdom Metazoa; phylum Arthropoda; class Insecta; order Lepidoptera; family Sphingidae; genus Laothoe; species Laothoe populi. Next base: position 10,953,074 of record HG992155.1, on the reverse strand, counting down.
TTTTCAACATAATTATAATACGTCATCGTAATACATACTTTGCACATAAAAATTACTATGCATTGCTACCTTAATGCTCGGTTATGGCTTAGGAAGATTTAAAATTCATTCAGGGTTTCTGATGTTAGAGTAAAAGAGTAAAAGTGATATGTCTTTAATACCTTTAATATTATAAATACTAGTGATTATGGAAACTTGTACAAAACATATGAAACCCCTAATGAACAAATATAAAACGAATACTTTTTAATATTAGCTACAAAACTGGATATACTCTAACAAGTATACTTAAACGAAATATACAACCACAGAGTAGATTATAATATTATATATCCTTTTAGATGTGAAAACATCTTATTACAAAGAATAACAAATAAAGATAAAAATTAAAAAGATACACAAGAAAAACCCAGAATGCACGTTCGTATATAAATATTGATGCATTTTTTTGGAAACCAGTTACACATTCTAAGCCCGCTTGAACATAATTGAATATATCAAAGCTATAAATGTAAATGTTAATTTAAGTTTGACTTAAAATCACAAATTAGTTTTACATATGTATAAATAAATGATTTTAATAAATAAATCGAAAACAAAATGCTATCTATAGACATTGACATTTAAATTGTAAATACAAACAGCATACAAGTTAATTATGTATACGAGTATATTTTAAACACAATTTATATATTTATTTTAACTTTATATTTTTGTATTAGAAAAGCATAAGAGGCACATGTAATAAAGAAACCAAACTGTACTGCGAGAGATTTTACATCAATTTGCAGAAATGATTATTTCACTGGTTGGTTGCTAGCCACCCAATCTGGCTGTTACATATATTTACCGCATATCTGACGGTATTATCGAAGGAGGGTAGTGAGTGACTTACCCTGTATAGACGGGGGTTGGGGCGGGGTGGCCGGTGGGCGAGCGGGGGTCGTCGGGGTTGGTGCACTGTCCCGCTTCTTGCCGTTCCCTGGAATAGACAAAACATAATAATTAAAATATACATTTATCCCAATTCGATTTACTTTTCGATTACGATTTCACTGTCCATGAACATGATAGTAGACGAATTATGAAAATGTAAGCGACCCTAAGGGAAAGTAACGTAATAAAAAGAGGGGATAGAGCGGGATTTGAACCTGCAGAAACCTCACTCACCAGACAAAACGCAACAGCAAGCTGCCACATCGAGCATTCATGCTATAGACCAAACTTTCTACAGCGTTGCTCTAACACTCAGAAAGATCGTTTAAGATATTATTATGTATTTTCAGATTGTTTCGTGTGAGGTAGGAAAACTGTAAACTACTAGATTTCATATTTAAAATCCTTATGTGTATAAAGGTAATACATATGGGTATTAAGCAATCTTCAAAAAGAAACCTTTCCCTATAAAATTTATCTTATGACACATTCTCGGTGCCTACTTCGTACATAGGTACATAATATCATCATTTTTGTTCGATATGAAATTACAACTTTCACGAAATCGTTTTATTGTACACAAAGCACTATCTCGGCACCAATCTCGTTTATCTCGACGATGTCGTGGGAAGAATAAAGACATAACGTTTTTTACGTGTAAGAAGAAGTGTAAAGAAGGTCTTACAAACACCACACGACATAGGCAGAACTAGTCATTATATATCGTGAGAAACAATATTAGTTTAATGTCTGTTAAATGGAAACCCTTTGTCTAATTATTTTACAGAATTTTAATTATCTATATTAGTTTGTATATAGGCATACTACGATACTCAGTATGTTATATTCTGTGGTTCAATTCAACTATTATTTATTGATCAACGGCAGCATTCTAAATATCACCAACCAGAACTTTGAATTACAAAATTCTGCATTGCACTGCATTGGACTCTTTTTTTTTACTAATAAATAGGCTTGCGTTTGACCACTATCTCGTCATCGTAAGTGATGATGTGGTCTACGGTGAAGCACGCTTGCCTAGAAAATACCTATTCACTCTTGACTTAAAGATACCCAGGTTATAATTTTCGGGATGATTTTTTCATTCCGTGGTATAGGATGATAAGCCTCAAATGCCCAGTTATATCACTTGATAAATATATGTCTTATACTATACACAGCCACTTATTTTTTATTTTTACGTATAATTGTTGTGCACTCAACAGTTTATCTAAGATTTTTTATTCTTCATGAATTGTTAATATCGTAAAAAATATTTCAATTATACTTGATCAATGACCCTGACAGCTAAGAAAAACCATTCATAACAATATTATGCAGATATGTATCGGCTACGACATACAACATTCCTGTACTGTCGCCATATTATCTTGCATAATATCTGGTAACTTTACGATTACAATGTTTAAAAAGATTTAAAGCGTTCGGGCGATAGTAAAGAATGCAGATAAAAAGCTCACCAAAATACAAGATACATATTTTATCAGTTTACTTGTGCAATGTTTACGGTCTCAACAATTCGTGACATCATTTTACAGTTTTGCAACACTTAGAACGGGCAGTCGAGACAGAGGTCGTGAGTTAGATACCAATCCCAAGCATGTATGGTACAAATCTCTGACTTAAACAAAAGAATCTGCATGTGTATTCCTGGAAAATAGCGTGAGGAAACTTGCGAATTTGTTGGACTTGGCCATACTATATCCTAAAGTCTTACAATAATAGATAGAGTCCTAGCAGTGGGACAATATAAAAGGCTATGTATTATTTATATTAATAATTTATAATACTCGCGAATCTAAAATAACCTTTATAGTGAGTATTAAGGACTACGAGGGCGTCACGGTCCCCACAACATTGAGACCCGAGACAAATATTTGACGAATTCCTTATCATTTGTCTCGATCGAGGATCGAAACTAAAGGAAAGGAGATACTGTCCTTTCACAACTACTTACTACTACTAATTGCCCTGTAGTCCATGCAGTTTGTCAAAGAAAGCTGTTATCTTTTTATGAGGAAAGTACCGTTACTTAATTGGCGTCTTTTTTTGAGTTTATCACACAAAACATGTCTATTTTTTTATATTTAGTAATAAAAAATATAAGGTAATTATAAATGTAGTATATAATTAGTGACTTCTCTGGCAACTCGTATTTTAAAAAGATTAAGAAATATATGTAGTTTGGCCAGATTAGATACATAATTATTCAATAATTTATATTTTTAAAATAATTACCTTTCTATTTTCTGTCTCCTTGCTCTACCTTATGCACAATCAAGCCAATACAGCAAAGAATTACAATACAATAAGTTAAAATATGGTGAAATATCACCCCAAATGTCATTTTGACGATACTAAAAATCTGCTGATAGGTAAGTATGTGTCTTAGACTAGGTAACCATTATTTTGCAATATTATAATGCAATACGAGTTTTTATGTTCATTTAACTAGCTCAAATTATTATCATATTAAAATTGTACCAAATGTATCTAATAATTGTATATGTGTTTAACTCAAACCGTCTAATTTTTCCTTCTTTTCGGTATACATAGAGACGGTTACAATTAAACATTTGCTTTAATCATGGATAACAAACGTACTTACATATATATAGAGTATTTAGAAACAATATTTACAAAAATCAACAATCTCTAGATTAAAAAATCAGTTACGCTTTTTTTCATGATATGACGAGAATTACTTTTGGCAAAGTTAAAAATAAAATTATAACATAATACAAAGAAATACATATCCGCTGAATTATTAAAATTCAATTAACACATGCAATTTATGCGGAAAATGTAATAACAATTTAATAAACACTGGTCAACTGACCCCGTGCTAGTATCTTTGGTCGAATTGTGAATCCATATCACCTTGAAAAGACTATTATTCTTAGGTCATATAAATACTAATCGAAATGGCTTAGTGAATGCTATAAACGATTTTGAACGCTACAATGCAACGCTGTTAAATCCTTTATTTACAATACAATAAAATCCAATTCGACTTGTAAGATATAATAAAGTGGATATGAAACATCGTATCCGTAGTATACAATGCTACAACTCTGAATGTTTATTATTTGACAAATGTAAAAGAAATTATAGTGTTACTTTTTTCAACTACATATTTTTTCGTACATTACAGTGCATGGTAATGTAGAGAATTCTAATAATTTATAAAATAATTATTTTAGTCCTGTTTCACTGCTAGGCACGGCCCCCCTACCAATGACAGCAATTAAACCTTGGTCCAACATGCTGGCCTAATCCTGGTTGGCAGACTGTACAAACCTTTGAAATGTGTTTGGAAATATCTCAGATTTTGTGATAAACATACCAAGTTCTATTTTCTACTTTAGTCCCAGTCAGCTATTTTACTTAATTAATAGTCTTCTCTCCTAATTTTATTTTAAAATTAAGAGAGAAGAGCATTCTAATGTCGCAGTGTCGTGCAACTGCAACGTGGCTTTATAGTATAGATTCTGTAGTGTAATAGTAAACTAAAATAAAAATCTTTATTGATCATATAGGCATATAAAAGGCACTTATAAAAATCAAAACAAAGGATCAAAACACACGATGGAGATTCCCCTTATGGAAAGAATAATTATGGTGAACGGCGTGGGAACTTGGAAACCACCGTCAAGGGCTGGTAGGCAGGGATACAACGACGAAGACAGGACTGGAAAGTGAGGAAAGAGGATGACAGCGAAATGAAAGGAATCGTGGTCTTCGGTAAAGGAAGTGACGGGAGATGATCAGAAGGGGCAGGAATGGGAGGGGAGAAATCGAAAGGAATCTGGAGTTTAAAAAAAGCTGCGATAGCCTAGTTGGTAGAGGCAGAGACTGTCGAGGCGAAAGTTGTATGTTCGAAACCAGCCCTAATGGCATACCACCTCTGACTTTTCTAATGTTATGTGTATATTCATTGTTAATTATCGCTTGCTTTAACAGTGAAGAAAATCATCATGAGGAAATCGCCATGCCTGAGAATTCTCATACGAATTTAAAGGTATGTGAAGTCTACCTACTCGCATTAGGCCAGCGTGGTGGACTAAGGCCTAACCCCTCTCACTAGTAGAGGCCTGTTTCAGAAATTCCGTGAAAAAAGTAACATAACTAATATTGAATTATTATTGGTATAAGCAATGTAGAGCCACGCTTTGGACGCTTTTGTCTAAATTACTCAAAATCATCTAAAATTACAGGTGACAGTGACATCTCACTACCTGCATTGTAATAGCAGTCATTTAATTTTAAGTAATTTCTATTCTTCTTTCTATAGATTGTGAGTATTACGATAACTTTTCAATACATATAATAAACAGTTACGGTAGTAACATATCGATATGTATACAATATCGATATAGTTTTTTTCATCATTTAAAGGGAGAAAGGCAATGTGTTGATCATAAATAATAAAATCCATGTTTATATCAGAACAAATACTATGAAAGATCTATATGACGACCTTGATTATAGGATAAGACTCCCTATAACAAAGCCACTACTCAAGTTTGTTTGGTTTACACTCTTCATAACACAAGTCTTTCTATTTATCAAATACATTGTCAATATAAGATTCATTAAATATTTACAAATAGTTTTTAAATAGAAACTATTACGAGATTTGATTTGATAAACAAGAGCCTAAATTGACAGCCTCCGTGGCGCAGCTGCTGTGAAAGGAGAGGCAGCGGCCGCGGTTCGATTCCCGCACCGAGACAAATATTTGAGTGATGTTTGTTTCGGGTCTGGGTGTTGTGGGACTGTAGTCCCTCGTAGTTCTGGATACCCACGATACAAGTTTTACCTAGTGTGGGTTCAGAGCTATGTGTGTCTGTTGGGTGTATTTATTATTATGATTACTAGCGTTCCTTACGTCACGGTAATGTTATCTCTTACGTTAATTTTATTCATGACCACGTGTTTACTCATCTGTCAGTCAAGTATTGTCTTTAGAATTGTTTACTTTACCAGTGTCAAAATACCAAACAAACTATTGTATACGGTATTATTGGTTATGATTTATAAAAGAAAAAAGAATTCCGTTATGATTTGTGCCATTTGGCTGTTGTTTAGTGCGTAGCCTATAAGCATGTAAGCAGTGTAGTCACTTGCCGTGACAAAATAAAAAAAATCATCTCCTTCGGTATTTTTTGTGCCTCATTAGGCAGACGAGCAAACGGGTCACCTGATGGTATGTTGTCACCGCCACCTATAGACTTCTGCTATGCCAGGGCACAGCAAAGCTGCTGTCTACCGTTGATAACACTGTATATTAGGTATAATAAGTTAACACTGTATTTTTAAATGTTTAGTATCGATACGCATCTGCCATAAACGTGGTCGCCATCTATATGAAGAAACGCAGTTCCTACAATAGTGTCATGCTGCATCGCACTGCTCTCTGGTATAAAGCAAAGGGCCTTAATAATATTTAGCATTCTGAGTTTACTTAATTGTTTAATCAGTTTCTATTACTATGTATATTATGAATGGTCTCTACATCGAACCATAATACATGTGACCTGTAATGCGGATTGTATTGTATAAGGTTTCCTTGGAGCATGCATGCGGAATTGACACTTGATTAACTGCAAGATTTAATACGTCAGTGTAACCACAAGTGTAAATAATGTTTTGTTTAGATTTTTCTATGCTCCGGATAGCTAGCTAACAAAACAATCGTGTTACATATTTGCATGCATCTTCTACACGTAACCATGTTTACGGCAACCAAAATAATAAATGACAATGGAGCGTGTGAAATAATGTACTTTCGTAAATATTTAGATTCAGAAACACATTAACATTTTATATAATACTGCTTTAACTTACAGGTATTCTTATGCATATTTTCATCGATTATCGTCACTCAAAAATAACGTAAGTTATAAAACAAGATCCACCATTGAAAAAAGTGTTATACTTTATGAAAAAATAACATCAAATATATAAAATAATTTTTATAGGATTAGATTTTTTGGTCGTCAAAATACGTTATATGATATACTTTTATATTTGCCTACAATCTAAAACAATGTCAAATTCATTGTAACTGACGTCTAGGTGCTTGCAAACGTAAAACGAGGACAAATGAAAGGAAAAGATTATAGTAATTTCACCGAATCGACGGCGGGTGACCTTAAAATTGAAATCGTATTTTTTCGGTCAGTATTTAATAGCACGTAATTGTTTACTAACAATTAATCATCGATTACTTTATATATTTCTTAATTGAAAACATTGGTAATGATTTTGAAATTTTTAGGCATACAAGTATATCACAACTTACCTCTGGCACCAAAGGAACCGAATCTTTCGCGATTCACAGCAATTTTATACTTCTTGTCACTCGGCACGGGTAGTTTGGACGGATATTTCTCGGAATTGGCTCGGTAAAGCTTTTCTTTCGATCCATGTGCCCCCATCTTCCAATTCGTCATTAATTTTCAGGACATCATTTAAAAAATCAGTCACGATCGACGTTTCAGCTTAACACTACGAACTTCGTGTCCAACTTATTCACTTTAGAGTCACATCACTATAATTTCCACTTGTATATCCTATGCAGTCTTAATATCACCTGTATTTGATCATTTCCACAAACACATCAAATGAACTGTATTTAAAAAATATAACATAAGCAATTCATCATCGTATGGCGAATATTTTATTGATTAGAGTATCGATAGTTATTAAGTGTCATAATTTAGATTCCAATAAATTAATTTAACGTTAATTGTGAAGACAAAAATTGTATGTTCGAAACCCAAGTGGCATACACCTCCAAGTTTTCTAAAGATATGTGTGTATTAAAATGTTAATTATCGCTTGCTTAACGGTGAAGGAAAACATTGTGAGGAAACCTGCATACCTGAGAATTCTCATACGAGTTTCGAAGGTATGTGAAGTCTATCAACCCGCATTAGGCCAGCGTGGTAGACTAAGGCCTAACCCCTCTCATTAGTAGAGGAGGCCCGTGCCCAGCAGTGGGACAAAATTTAATACAGGTGTTATTATTATTATTAATTGTTTAATATGAAATACTGTTATAAATGATAAATTACATAACATTATTTCAATATGAAGTTATTATTTTACATCATAAATACTTCAAATAATTATTATCAAAGCACACACGTATTACTTTTCTACAGTCCACAAAGCTCAACTCGCTGATATAATTATTGCAATGCTTTAGTCTATTTCGGTGCCCAACTCAGTACGAGGGGACCAACTTATGATGACCTGCTGTTACAACCATCGGCATTGTAGAGACAACAGTTAGCTCAATATTCCGAGAGTCTATGCAAAATGGCCTTTTCCCGGATTAACTGAATTATTAATACAACGTTTCGACTAAACGTAGCTTCATACGGTCAACGTCGTACGGTAAATACGCAAATTGAAAGAATAATATGTCAAGTAATTAGACCAACTTATTTGCAACGTTGTTGAAAGAAAATTTAATATGTAGACGCGAGGAAAAGTAACACCAATCTGGAAATATGAACATGGAAATAGCAAAAGAGAAAAGAGTCGACGACTTATTTCCTGCCCGCAATCACTAGAAAGGAAGACAGTCATTCCAGTCTAAATTAAGAGCAGTTTTTATTTAAAGAACGAAATAAATAGACCATTCATCATAAATCATCCACCATGTAAATAACACAATACATTATAGTTTTTATTAACCAACTTCGACTTGTTACCGTAATACGATAAATGTGAATCAGTCATCAGTTCCTTAAGATAACTCTCAAATAAGATTTTCTGATCTCTTGTTTAAATACTTTAAAATTAGCTTCAGTTAATTGATCCCAATTTAGACATAATTCATCGCATTAACAAAAATGTCGTGTGTTTAAAAACGTTTAGACAAGACTACGTCATATATTTTATCACTTTACAGTAGGTAAATAAAAAGTAACAAACAAATTAAGCTGGCAAGTTCAAAAGAATACCGACAAATATATAAACATGTCCCATGTTCCGATTTGACTATAATCGACCGTGTTAGTCATTCGAAAGCTTAAGCAAATGTTACCATGCGTCTCTGTTTTGTCGCTATTTTAGTAAACTATTACTTTCAGGGTTAAATAACTTGAAGCTGCACTGGTGTCCTTTGCGATGGACGAACAAGATATTTTAAACTGATCCAGTATTGTGAGTATATTTAGTTCATGGAGATAAATGTGTTTTAGTATTCGCATTGTACTAGCTATTCTATTGATAGAATAGCACTCTACAAGCGTGCTAGAATTGTTTTAATTGAGAGCCGTGATTACGTTAACATGCGATTATAATGCAAAACTTGGCAGTATACGTGTAAATATACTGCAGTAATCATTTATAATTTGTATAAGATAATACAATGTTACAACGAGCAACAGCGCGTAAATTATTTTAAAAGTTAACTGCTATTTAGAGCTCAAGACGGACGCAATCTGTTATTACAGTCAACTTGAAATTCTTAGCAGTCACACACAATGCATTTCTATTTCTTATTATGATGCTTCTGATTGTACTGGTTTCTTTTTTACTCTTTTAGTTTTACTTGCATTCCCCATGTACTCGTAGGATGCGTATCAATTCGAAAATACTATCGATATCAAAACAATAACGTTATTAACACTGCTAATTTTGAAAATATTGTATAATTTATTCATTTTCTTCAAATCACTTCTAATCTACTTCAGTAATACTTTATTACAATGTTAATTGTAATAATCTAATCAATATAAAATTTTAAATACTATGTAATAGAGGACTCTCATTAGTAGAGGAGGCTCGTGCCCAGCAGTGGGACAATGTTTAATACAGGGCTAGTATTATTATTAATATGTAATAGGCGAAATGTTCATATAGACTGTAAATATAGCATACTACATTTACAGACATTTGCATAAAAAAATGGCTAACTCGATGCTACAACTTGTTACATGACTGTTTTAATTCTGAACGTAATCGTTGACTTATATATGTATAAGGCCTGTGTAAAATTTATTCTTTAAGGGTTGCTACAGTTTTAAAATATATATCGCTCGATTAATATAATTTTATACTTCAAAAGAGTTCAATAAAGATTTAGATTTTCAATTCGGCGTATATTATTTAGTTTTTGTTGGTGATTGGTGGTTGATGTTTTCGAATGTAAAAGAATGAGTTATTTTGTTCACTTACTAGAGTCAGTCTTCTATACTCGTAAATTTGTTAAGATCCGTGGTCTACGTAGTAAAAAATGGATTAAATAACAGTATACGCGACGCGAATGTGTTGCTGTGTTGAAATTCACATGCAATAGCTGACGCATACCAGTAATATTATTGCAAAATAAAACTTTTTTTTTTTTAATATATACAGCATGGTGAAAGCTAATAAAATGCATAAATTTTTATTTTAATACAAGTAATTAGAAATAATGTCTGTTATCGTTGTCTTGTTAATGGATATTATGGACGGTCTATACATACCCGACGGGCTACATATTCGAAAATCTTTAACACCGGGAAAAAACAAAGTTGCAGACAATGCAAGAAAAAAGTTACTACTGGATAGTTTGTTGAACAGTGTTGCGTCAGCTAATTACGTCTCGGATAAGGTGTTATTATCGTTTTTGCTCGTTTGCCAATGACTTTCAAGAGTCAGGCTAATGGTGTTCATTGGAAGAAACCCTGTACACGTAATTCCCATACTAAAATCAAAACAAATTTTAAAAGCAAGCACGTTGTCAATGATCATAGCTCGTGGGCTTATTGTGTCGTCTGTATATATAAAAGAAGAAACTGACTGACTGACTGACTGATCGATCAACGCACAGCCTAAACGGCTGGGGTTAGAGACTTGAAATTTTGACAGTAGGTACCTTTTATCAAGTAGGCATCCACTAAGGAAGGGTTTTTGTTAAAATAGGGGATGAAACTTTGTATGAAAATCCGTCATTTTTGAAGTTAAGGCTGTGTCCACTCTGGGCTGAGGTATGATTGAGGGGGTGAGATGCGACGGGTGGTGGCGGCGTGCGCGGGGGCTCCCCCTCCAACGAGTAGCGATAGGCGCTCATATAAAGGATGTTCATTATTTAAAACAGTGAAATGAGCAAATGTCAAATAAATCAGATTAAATAGAACGTAAAATACCATAATTTTTTATTTTTTAAAAACCCTCAACTATTATGTTATTTTATTAAAATTAAAACCTATATGACAGCCTCAGCCTCAAACGGGAGGCAGTGGACTCGATTCTCGTAACAAAGTTACCGAATGTTATCGTTACAGACTAATGTTTGTTTCGGGTCTGGATGTGGTGGGACCATATTCCCTCGTAGTTCTCGATACCCACGATATAGGTTTGACGTAGTGTGGGGTCAGAAATATGTGTGTGACTTTTTGGTTTATTATTTATATGCACCTATATTATTACAAATTATAATGATAAAAATGACAATTATTACTCATTTTTTACGTTCAGTGAAATAAGTTGCAATATGAGTGAAAGTAATCACGTCTTTTATGTACTACTCGCTGCTGCTCGAGGCTTCGCCGGCGTGGAGGTTATTTTCGGGAGCAAAAGTATACAATAAATACCAAGTTTATAAAAATCCCTTCGCAAATAATGTATTGTTTTGGGACAAATTTAATTACCATTAAAGAGGCAGGTTAAGGTGAGCTAACCGAAAAAGATAGATATATGCTATCGCGGACTTGTTTTATAACTTTTTAAGAGGAACAATTCCGTTATACATGATTGTTGCGTAACTTTAACCGTATACGCAGCGCACGCAAAACAAGCTCTCAAAAGGAATATATTTTCCCGTTTTTGCAACATTTTTCATTGCTGCTCGGCTCCTATTAGTCATAGCGTAATGTTATATAGCCTATAGCGTTCCCAGATAAATAGGTTATCCAACACTGAAATAATTTTTCAATTAGAAACAGTACTTCTTGAGATTAGCGCGTTCAAACAAACAAATAAACGTACACGTATTTTTTTAAATGTAGCCTCTAAAATGGTCAATTAGTAGTGGTTGAAAGTTTTCTTTTTGTTACATTTCACGACTGAACTGAAAACATTGAACCGATGTCTGGTTGAGCTGAATGATAAGATCCTCGCGTATTCTCACGGTATTCGCTCGGCGAAGGTTACTAGACATATTCATATAGATGTAATAGCTTAAGCTAGCTAAGCTAAGCTAGACTAGGGATTACACCCATCTGTGCCAAATCCGTCCAGTTTCCTTTTGATTTTATCCTCCCATTCTTTACCCTTCTCGCGATCATCATCTTCCGTCACTTCTCTTGATCTTCGGTAAAGGAAGTGTATCCTTTCGATATTCGATTTCGGGATCCAACTTGGACTTCTTGTTTCACAACCGACTAAACGTCCACTGCACAATGCAGACCGTCAAGTATGAATTGTCATAAATCCGTTGAATTTTGAGTTCTATTATCAAAATAATAGAACTCAATATATTGTTAATTGAATTAATAATGTTAATATAATATTTCGTTGTGGAATAAAAACTTTTTCGTTGCTATGAATGAATATTATTAGAAAAAATATTCTGTCAAAACAAAAAGTAATATCAATTGTCATAGTAATAGAAAAACGATATCAAGATTTTTAAAAAAATATCTGTTTGTCTATTTACTATTTTGTCAGGGTGGCTCCGATGATGATGAAATCTGATATTTTTTTTATCCTGGCAAAGTGACGACACTGCACCTGATGGTAAGCGCAGAGTCGTCCAGTTAAAGTACCAACTAGCGAGAGACAATCTATGCCTCGCTACTCAACACAATCAATGTCGGCTTGATGTTCAGTTTTTCATACTACGCCGAGGGGCAAGGAGGTTAAGAAGCGGTTGAGGGTCTAGTGTCAGAGTACTCAGAACAACACGGCCAAACATCATACCTCAACTCTAGACCCCGACAAAAACCAGAGGTACACTGGCTGACCCCGGAACGCGACACACTTGCGTGTGCCACTATAGCGGGTTTTATACTCTGTGTACGGTGGTCGCTATCCTGGCGGATATGAATATCCTACCACCAGCAGGTATCGAGATAAGTGAAACTGAATAGGGTAATTTTTATACGAAAAATTAACAGCGATATCATAGGATAAAAAGTGGCTATGGAAATTATAATAGTAACTCATTGCCGTAAACAAGTGAGAAAATGTATAGATAATATTTGATAGGGGTGGAGCCGGGTAAAAAGTATATATCTTCAGTTGATGCATTTTCAGAAATCATAAATTTTGCAAGATCTATTCTTCTGACAATTAATATTGTCATCCATATCTGACGTCATGCACGAAATGATAAGAATAGTTATATATTATTTCTCTTTTACCGACACGAACACAATAACGTATAATCGATCGTCCGCCGAACACAAACGAGTACTTTAAAACGTATTGTCTGTCAAACTGCTAAATTAATAAAATTATTATAATAATGAACTTTGTAGTCTCCCGCCTAAGGTTGAGTTTAATTGTTATTATCGTATTTTAGTCTTGCGCAATCAGTATAAAATAAATATAGCAGAACTTATGATATATAATTGAAAGAAATTCAAAGTGCTGTATCCAAAGCAGTTATTTACGATTATAGTCTTCGAGCTCTAGGGATCTGGTAATCAGTCGCAATCGTAGTGGGAAATAGTATGAGCCCGCTGATACCGGTTTTCATTTTCAACAAAATAATAATCAAATTTGGACATAAGTTAGTCATTTCTTGACAGCCTCCTGGCGCAGCGGGCGATTAGTAAGTTGTGAAATGAGAGGCCGTGGGTCCGATTCCCGCACAGAGTCAAATGTTTGTGTGACAGACTGACATTTGTTTAGGATCTGGGTGTTGTGTGACCATTGTCCCTCGTAGTTCTTGATACCCAGGATACAAGTTTGACCTAGTGTGGGGTCAGGACTATGTGTGTGTCGGTTGGTTGTATTTATTTTATATTTCTACATCTATTTAGGACATAAACTGTTGGTTCCTCTCGTCTCGCGAACACCAACATTTTAATAATGGTATTGATTAAATAATACTAGTGTTAATTTATATCGATTATTATCAAAAACAGTTCAGCGGTTTAACCATGCAACCTTCCAAACTGGAAGACTCACTTTCGTAATTATAATATTAGTATATATTTGTTATATCAAGTATCATACCATAATTTTATTCTCAAATAGTTTGTTCAAATCACTCAACCTGTATTCACGACTTTTGATAAGAATTGACAGTCATTATGATAAATAAAATATATATAGTTTGAAATTATTATGATAAGTTAAATATAATTGATTATATTCAATATATTATCATGAGTTAGTGTTATTTGTGAACACTTTATGTCATATTCATCATGTTTTCACAAAAAATATTTTTGACAGCGCGAGCGAAAAATCGCGTATACGTCTGCTCTCAACGCGGCCCAATTGCCGTCTGACAAGTCTCGCACATGCGCATCATGTTTAAAATACATTTCAACATGGAGACAACCGCCATTTCATGTTACGTAATTTTAAAACATTTATTTCTTTGTATTTATAAATGAAATGTGATAAAATATTCACACACTCGTTTAATGCAGTTCATTGACAATTTTATAGAAAAATTTCGTCTCAATATTTTTCTTTATAACCGTATACTATGGATTCATTTGGGGTCGTGTGGATTGAAATTTTCAAATTTCGATGCATCTTTGCGAATATTTTCTATCGAGCCAACTTTAATGAATCGTGTATCGAGAAGCACAATCGTTTTGTAAATATGTTCATCTTTCATGGCTAATTTTTATATTGTTAATATTTTTAGTTTTTAACATCGAATAATTAGTTTAAAAATGTAGTCTGAACTGAACTGTCTGAGTCCACCTCACCTTAAATTCATGAAAATTAGTATTCGGCATTTTAGTTAAAAATAAAAAATATATGTTTCAGGATTTTTGGAAATTCCGCCCGTAAGGGGGTAAAATAGGGAATGAAAGTTTGTATGAAAATCCGTCATTTTTACCAACCGCGACCAACAGCTAGTTGAATAATAAAGTATTCATTATTACATTCAACATCAATCGCTTGCACCAATCTGCCGAACGTACCGCACTTTTCACATTGATATTTTTTGTAAGTATCTTGGACTTGGCGAAATTATACTTTATAGTTACATGAGTATTAACGCTAAATAGCAGTAATTCGAATACTACTACGTGTAACGGGAATAACGCACATCCTCAGACACCCCAATTTAAAAATATGATTACAATCATAATTCATGTATTGAAATTAGACTGCGATGATTACAAATATTGTTTTTTATGAAATGAGTTGTACTAATTTTCGACATAAACTTCTTAATTTTAATTATTTGATTTTTAAAGTGTTCGTTTATTATTGCGTTTAGAGAAGACTTTATCGCATCGAGTTATATCTCAGTTTCGTTTGTCTTGAACCTTAAATTAAAGGGTGACTATGATTTACCTGAGTGTTAATTATTATTGAAAAAAAAAATCGTCTATTAATAAATTGTTGATATCGATTCAGTCGCTTATTCCGACAAACTACTTTCAGAGTGTGCGTTAATCATGTTACATGTTGTATATACAATGTATATCTACTTATAGTTTACACGGCAAATAAATTATATTGTGACGTCTCACACAATCGACCAAGCGTACGAAACATGTGAATTGCTAAAGGTCGTATATTATTTACAACATCGACAAAAATAGCCATTACGATGATGCCACTAAGACAAACTAACAGGTAGGACCAATGATAATTGCATAAATCCATACTGTCTTGTTCGGTACAATATCTTTTATATACCTAGTGAGAGAATCTCATTCAGCATATCAGTAGTGCATCGATAGTTCATACATTTGTATCATTACCGTCACTAAATATTCCCCACAATAATTACATTGTATCATACTTTCAGAAACTTCGTTGCATGAAATGCATGTTCCCGTCGCGAAGTTATAAGTGTAAACTATTCTAAAAATAAAGAAACATATGCGTTTATTTATTACTTATATTAACTCACCCATAAAAGAAATACGGACGACTGATTTCAAAGCGGATGCCCGTTCGGTATAACGTTATTAAATCAACTAAAACCTGGATGTGTTCAGGAGTTGTATCATCTGGAATGGCTGTCAAAGCGCATCTTTAGGTCGGCTGGTTAATAGGACAGAAAATCCAATGAACCGAACCCTGCCATGTCTTACAAATATGGTAAATGTGAGCTAAATCTTTAATTTGAGTAAACTAAGGTTCGTCTGCAATGTCTAAACAGCATAAACATTTGTTAATGAAACAAATCATGATATTGTATTGTATTGTTGTATTTATATATTGCACATTGATTTTGCAGCGATCAATCTGTTACACTAGAGAAAACCGATTGTTAATTCTGTAACAACTCTAAGATAATAAGAAACATCTGTATTAGATATTCAGAACACGGTATTCACGAAAATAATCCTACAAGTTTTATAGCTTTACGACGTCCGATTACATCAGATGACTATAAAGCGGGCAATTGTTTGTGTACACGTACACGTAGCACGTAGCTTCTGTTTAAATAAACTGTAGAAAATTATACATCAGCTTAAATACTTGAATTATAAAAATGGCAACACTGATAAATTGTAATAATATGATTGTAGCTGTAACCATTACAAATATTTGAAACTATGCTATAGTCGCTAAATAAACGCGTATGACTGTGCCATCGATTTTGAAGTTATACTTCTTTAGGCGCGTTATGAAAAAATTATGAGAGTGAAATTTTAAGATGCGCGTGACACAAAAGTACTACCTCTGAAGTTGCCCTAAGTACCAGGCTATCATGAAATGTAAGACGATTTGATACCGTTTCATTTCTAGTGACTTCTATGTAGATAAACCTTGCATCTTCATTGAAGTTATACTTTTTTAGGCGCGTTATGATAAAATATATACATATTTATAGTATAAAATACACAGTCAGGTCATAAGTATTGTCACACAGTAAAAACTTTTATTTTAGAATGCTGGCCACAAAAAAGTTTATTGAATTCGAATTTAAAATTGTTCATGAAAATAAAAATGTATACTTTTTAGAATTTTACTCATTTTTAAATATGGAGTGGACGCTTAAAGAAGACCGTGTTACAGTAATTGCGTTGCATCGTTGCGGTTTCGCGCCAATTAAAATTTTTGACATACTGAAAAATTTGAATATAACCAAAAGATTCGTTTATCGTACCATCAAACGATACAATGAAGACTCTAGTGTAGATGACAGGTCAAGAAGTGGTCGCCCTCGGTCTGTTAGGACTCCAGCAGTGATAAAAGCTGTGAAGGCGCGAATTCAAAGAAATCCCAAACGTAAGCAGAAACTATTGGCCCTTCAGATGGAGTTAAGCAGAACCACGGTGAAAAGGGTGTTAAATGAAGACTTAGGGCTTCGGGCATATCGAAGAAAAACAGGACATCGTTTGAATGCTCGTCTAATGGACCTGAGACTGAAGAGATGCCGCGCTTTGTTGAAGCGGTACGCGGGAAAAAAATATCGGGAAATTCTTTTTTCAGATGAAAAAATTTTTACCGTAGAAGAGAGCTACAACAAACAAAATGATAAGGTGTACGCACACAGTAGTGAAGAAGCGAGCAACCGTATTCCGCGTGTCCAACGAGGTCATTTTCCATCCTCGCTCATGGTATGGTTGGGAGTTTCTTATTGGGGCTTAACAGAGGTACATTCTTGTGAGAAAGGTGTAAAAACGAATGCAGTTGTGTATCAAAATACAGTCCTGACGAACCTTGTGGAACCTGTTTCTCATACCATGTTCAATAACAGGCACTGGGTATTCCAAAAAGATTCGGCGCCAGCTCATAGAGCGAAGAGCACACAAGACTGGCTGGCGGCGCGTGAAATCGACTTCATCCGGCACGAAGACTGGCCCTCCTCCAGTCCAGATTTGAATCCGTTAGATTACAAGATATGGCAACACTTGGAGGAAAAGGCGTGCTCAAAGCCTCATCCCAATTTGGAGTCACTCAAGACATCCTTGATTTAGGCAGCCACCGATATTGACATGGACCTCGTTCGTGCTGCGATAGACAACTGGCCGCGCAGATTGAAGGCCTGTATTCAAAATCACGGAGGTCATTTTGAATAAACTTTAGTGTCATAAGAATCTATGTTTTGTTAAGTTCATTTTGATATATAAATGGTTACATAATGAATAAACTTGATTCAATTATTTTATATTAAACATGTGACAGAATTTATGACCTGACTAGGTATATATATTATTATATTTTTTAATGAGGCCAAAGAACCTTCTATACCTTATACCTTCTCACGCGTGTACATAAGTACACACACACATTTTTTTATAAATATATCCCTTCAGAAGTAGCGTATAACGTTAGCTACGTACAAAGGACTTGCGATTAATATCACAATCAGTTAAATTAAAAACAAACTGCCACCATATAGATTAATACGATTATGTCCATTGATGACCTAAAAGTTTTAGTTACCCGTGTGCATTAGCATATAGGTAACTTTAGTAGTCGTAACAAAATAGGTCGGTATTTCGGTTAATGAGGTGTGGTAGATGTGCATGTTGCATACAATATCATAAATACACGATACAAAACACCTACAAAGATATAAATTGAAATTTGCATTAGTTTGCACCCAACACGGCTAACACCGTCGGACACTGAATACTGACGAGTGACATGACGTTACGAGGATACAATACATATATCTATGATATTTGCGTTATTTTCGCGTTTCTAGTAATCATATTAAACTAAGATAACGTATTTATACATTAGCCGTTCGAATATACTCACATTTAAAGCAGTGCAAGCGTTTACAATCAGGTTTATTGTATCCATGTTACAACTAAAAATAGTAGACTCATATTTTTGGAGCTCCGCTAAGACTGTAAACTGCTGTACACAGAACGGTCTAAAGTATGTCTCTACTGCTGTAACAGTTACAGTAAAACGTGTTATAATTGTACCGCTTTTTAACATGACCCACTGATATTTGTTCAAAGTATTAAATTCCTAATTATTTATCACTCTTGTACCAGTTCCTAATTCAAATTACAACGCGATTTAACAGGGATTGCGTAAGTCATTAGAACGATAAATCAATTATCGTATATTTACAATAAACATATTATTATAATATTAGTATATCAAAACGGGGTCATTCCTACCTACCTAATGCAACAGATTTGGCAGAATTTCGTAATATACAAAACATCGCAACGGCTCGCGACCGCTCCTGGCACATCGCCAATTGCAGTCTACTTGAAAGGAGCTAACTGATGACGCTTATACCCTTTGTTCATCTTAGCTCTGCGTATCTTTTTCGGAAAAATGGCAACACTTAATCCTATTATGGATGATTATAACGAACTAGTGTTGAAACATGACTTTGCCTGTATAAAAATAACAAAATTTTCTTGTAGCCAGCCATTAAACACACCCCGAATAAGGTATTAATCTACTAATATTGCCTTAGTAAAATAAATACAACTGGTATTAACTTGAAAACATATTTGCGCACATGCAGTTTTAAAAACAAGCCTATTTTGTAGGAATAATGTAAGAATCGAAACAGAGCTTAACTTCATTGCTATTTTAGAATATTCCACAATATATCTTATGATTATATGAAGACCACAGGTAAAAACCATAACTACTAAAAGTAAATATAGAAGTAATTCTTATTAGTCTCGGGTACTAAATATCTCAAAATCACCTTTGATAAAAATATGTAGAGTGAAACGTCGTTGAATTTCAAATAGACCACACACAGTTCTAGAACGGATTCAAATTAATATAAAGTGTACGTATCTCTGTCTCAGTGGGTGTGATATACACCTACACAGACATCAATTGAAAAATGCTTCAGTTTGCACCCAACACGGCTAACACCGTCGGACACTGACGACTGACGAGTGACATTACGTTACGAGGATACAAGTACAGATTAATATCCGGCGTATGATGGATTTATCACATAAATGTGTATCATACGTCTATAACTATAACGGTGGGTATATTACTAGGTAACTACCAATAATCTTGAAATTTAATCAAACATACATTAAGATCAATAAAAAACTGAGACCAAGTAGAGACACGTTGATACCATAAAAACAAACAAAATCAAATGAATCCCAAACAACATTTAGCACGAACAGTTTGACAATTAAATCCTACTCTATAAATTGAAGTGGGATATCTTAAACCGCCTCGCACGGTCTTGTGGGTATATTCGTCACATTATCTTGCCAAAAGTTCTGCGAGATATTTGGTGAGAGGTCTCGCGGCTCACCCAATATGTGGAGACTGTATAAAATTATTAGATTGCTTCATTACTTTTAAAACTGTTACAACACTATCTTTCTACGCCTTGTCATTCAATAATATAAATATTATGATGTGAATAAGAAATTGAGATGTCTTATCAAGACTCATTAGGCAGCAGACGATCGCGATGGAGAGCTATCGAAAGGAACGTAATGATTGAAGTCACGTAACGTCAAATTACATAGTCGTAACTAGGGCTTGCAATACTGGTTTCCCGGTTTCGGTTTTTACCGGTAAACCGCCGATTCTGACAGAAAATAAATTACCGGTAAAAAAAAACAAATCGGTAATTTACAGATTTGCAAAAATTTCATCAAATTAGTGACATAAATACAAAAATATGATGATTAACATATCGGGCTCGGTTCGTCCGAATATGGCCGGACCAAAACAGGCGAAACTCGCCCTTATTAACATGAATTAAAGGCGTATTTAAGGTAATGGCCGTCGACGGTTTGTATTCTTTACTAATTGTGGGTTACCCAATAAATTTATTTATTTTTACTTTAAAAAAATAGCATCACCGGTTTTACCGGTTTACCGGTAAACAAATATCTGTTACCGTTTTTTTACCGGTAAAACAAAATCTACGGTAATTGCAAGGCCTAGTCGTAATTCGTTCCCATTGGTTACGCGAACTCATTGCGCCCATGCAACATACAAACATTAGCCGTTTTTACCTACCACTGTTCTATGCAAGCATTAATCGCACACACTGAATACACTTGAACGTAAAATTAAAACGTGAACTTGCACACAACACCCATACCCTATGTACATTTAAGGCGAAATTGATCAAATGAATATCTATGAGATATTTTATCACTTGTATAGATGACATTGACATTTGCTGATAAGTGATAACTATAGATGGTGCTTGCGACATGTGCACAGTATGCAACATTGAATATCGAAGTTAATAATATTATGTATAATAATAAATATATATAATAATACTAGCCCTGTATTAAACATTGTCCCACTGCTGGGCACGGGCCTCCTCTACTAATGAGCGGGGTTAGGCCACCACGCTGGCCTAATGCGGGTTGGCAGACTTCTCATACCTTCGAAAGAATTCTCAGATATGCAGGTTTCCTCACGATGTTTTCCTTCAATGTTTAAAGCAAGCGATAATTAACATTTTAATATACATAACGTTAGAAAAGTCAGAGGTGTATGCCACTTGGGTTTCGAATCTACGACTTTCGTCTTGGCAGTCCGTACCGCAACCAACTAGGCTATCGCTGCTATTTATGTATAATACAAAACATCAACGTTTACTATGCTGTTGGTTAAGTAGTGGAATCCGTCAACGTGTCAAACTCAAAAAAATATAGAATGTACAAAACCTGTAAAGTTGTATTTGATGTAATTTACAACTTACAACCATAAAAAATAAAATAATCGATACTAGCATAAAAAAATAACCCTGCAACAGGAACACGCGACTGTAAAAGCATAATTAATTTTATAATTTGATTTTGCAATTGTTTTTAACAGTTTAATACTGTTATATGTAACCAAGCTCTAGCAGTTCAGCTTCCATTAGACACCGGACTTTCGCCACTATACAATATAACATATTTTTACCTAAGGTAAATAGAAGTAAACGTGCGAAACAAACTAAAATTCATTAAAAACTTAAATTCTTACTATATGATTTTTTTGTCGTTAACCTTTACTGATGTAATTCAATTGCGTCACATTACTGGTAATACAAGATCCCTTTAAGTTAAAGGAGTCCGACTTGGGTTGTATATATATAACGTCATTTGACCACACAAAGAAAACAATTTTGAACAATAAAATAAGGAAACCTGTTCTCCATAGGAATCACCTGTAACTATCTTGCAGTAAGACCGGTTTGTTGCGGTCACAAACCACATAAAGGTGGTCGCCATACTTTCGACAGATGGGAACAAAATAAATGTCTATGCAATATGGAACTGCGAACAGTTTCGTAAGACGTGTTTCAAAATTATAAATCTTAAAATGACCATAGAATGTTGCTCTTAAGTTTAAACTGGCTACATTCTAATTTTCCGTGTCTATAATATGATAATACTTTTTTATGGTTTATTGAAACGAATTCAAGTATCTAAAGTGAATCAACCTTATAAACTCTATAACAAGAGTAAAGAATACTTCAAAAATATTTTGATAAATGTGTAATAAAATTAATATATTATAATAATACTAGCTGTTGCTCGCGGCTCCGCCCGCGTGGATGTTTTTTTTTTTTTTTCTGGCGCGGCAACCCATCGAGAAGTTACCTTGCGGAACCGTCCCAGAGGTGCGAGCAGTATTTCATTCCCGGTCCAACCTGCGCTTTATATAAGCGGTAGAGCTGACCAGACGTGAAAAACCGCCGCACCCTGTTCAGGATTCCGACCCTACGTGAAGTGGCGGATATTACGCCCTCGATGTGACTCCTTGGATTAAGATCGCAGCGGATATCCATACCTAGGACACTAAGGTCATTCCGCATTGCAAGTGGAACACCCTGAAGAACGGGGATTGGAGAAAACGGAGACTTCTTGCACGAGAACGCGCACACCTGGGTTTTCTTGGCATTAAACTCAACCCGATTCCTGGTACCCCATGATGACATGAGATCCAAGGTTTGGTTGAGCTCAACGACAAGATCCTCTCGTCTCCTCTCAGTATCCGCCCGGCAACCAGGAGGCTTGCTGCTATGACGCCCATGAACCGTGCTGTCGTCTGCATAGCAATGAATGTTGCCAAGCGACAACATAACATTGATATGCAGAAGAAACAAGGTGGGCGAAATCACAGAACCTTGTGGTACTCCGGCATTTACTGACATGAGCTGCGAAGCGTGTCCATCAACGAGGACACGCATTCTACGCTCATGCAGAAAGCTGGAAATCCACTTGCACAGGTTGTCGGGCAGAGCGTATGCCGGGAGCTTGGAGAGAAGGCCACGATGCCAGACCCTATCAAATGCCTTGGCTATGTCGAGACTCACAGCCAGAGCCTCGCCATGCTTGTCAATCGCTTCCCCCCAGTGATGTAATACGAACGCTAGAAGATCACCCGTTGATCGGTTATGACGGAAACCGTATTGGCGGTCATTGATCAACGAGTGATCCTCTAGGTAGCGAACTAATTGGCTGTTTATCAGTCGCTCCATGACTTTACACACCACTGAGGTTATGGCGATTGGGCGATAATTGTTAGGGTCTGACCGATCACCCTTTTTGGAGATCGGCTGCACATTAGCCTCCCTCCAAGATTCAGGCACAATACCTGAGAGGTAGGACGATCGGTATAGGCGCGTCAGTACAGGAGACAACTCCGCTGCACACTTTTTAAGTACAAGCGCTGGGATACCATCAGGACCACTAGCCTTCCGAACGTCGAGAGACTGCAGCTCACGCCGCACATCACAATGCCTGATACGGATATCAGGCATTGTGTGACCGCAACCGGGCAGCGTAGTTGGTAAATGAGCATTGCAGTCCTCGAGTCTCGAATTAGCCGCGAAGAGGTTTGCGAGTAAATCGGCCTTCTCCTGCGAGCTATGGGCTAGTGTTCCATTTCGATATCTCAGCGGTGGCAGCGATTATTTTCCAATAAGTTGTCTTCTGCACGTGTAGTGATTATCCAGCTTTTCAGGTGTTGTGCCTGAATCTTGAGATTGCATCTAAAGAATACCTCATAAATTTAACCTCACTTTGCCCCTTTTAGGGATGATTTTTCAAAAACGTTGAAACACGTATTTCTTTATTTCCTACCAGAAGCCTAAATATCAATTTCCAGATCCATAAGTCAAGGAATTATGGATTTCCCATACAAATTTCGAACTCCTATATGACCCCTTTCAAGGTTGTTTTTTGAGAAAAATGATAGCCTATGTCCGTCTCCAGTATATAATCTATATCCTTGCCAAATTTCATCACAATCTGGTCAGCCGTTTTTAGCCGTGAAAAGGTTACAAACAAACAGAGTTACTTTCGCATTTATAGTATTAGTATGGATTTAATAATACTCAAGAGTTACACATATCAAACACACAGTCCTAATTCCAAGATAAAATACAATTATCTTTTACATACATACATACATACATACATACATACATACATACATACATATACACTCACGCCCGTAATCCCCGAAGGGGTAGGCAGAGGTGTAACCAGTACACCCACTTTTCGCCGAATTTCGGTCCCATAATGTGATAAGGGGCGAGCCTATCGCCATACCGGGCACAGGTTCCAGACTCCGGGCTAATACTGAGAATTTCTAGATAGAAAAACCCAATATCACTTTACCCGACCCGGGGATCGAACCCGAGACCTCAGCAAAGCAGCAGTCGTAACGCATGCGCAATTACAACTACGCCACCGAGGCAGTCCAATTATCACAATTATCTTTTGTCGGTAGAATACTTCTAATAAGAAGCTACAAGAGACTCAAAGTCTGGTCGGGGATATATTTATATCAGATCTGGGTGTTGACCCAGACCCGATAGATTTTTTTTTATTAAATCTGTGTGATCGAAAAATATTTATCGATCACACAAACATTTTTTGTGGTGCGTCGTTTCATATATTGCTCTACCTTAACACATTTTCAAATATATATCCACTCTTCATGAAAATAATTATAAAATTTTTAATGCTCAAAATGTTTATGTTATTACCTAGATAAAGTTATACAAATTCTTACTTGTAATAACAATGGTTAAAATGATCTGGCATCAAATGTCAACAACAGTGTTGTGATTTCTAAGAACTCTGAGTTTATAGGTAAGGCAAACAACTCGTGGGAGGCTGTAACAAAATTAGCACCGAACAATCATTTCAACGGGAAGCCTTACTAGGAACTGTAAAGTGGCAACCGGCTTCCATTAAAACGGTTTGTTCAATCTAGTCTAGATCTTCATGAGCGCAATCAATCAATATACCAAATCGAAGCAAAAGCTATACGGTAAATAGAATCGCGAACTGTTATGTGGCGTTTTAAACACGAAAGTAACGTTGAAACTATATCTACGAAACATTATACCTGAAGTCAGCGGAGTATCGTGACTTTTTTTCAAGAAATAAGATACTTAGTTGTCTGCTGCATATGATAACGTTTACGTAATACATGTCAAAATGAAGTCGTTTACAAATATTCACAATCACTTTCGTTCTTATTGTTGAATAATAAGTAGCCATGTCCTCCCTCCGTATTTTAAGAAAGTTCACAACAATTTTTGTTGTGAGCCAGACGCCTCGCACGCGATAATTCTACAAACTTCTCCACCTCCTTGCTCCCCTTAGAAGTTGAATTTTAAGTAACGCCAAAACATAATGCCAAATTTCAAGTTAATTTTACCTGACAAAAAATATATTGCCACGCTCTTTCATTCAAAATTCAATTTTAAGAAATCACTGCTTAAACGGTGTTTTCAATATAAACACCCTTTAAAAATTATAATTTGTATATACACATATAATAGTTTGGGCTAGGCAACGATGAGTCTGTGTATCAGTCAGGACTTTGCCTTTTATATACATTTATATGTTTATCATCATAATCATAACATAGTATAAAACAAAGTCGCTGTCGCTGTCCGTCCCTATGTATGCTTAAGTCTTCAAAACTACGCGACGGATTTTGAAGCGCTTTTTTAATAGATAGAGTGATTCAAGAGGAAAGTTTATATGTATGATACATGGATAATATTGTACAGGTTTTTGGATTGTACACCTTTTCTTACAAAAATAACCTCCACGCGGGCGGAGCCGCGAGCAACATCTAGTTATAGATAAATGCCATATTTCCAACGAAATTTGAGTTTGCGATATGTAAACTTTAACAAAATTATGTAATATTTTAACAAATGTCACTGCTGAACACCGCCTTCTTTATTCGAAGACAACCAATAAACTATGTATCATTATTTGAAAGACTGGAGTTAAAGAGTTGGAAAGACAAGTTTGGAGAATGATTTTATTGTCAATTAGCCTAATGCAATTCCAAACATAAACAGCCATTTGGAAACAATATCATTTTTAGCCAACTTTACTAAAAACGGAATACTTACAGAGTTAAGTTTTCTCGATAACTACCATTTTTATTTTCGTCGATGGTTGAAATTTCGCCCAGTTATAATATTCAGTTGCCCAAATATGGACATGAAGATTAAATTGGGTTTCTACAAAATCTTCAAGGCTTCAAGTGGATTGTCAATACAGTAACAATCATAATCTAGGTGTCCAACTGCCTGAATCCATTGGTTTGGATGTGAATCCATTGGTTTGGATGGTAGTTCATCCAAACTGCTTCAACATAAGTTTATGGGTAGCCATCGCTTCAGCTGTAACTCTGCAAATTGCACCACTGACACATGCGATTGGCTTAGGTTTCGATTAATCTGCCTTATGGATGACACCAAGCAAAAGATTTATAATTTTCAATTAACTTGATAAATTTTCTCAAGAAATATTATATAAATTCTTAAATATAAGTATTACGACGTTACAAACAGACACACGGACAAAAACTTCAAACTTATGACACCCCTGTCTTTGCGTTTCATAGGAGGGGATGGAAAAGTCTATAATAATATGGAAGTAATTGAAAGGTAAAAAACTAGTCCAAGAAAATTTTAAGAAGATTTTTTCCTGGGGCAAAGTAAATATTATTAGCGCAGCTACTGGCGCATATAGCGTAACTATGTATTGTAAGTACAAATCTTTGATTGTGCAAAACCAACTTGTGTTCATCCGGTTTTTTATGAACAAATGGTGGATTAAGACATAATCAAATAATACAAAAACACGTAGTATAAATTTACCTTTTTAATCCATAACAAGTTTCATCTTGCTACATACACAGCTCAACTCTTCCGCACATTAATGATTTACGCGTTATACGGAAGTATAGTGACTTATATGATGAAGGAAGTAAACGTGTAATTAACTTACATACCTATTTACACTTGTTCGTTACCATTTTGACTGAGGTTACGACATGTTAAGCGGCAAGTGTCCGTTAAGTTAGATATGATGATTTGAAGTTTAATAGGCAGTTGCCAGTTCGCAATAGTCAGTTTCGCCTTCGTCGACGGGGTCAACGATTCTCGACTCGTCAACAAATCCATCGACGAGAATAACCCGTTACACTGCATCGGCTTCCAGTGGATTTCACTCGCAACAAACACCTAGACTATTATACTCTAGGCTTAGTCTTGGATTACACTTTGTTTTGCAAACCTATTCGATATTTTTGGAAATGAACGGAAATATAAGACTAACTACGTTACATTTACTGAACTAGTAAAGTACGTAAAAGCTCCATCAATTTAAAGAGCAATAACTACTAGATGTTTATTGATTTAAAAAAGAACTGCATTACTTGCTTGGCCTTCGACAACGAAGAAAGTAAATATGACAAGATATATTTGACCACTAACAACTAGCTACAATTTGAATACTTAATAAAGCACTTAAATATAACGTAGTGCAAAAAAACTAAGAAGAATTACAGAACCATAAAATGATTTATACTTATAAATTAGACATCTATTTCGACCAATTATGACCTGTTATATATTCAAACAAACAGTGCTGCGTACTTCGTGAGATCACTTAAGGAAAAGATGAAATAAAAACTTCAAATACATTATACAAGCAGCATTTTAGGAGCCCGGCATGCTCGGTGAGCGAGTTATAGATGTATCTAGCTACTTGATACACTTACTGAACGGCACTGTGCTTACCATCAGGTGTAACACATTGCAACTGTGGCCACTTTGCCACGCCAGAATAAAAAATACAAGTTTTTTCTTGTTATACAGTTCAAGCTCAAAGCTTGCAAGAAACTTTTGAATTTGATATATTTAGCGGACCTACACGTAGAGATCAATCATAGCGTAACATTGTTGCTTTAAAACTGATCTAATAAAGAAAGTATAAGGTAGGAATATTCACCATATTCCGGCTATTAACTATATATAATATAAACCACTAAGTTTGAGCATGTTAGAGTAGTGCCGAGTAGCGGCAAAATTTTGTAGAATGAGTAGTAGTACAGTAAGAAAAACTACTTCCAATTTTATTACGGAATAGCAGAATTTATAAATAAGTAAAGTTTGAATCTTACACCCTTATTTGGGTAATAAGTTGGTCATAAGTTTTAATTGTTTATGTCAAATAGTGTATAATAAACAGCCATTTAAAATATCTGCGACAGACAGACACCCAAATGTTTCCATCAGTCTACTTTTTTATTGACGAACGAGACATTAAAATTGAGTAACATATTATACTCTTAGTAAACGGTGCAGGCACTTCTAAATCGGATGCATAAATAAATCCACTAATTAGCTGTAGCATCTTTAATGAAGTGCTACTATCGGCTAGATTAGTGACAAAGTGGAGAGTAGCTTTTTACAGGTTTTTGCAATTATAATGTAACGGTCACGACCAATATCTTGATGCCTCTTTACTAGTGCTCGAGTTATTGTTATTTTATCTAAGTAGGGTCGGGTAAAGTGATATTGGGTTTTTCTATCTAGAAATTCTCAGTATTAGCCCGGAATCTGGAACATTCCAGATGTTCCAGATTCCGGGCACATCTTAACCTTAACCTGTGCCCAGTAAGGCGATAGGCTCGCCCCCTATCACATTATGGGACCGATATTCGGCGAAAAGTGGGTGTACTGGTTAAACCTCTGCCTACCCCTTCGGGGATCACAGGCGTGAGTGTATATGTATCTAAGAATGTGCTCACAGTTATGATCAAGATACTTGGAAAGTTTCATATTTCATTAAAGATTTTTTATATTTAGTACTACAAGGGCACGCAACACACATATCTAAATCTCAATCTGTCTGAATCTGAACGTACAATAGAATCGTAAATAGATTTTTTATGTGTTTGTCCGCGGGTTGTGCACGCTGACCTCTACAATGTCTGGAACCGTTTTGAAAATACGTTACTGTGTTAAGCACTTTGGCCTACGATTAGTTTTTACTATATTTAAAGTGTGTGCCAAATACGAATGATTTAGTAGTAGCTATTACTATACCAACATATTTTCCTCAACAAAACAAAGCATTATAGCGGAACAGAGAGTAACATCTAGTTTAGTTTATATTAATTAATCTATACATCTAAATAATTCCGATAGGGAAATGTTAACTTTAGGGAGTTGAAATAAATATATAACTTATAAACTGTGGTAGAGCTGGACACACTGTCACAATTTTCGACCATGCGAAAATGTCACTCACTCTAAAGAACCGAAACGTATTAGCTTCTAAAATTGTGATACCAAAAAAAATCAATTCTTAAACTACCCCAAGCCTTACAATCATGAAAGTCCGATGTTCGTTATGATGTAGAACGTAGTTAGAAACTTTGTGCTATGCGAGTGTGCGGCGAATAAAAATTTAATTTAATTTATCTACTCAATCAAATAATAGAAAAACTCATAATGTTAAATTTAGTTCTATTTGATATTTCAAAAAAATTACGTAATTTTCGATAACAGTGCTTCGATAAAAGATATTTCATTTCAAACGAAAAAAAAACTATAACACGGCTCTCTAATTTCATGCTTTCGAAACCAGTTAGTTCTGTCAATTAACAATTACTCCGCACATGTGGAACGTCGACACTTAACGCAGGTGTATTTTATAATATTTTAATTCGAATGCCGTTTAATTGCGACATAATTGACACACATTTAACTAACGACCCATTGTCCTGCGTGTCATAACCCAAATTAAACATAATCGCAAATCACTTCCGAATAAGCTAATAGAATTGGTTTTCTATGATTTTTGACTTATCATTATGGATCAATTTATTACTATTCCGTAACAATAAACTGTTCGCCGCAAATAATGTAGAGCTACTATTCAATATTCTGTGATAGAGTTTGCAGTCATACATTTTCAGGAATTGGATAAATATTTTTTAATAATAGTTAAGTATATGTTAAGGCGGATCAAGTTTCAATATTAATTTATAAAAGACATAATACGAGAACTATTGAAATTATATAAGCATCACATATTGGAACATACATTACGTTTTTTTCGGATTTGTACTTTTCTCAGCCAAAAAACCTATAATTTTTTTTTAATTACTTTAGTAAATCAAAACACTCCAACATATTATATATGTACCTGGCAAATTATCCACAGTAATACATATTATTATATTCAGTTTGCGTCAAAGTGCGTCGTATGTTCGCCCCTTGGAAACAATAGAGTCATTAGACAATATGTCAAATCACTTTTTAATCATGTACTAAACACATGGCTGCATGTGAATCCAGCGTGAGCAAATGTACTTTCTATTTCGCTCATTATTTATTTTTATAACGCCTATTAGGGAAAAACAGTTGCAACGATTTATGCAATAACGTCACCTCAACTTTATTAAATGATTGTTTTCTAATAATATAAAATCTCTACTTGAATTTATAATCATAATATAGTTCTTTTCTAATGTAAGTATACCTAAACAAGAAAATTCGCATTAAAAGAAGTCTCTAGTTAGCAGTCTAAACATGACAATGCACGATTGTTTGCTTTTAACATAACTTCTTGCGAAGTTAGCATATTTAACCAGTTGTGTCTTGAAATAAAAGCCTGAAGGACAGTTAGCTAGTTGAAAATGATACGGCATCTTTAGAACGTGCTATAAACACAATTAAACATAAGCATAATAACAATATGGTTAAATTAATACAACAATGTGTATATTTATAGATAAATACATAACCACGTACTTATACACAATTGATATAATTTCAAAACAACTTCGAAACTAAAGCGAAAATATAAAAATTAATTATCTGTCGCACATGAAAAACATATAAACAAAGGACAAACTTTTAATTTATAAATTAAGAATCTAAATTATGACACCACACAAAACTAAACTCGAAAGTGAACCGTTCACGTGACGCGTTGCATTTATGTACATCGTAATGTCATTATAATTATTAATCAATCATTATACATGTGTTAAGTAATGACATAGTCAACACTTCACTGGCATATGGCACATTTCCTCAAAGAAAATGCGGTATGCGGATAACCTTAGTGACAGAAGGGAATCCATTGATTTTTCGCGGTGCAAGTTGACGTCACAAACGCGACAGAGTGGCGGCGCGCGCCGGTCCGCGTCTCACCGGCGACTGGCGGACAAACCTAGCCGAGAGGAAACGCTAGTTGCCATGCGGTCTTAACTTGCTTGCTCCCTATACCAGTCGCAATGTTGACCTTCCGCATCGATTTGCTCCTGTTGTCTACACAGCTGATTTTTGACTGGGGCCGTTTGTCTGCCGTTCGCAAAACAACATTGGAAAATTTTAGGCGAACACTGTGGCTGTCATTAGAGGAAAAACCTGGCGCATTTTGTTTCCATAACATTCCGGGAAAGCAGTATACACCATCACATTTTACGTAAAGTATTTGCTTGTAGCATGGAACAATACGTAACTTAAATACTCAAAAGGTATTATATTATTGAACCAGAGATATGAGTGTATTAAAACTTGATAAAGTAAGCGCCTGTATGGAATGAATAGCAATACAGGTTGCTGTATTTCCAAAATTGGGTCTCTTCATTATGGAGTTACTTTCATTTTATTACAAAAATAAACAATATTTATGTTAACATAAATAAATATTGTTAATTGTGGCGATCGTTGAAAGAAACTACATTAGTTTCTTGTGTTACGATATTCTTTTGTTCGAACTTCACTGTAAGTAAAAAAACATCAGGCCATGTAATAATATTTTTAACCAGTAACGTCCCAATGGAACATAGGGATTTCAGATACTGATTACTACCTTCGTTTTATCTTTATTTTGTGATCAGTATATTATTAAAAAATACATGTAGAGTTTATAAAAAAAGAGAGTTTATAAGAAACATTTTAGGTCAGGAACAATAATCATATATCTAATAACTAAATCGGTGGTGAGCACTGTTACAATCGTGCTCTAGATCAATACACTGATATAAAAAGCATTCGCTTTTGTAACCAGTCGAAGTCATATAATGTGCCTATTATAACATTCAAACAAGTCTTCAATAAACTAACTTTCGGTCCCTCACTTCTGTAATGTTCAAACTTGTATCATTACAAGTTTACGCACAGTACACAATATATCAAATATATCAATCAATATATCAATGTATCAAATACCAATATTGTTTTAAAATATTGATATAATAGATTAAATCGATTATTGAATATTATTCGGATATTATTTAGGTACTTTCGATGTGTATATTACTCCTACAGAAAGTTAATAGCAACCTGTGGTTTCATTAGAAACTTGCTATGGTTCTAGTAACATAAATAATAAATAACATTTTTAATTACGAATATGATCTTTAATATTCTGGTTAGCCGTATCTAGGTGTACACAACATTAGTATTATAATAAATAATACCAATAACAATCACAAACAATCCTGCCTCACAATAAATCAAACTTATACCGTGGATATCAAGAACTACAAGGGACTACGGTTCCATTATACCCAGGCCGAAACAAATATTTGTGGGTCATAAACAATTATTTTTGATGCAGGGATTGGACCCGAGCCATAGCGAGCTACCAGCCCACTGCGCCATCTATAATGGTCTGGGCTGTCTCTATTTCTTAAATACAACTTCATGATATAATAATACCAGTCCTGTTTTATACATTGTCCCACTGCTGGAGACGTGCCGCCACTGCTAATGAGAGGAGTTATTCCACCATATTGGCCTAATGCGGTTTTGTAGTTTGTAGAATTGGAGAAGTTAGTAGGTAATGTATACAATTTGAGCTGGTTTCAAACTTGCTATTTTCCACTTGGTGGTCCGTACCACACCCGTCTAGGCTATTGTTGCTAAAATATCTACAATATTCCAAACAAAAGAAATTCTTAATTGAAGCAAAATCAATATAAAATATTATTTGTAATTATTATAAAAACTAGAAACTATACAACTAAAGTTACCTACCTACAAGTCGAGACAAGATATAAATGCTCATATAAAACTACCGTGAGTTTCGACGCAATAAATGAAGTCTTATGCTATTTTATTATTCAATTTGCGCCTCATTCATATGGAATTTTCGTAGCCATCACTAAGTTACCTTGAAAACAAGTATGTCAAAATACTATTGCGTTATCGCACTATTCCACTTTAACACATTTACGCATGATAGTGTCGATTCGATTCATCTTGATACGAGTGACAATGACATAGAGACAGATGATAGGTGAAATAGAGGCCTATTCTTTCACCCTAACCCTAAAAACATGTAAAATCTTAAAAAACCTGGGACCTGTATCACGTAAGCTCATGCCTGAAAATCGAAGGCAATAAATATAGACCTAGATAGGTACCAACGATTCGCCGACTCAAGAGCATATTTCTTCCCACCAGAGTAAACCATATCGGGCATAAATTCTAATAATAAAAATAACGTGCTATTTTCCAAATTGAATAAAACCAATTTGGATTTCTTGAACTTGGAGTTGATTCCTGGATCGCACCAGATCCACAGGTTAAGTATGCTGCCCCTCGACTAATGATAGGAACGACCGCAATTTACAATCGGGTGACTCACATGGCCGTTTATCACCCTTCTTATAAAAAAATTACCCCAAGATAGCATTTATAAGTATACTCTATGCACTGAAACGAGCTAGTAGGAAAAATTAAAGATAATATCCGTAGATTGCGTGGATATTAAGAGTCTGAATTAGTTTATTAAAATCAACTCGTAACATACAGATGTGTAGAGAAAGGGTGACATTGTTCTTCTAACGAAGGGCAGCAACTCCTGAAACTATTATTCGGAGCTTTTATATATCCGCATGCCACAAATTTTACTATCGCGATTCAGATTATGTTTGATCAGATTTGATATGATTAACGTTGCGTTTAACATTCAGAACCCACCTGGTGCTGTGTGTCGCCACGAGGGCCGAGGGTTCCTATTTAGCACTACAACATTATTTCTTCTAGGTCTTGGGTAAGTGAACTAACCTTGTGGTCGACAATTTTCCCAACGACCTGTCGTGTTTAAAATATACGCAGCGAATTGAGAACTTCCTGCTTATTAAGTCTTTTAATAAGGACTCTTGAGTGGGTATATTTCCTCTGAAAACATATTTTTGATGGTCGCAGTAAAAACATACTGAATTATTTATTTGGATCAAACATTTATGTAGAAATTTTAAATAGAAATTTCGTTAGGCATGTCAAAGAATTCGTACTATATAATGCGTATAAAATAGACAAAAATGTTAATAATCCTATAATACTTACTAGTAGTATCGTTATTTTTTTATGAGTTTCGATACCTTCACACTAATTGTTTGTGGTCAATGCAACAAAATTTGCTAACTTTATTAAGAATTTTGTCACAACCCTGTAAAAGGAATTTCTGGATTTATTTTATTAATTTAACCGTGGGACAAGCTGTTCGTTTACATATATTGTAATGAAACGCAAATCATTTGTAGGTACGTGGTTAGTTAGGTCCTTAATACATATTTATAATTATGTATACGACTCGGTCATTCCTGCGAGTCGCGTTTCGCGGTCAGCCTGTTTACATTTATATGCTGAAATTACTATGACAATGCAGAAATTATATTTGGACTTCAATATACTTACCAACACATGTAATACTTAGGTATCATCAATTTGTCCTGTTAAAAATAACGAAATTTTTGGCAACTATTTCGCAACTCGCTACAGATTAATTGTAAAACAAAGAAATTGCGCGTAGTTTTCTGTGTCAGCTTCTAAAGCATCATAACACTAATGGACTGAAGCACACATATCGCCCCGGCATCGATACCGCTTTGCCTCATCGAATGGTTGTCAATGGAACACTAGTTCGAAACCAATTTGACTCGGTAACTCCGAGATGTTCACATTGCTACTACAGGGAGACTCCAATCTTACGGCTAGGCGAACGCTAGTTTAATACTCTAACCTATTTTGGCTCTAGCTCATCTCAGCATCGGCGATAATACTGCATGAACTTGATATTTCCGGAAAAAAATTACAATATATGTACCCAAGTACCTGTTTACTAGATTTATTTCACTAGCTCCTAGAAAATATAGGTGGATATATTGATAACTAATAATAATAAAGGCCCGCGGGGAGAGCTGTTGGGAATTAGCGACCAGTATGCTCCTGGGGAGGCCCTGTTTTTAAACTCTAGCTTTCCTAATGGTTTCTTATATTTACGCGAATATTACATTGAAATAAAACGAATTTTACGGATTATATCGCGGTTTATTTTACTTTTTTAACCCGACGTTTCGAAGGCTTTACAGCTTTCCTTTACCGGCTGATTGGAGTGAACAATGACGAAGAACAGATCCCCCATCTCTGGCTTGCCTTCACCGGCCGGTCAGAGTGGAGTCGCGAGAGCATTACGCTCGAAGGTGTATGTGAAACGAAAGTAGTGAGTGGGCAACGTGATGGGACCCTCGTCGTTTAAAGTCCAGTGACACCTCTCCACTCTTTAGCCGCTCATATGATGTTGCTCCCTTGTCGCTTTTTCTAACGACTATATTGGGAGCCAATTTACCTGAGTTGGCGAGTCACCACCTGCCTATTTTATCCGTGTTTTTAACATTGGTCAGACAGGTGCCATAGTTCTTCCCATAGACCCTATTACCTAATCCACTAACATCTAGATATACACCAACCGGTGGTTGTCCTTGGGTGCACTTTTGTAGTGTATACAGGGATAACCGCGGGCCGGTGTCACATAACAACACTAAATTTAAATTGTCTAACGGGCCTCTACATGTTTGATTCGGCCCCACGCACGCTTTCCAAATATCCGGAACTCTATAGTCCCGTGATTACGGTGTCACAAACATAATAATAATATAACATTATTTGTTACACAATGAAAGGCAATAGATATTATGTATTACTTACTTAATAGAGGGAAGCGGCTATTTGTGTGTTTTCCCGTAGGTGTGCTGGTGGCGCTAATGTCGCTCTGGGAGCTGTGAAGGCTGCTTTTTCCGCTAACATTGGCAGAACCAAGCTCCATGCGCATGCGCATATGACGGCTAAAAACAATTAAATCATATTTACACAATTTCCTGCACTTATATTACGTAAACTCATAATGTTCGTTGATTGAAAACGTTGCGACACAAATATCGCAAGAGAATAAAAGCTGTAAGTCTTGTATAAACAAAATTTCATCGCCCATTCATGTGGTAGACAACTTTGTCTACATTGTGAATGGGCGACTCGACCGACTTATTACCACAGTCTCACAGAAACCTATATGAAGTAACAGGATGTTGCGTTTTGTACGGTGAGTGAGATTTTATTTTTATCCCCTCCCCTTGTCAATACCTATTCATTTCCCTTACGCCCCAAGAACTACCGATAATTATTTTTATATTGTGGGTGTTATTAGGTGGTGGAGATTACTAACCATCAGGAGACCCACCTACTCGCTCGTCGAGTAAAAAAAAATCTGCAACATATTAAACTACTAAAAGATTTTAATATGTTATTGAAAGTTGATTGTTCAACCTTATGAGACAATATAATATTATGTAATGAAAAGATAAAGCCTAAATCTGATTCTCTTTCATAGGATTTAAATAATAGGCTTGCGATACAGATAATTTTTTTAGAGACAGAACGTAGCCTTGTGGAACGCCAGCGTTTATGTCCATGCTTTTGGAGCAGTTAGCATCTACTACGGTTTTTATGCATCTGCCGGACAGAAAACTAGCAACCCACTTGCACAAACCCTCGGGCAGTCCGTAAGATGGCAACTTCGATAGAAGACCCCGGTGCCAACTATGTATATCAAATTTTAATTATTATAATAGCAAAATAAGTAATTTGTATTATTCTGTCAATCAAAATATTATTATCACACACACTGGTGTAATCTGGGTCATAAGTTATGATAATACACTGCGACAAATGTATTATAAAACCTAATCTGGCTATTACAATAATAAGGCTTGTTGACATGATTTATTTTATTATTAAGTCAGAATGAATTTTATAAGTTGTCTCAAATATATGAATGTCAGAAGCCATTAAAATCTGATGGAAAAGGTAATTGTCAAATGATGCTCGATATAAGTCACGACAGTCGCCCGAGGAAGTTAATGAGTGAAACGTTCCCGCATACGCAGATTTAATATTCAAATTATTATTCTGTTTTCGCAAGAGGTTATCAAATAATGCATAATATTAAACATAAGAAACTACCCTATTGTTATACTTACCCTTTCGGCTTCACATTTGAGTTGGTGGATTTAGAACTTAACATTCTAGTAACACTGCATGATGTTTGAGATCTTTGTAAAGTAAAAGAACAATCTACTTTAGATTTGACGTCCTTAAACGATTTTATTTTGTAATCCGTCTTTATATCCATGCCATTTTTCTTTGATAAATTTTCTCGTCTATCAATCTTTTTAACAGCCTTCGGACTACTCTGTACGCTGTTATCTGTTTCAGTTTTTCTACTTGCCAACATACTTTTCAATTTACTTGGCACATCACGCTTAGGCATTTTATATTTTTTCAAAGTAAAACACCTTTTCTCTTCTTTAACTTTTTCATTACTCTTTACCTCTTTCTCGCTATTAATTGAATTTCTTTTACTTGTATTTTTTGGAGTTTCCTCCTCATCGACATTATATGAGGCATCTGTTTTTGGATCTGTCAATGTGTCTTGTAATGAAAAATAAGGATTTATATTTCCAATATTCATGTTCTTCTGACTGCATTCGGAGCGTATAGAAGGCGTGGATCCTTCTGGCGACATATCGTCAATAACGTTTAAAAATACCGGGGATGTTCGATGATTTTCGAAGTCGGTATATACGCCGCTAGATTCCATACAAGAATCATCATTTCTATTGACAATAAGAGGTGGATTTCCGTTTCCATTTTTCCCACCGTATAATGCCCCATCAATAACTTGAGCTCTACGGTCACCTCTTTGTATGTGATCCTCTAAACCATCTGCGTCGCTCTCTGTAAAGAAATCAGAGTCAGTCATGGGATCTGCCCTTCTAGCCACGGGAACATTTTGCCAGTCCATTTCCATTGCATCTTCACGATTTTCCATTGAATTATCTGCACCTCTACTAACTGGCCTTGACATTTCTCCATCTCCTTGATAACCATCTAAACTTGTAATACTGGTGATGCTAGTAATAAAGCTGTTAGATACTTTAGATGCCTCCATTGATTTTGGATAGTCATTTTTACTATCTGAATAAGTCTGTGAATCATGCACTGTTGAGGACGAAAATTGAGAGTATGTGCTTATTTCGCCATTTATGTCTGAACTGTCAAGAGGCAAATCTTCTGGTGAAGGCGTTTGCTCAATTCTGCTTGATATTGAAATATTCTCAAGTTTGCAGTCCAATGGTATTTCCAAATTGCCAATATTCTCTGCAATAGAACTAACTGGCTCTAAAATGCTACTGTGAATTGAAGGCATAAACTCGTCTTCAACTAAATTTGGAACAAATGCATCGTTTTCTACTGTGTTTGCTTTTAAAGGTAAAGTAAGTACCCTAGGATTGCCCCTTATAATTTCATGAGAAGATATTGTTTCAACAGGGGTGTTTGCAATGCTACTAAATGCATCCAGTTCTCCGTTGTTAATAATAGTATCTAAAGTAACAATCGGAGCCAAAGTACTATTGCTAGTACGTTTTTTATTATTGTCTGCATTTTCAAACCTTTCATTTTGTATTGTTGATGCTGCAGAGTTACTTTCAGTCTTATCAGTTGATGGGGTATCGCCGTTGTCTGGAGACATTTTTGACTGATTGATATCACAGAAAATTGGTAATCCCTCCACTGTTGGAGAGAAAGCATTTTCCAAGTAACAAATGTCATCCATTTGATCCGGAGTCAATATTCCTAAACTATCATCTAACGAATTTTCTTCATTAGTTTTACTGAGCGAATTGTCATTAGGACTAGAATTCGTCTCAAAACGAGTATGTAAGTGTGAATTTAATTGTAAGCAGAGATCAGACCTGGAATGTGTATTGAATGTCTTTTTGACGGGAAAGCTAATTTCATTTTCGCAAGAATACTCAAATTCTTTCATAGGCTTGTTGTCAAAATTAATAACATTGGGTAATCTATCTGCGCTCATAATAGAGTTGGAAGCCTTTTTAAGATTATGTATGCTTGAGTCAATTCCGTCGCTTTTTGGTCTGTTCCAAACACTTGCTCCTGTACTATCTGCAAAGGATGTACAAGGGTCTGGTTGAAGATCAAACAACAGGCTGTACGGTCCAGATTCGTCTTCGTCTTTTTTGTCAACAAATTGTTGTGTTATATCGTTTAATAGTCCCTTTGTCTTTTTATCTACGTTGCTGTCTTGTTTTCTAGTTATTTCATTTAATTTTTCACGTAGATCTAAAATTCTTGGATTTTGCTCCACCACCTTTTCCAAGTTCAAGCTCATTTTGGGTATTAAGGAAGCATAAGATTTGCAAAATATTTGATCTTTTATATCATTTTTCGTTTTCGTGTCAGTATTTTTCGACTTCTCGGCTAAATTGGCGGCTCTTATTGTTTCAACAGAATTCATTGCCTCTATTGTTTTTAGTTTAGGATGATTGTTGGAGTAAATCCCTCGGAATTCAAAAGTTCTTAACTTGCCATTTTTATCGATGGGAATCTGTAAAAAGAAATGAATAAATAAGTACATGAACACTTGCCGGTACTATACAGTATTTTTGTTTGATAATGTTAACACAGAAGGTAATAATAAGTGTGTTGTTATGTCGCACAGTTACACTAAGATACAATGTAAAAATATTATTTATGCTCATATTAAACAATATTTATTGTAGAACACACCTAATTTCAGATGTATAGTATTATATTTCGAAAACAATTTATTTAATTTCATGTTATATGCTAAAGCCGGTTTAGTAAATGTTTGCTCACTGAAATTACTATTGTAAAAAATCATAACGATTGTATATTCACGATTCGGCAAACATATTTCTATGACACCATTTTTTTTCTTATCCTGGCACGGCAAAGTGACCACTCTGCAACTGATCGTGCAGTGCCGTCCAATTAGAGTATCGAGTAGCGATAAAGAATCTATCCCCCACTACTCAACATAATCATGACGGCCTACTTCTTCACAATACGCCATGAGCAAGAAGGTGAAGAAGCGGTCGAGGGTCTAGTGTGTACACAGAAGGCCGCAAAACGGCCAAACATCATGTGTCAAAATCCGCACAGAAAAAAAACTAGAAAATAAGATAAACTAAAACTTCTTTAGTACTTTATGGCGTACTACAAAAAGGTCAACCTCAAGATATTAATATTATTCCATACTATACGGTCTATGTAGAAACTGTTAGGAGCCCGTAATATTGCACCGAACTTCTCCCCTTTAGTCTGGCCTGCACGGTTCAGAGCACGGTCATGCATTGTGATTTCCATGCACACATTGTGTCATTGTGCTCAACGTGAGGTGTGTGCGTACTAACAATGTTCAATGTAAAGGCAACTACTGTAGTAAATTTAAATGTTTTCTTCGTGTTCTACGCAAAATTAACTCTCTCTGAGTCTTGTCAGTGTGAAAGTCGAACTTATTGACTTCTACAGTTTAAGAAACAGACAAATATTAATAAAAAAAATTGGTATATTTAATATCTGATTTCATTACTTCAATCTCCACATCGGTATAATCTAGGTAATCGTATCTAGCACTTTTTATTCCTTGCTGAGAACTAGGTCGTAATATACTGTCATCAAAGGCCATGAGAAACTAAAATCATCCATTAAGATTACCCACGTTCTTGTAATTAAAATTTTGTTCGGATTTACAGATGATACAATCAATACAAAGGATTTAATTGACATAATTAATTAAATCCTTTGTATTGTATTATAGATTATACCTATGTGGAGATTGAAGTAATGAAATCAGATATTTAGTGTCAATTCTCTTGTCACGATACAAACATCACACACATACATACACTCACGCCTGTAATCCCCGAAGGGGTAGGCAGAGGTGTAACTAGTACACCCACTTTTCGCCAAATTTCGGTCCCATGATGTGATAGGAGGCGAGCCTATCGCCATACCGGGCACAATTCCAGACTCCGGGCTAATACTGGGAATTTCTAGATAGAAAAACCCAACATCACTTTACCCCACCCGGGGATCGAACCCGAGACCTTAGCAGTCGTAAACGCATGCGCGATTACAACTGCGCCACCGAGGCAGTCATAACTAAAATAAAAACGATATAAACATAACTAAAATATATAGGTAGTTTGCTTATGCCTAATAGATGTTAATGAACTACAGACAGACATATGACAGAAGTTAACTGATCTTATATAAGTCTTACACACAATGTAGATTAATATAAACAACACGACATATTGACTTTGAACTAAAATTGTATTAAATTAATTATCACTTAATTTATATTTAGTGAGGATAATCTAAGTGTAGTCGGTGAAGCTATATGCTAGGTATAAAATTACAAAATATCAACCTACAGAGCCGTTCCGATAGAAATGCTGTATATAACACGTTTCTTCTTTCAGCATCGAAGTTTTTGGAGCGCAAAGTCACGAAAGCCTCAATAGGAATGATAAGAGTATACAATGAATCATCACAGTAACAAGAAACGAAATCGGCATTTTTCAACCTGATTCCTTCAAGTTAGCTGCTAATTTACACTTATTACACTGACGCGATGCGGACGACCAATCCAACTCACCGTTGAATACATTATATAAATATGTATATTAGACTAGAATAGGAATGGAATCCCATTCCACATTTTTAGAAAAAAAAATATTTGGAATAGGGTAGTTGACTCGATTTTTTTTATTAATTTAATCGACAAGTTACATTACCAAAAACCAAATATAATACCAAAGAATTTTATGAATCCGAACAAAAATAAGTAAATTCAATTCAAATCTGCTGGAAGGGGTAATTGTCAAATGACAGTAAAATGATGCATATTATGTACCGTGACGTCACGGTTCTCAGAATCGCCATTACTGTGCCGTTGTGCGAGGGAGATAGCGATATGTTCCCAATACGCAACCATTTTTGCTCAAACCTTTAAGTACTTGTTCACACCAATATTTAAAACATATATTGTGACCTAATTTTTCAAGCAATTTTAATTATGTTTTCGCAAAAAACGTTTCTTTTGCGTATTAAATTCGGTTGGATATCGAATAATGTAGAAAATTAAACACAGGAAACTACCCCATTACCTGTATTGAAGACTAATATTGTAATAACACAAGACAGGTATCAAATTACCTGTGCTGACTGTTTCTGGTCAAGGATTTATACGTACCAGATCGATGTCATAAAAAAATAGTTACGACGGATAGTAAATACGACTCATAAGTAATGGTTTATTGATTAAATATTATAATATCAGTCCTGTATTGTACTATCTCCCTTATGGGCTTGTGCCACCACTAATTTTGAAATATAATAGTAATATCAGAATTATACAGCCTCCGTGGCGCAGCGGGCGAGTAGCCGGCTGTGAAATGAGAGGCCGTGGGTTCGATTCCCGTACCGACACAAATATTTTTGTGGCAGATAGATATTTGTTTCGGGTCTGAGTGTTGTGGGACCGTAGTCCCTCGTGGTTCTTGATACCCACAATACAGGTTTTACCTAGTGTGGGGTCAGAACTATCTGTGTGATTGATGGGTGTAAAAAAAACTTCAATTGAGATTGATGTGAATAACAGTATATATCTACCTGCCCTTATCCCATTCATGGACAATAAGACCTCTTTTCATAGAAAATATTAATTAATCGACCACATTCGTTGGAATAATTATAACTAAATATAAGGCGTAAACATCAGTTCTGCTCGTTTATTAACCGACTTCAAAAAAGGAGAAGGTTAACAATTCGTCGGAATCTTTTTTTTTTATGTATGTTACCCGATTACTCGAAGACGCCTGGACTGATTCGAGAAATTCTTTTTTTGTTTAAAAGGGTATACTTCCCAGTTGGTCCCATTGGCACCAAGTCAGGATCTGATGATGGGATCTCAGAAAAATCAAGGAAAATCAAATTTTATAGTGACGCATAATTTGTATTTTATTGAAGTCGGTGTACTTTTTATGAATAAAAAAACTTTTACTTATTTTTAAAGACAGTTCTTATGTATGAAATAATTAAATACGGTAAGTAATATTATTAAATAAACTCCGATCAAGAAAAATAATTACCAATAAAGTTTAAAAAAATGATTATCAAAATCTCCGATTCATTATTAAAATTGTTCTCCGGCGAATTATTAATTAATTATTTAATTGAGCTTCAATTAATATCTGCTGTGCAAGTATTTCCACAAAAAACCTGTTTTGCCCTGGATTACTTAAGCTAAATGAGCCCGGAATGATCCTGCAGAACGTTATGGGAGTTTTGAGGAAAAAATGTTTATAGCAATGTACAAATGCCGACCCCGAGGGGGATAAAAGTGTGACAGCATGTTTATTGTTCATGAGTAAGTAATTTTAAAAAGATAAAATCACAGGTGATTTATAGACTGTGGCGTAACGAAGGTCGCTCGAATATTAATGTAGGTATGTTAATTGGTCTCGTCATTATATTTCCAAACTATTTGTTATTACAAAGAATAATAATGATATAACTTTTTGTAAAGCGGAGAATACCTCGAATATAGACTGTCTGCCTGGGCGCCGCATAAATTACTTAAGCCGATATAAAACCAGTTTACTAAAAGGATGAAACACGGCGTTAAATTATGCCTGAGAAGTTTTATTATACTTTATTTTTTGCTAATAAGTAATTAAGGGAACGTACCAATGGTTGGTCACCCTACGGTAAGTGATTATCATCAGCATGTGCACTCTAAAGACTAGATATTTTACTTATACAAAATACTTTTTGTGAGACAATCGAGCCGGGCCATGAATTATTTCCGCCGCTTACAATTATTTGCAAATAAAAATTGTTTATGGTTCTGTCAAATGCAGAAATAAAATGGTTTTAAGTATATATTGCGTTGTATTGCCAACTACAAAAACTACAAATAATTATACAATTATAACTTTACATATCAATTAAACACATTGTATGTCCTATATTATGGGCAAATATATCGTTTAAATTTACTGTTTACTCGAGATAAATCTTAATAAACATAGTAACTCACGTTTATAATTAGAAGAATACAAGGTATTCATTGCATTGATTGTCTTTCCATGAGAAGTTAATGTTGCTTATTGGATGTTTCTATCTTTTTTATTTTCTTTTCTCATCATTATATATTATACAAAATTAATGTTATTCCGAAACAT
Source organism: Laothoe populi (assembly GCA_905220505.1). NCBI lineage: Eukaryota > Metazoa > Arthropoda > Insecta > Lepidoptera > Sphingidae > Laothoe > Laothoe populi. The sequence goes on along the minus strand of HG992155.1, from coordinate 10,908,326 downwards.
AACGCCGTATACCTACCTACTAATGACTGTATATGTCTTTAGGCCATCATTTATTAAATGAATATACATTGTTAGCAACTTTCATAAGTTCCATTTGAAAGTAACGCTAATAATTTTTGATATTTTAAAATCTTATGTTCATATCGAATTATACGTAATTATATTCATTCTGATTTTGTCGAGTCACTGTGAATATTTCATATGTTTATGTCGGAAAATATAATTAAATTTATTTATTCTGATTTTGTTGTGTCACTGTGAAATATTTCTTATGTTTATGTCGTAAACACATGATTTTATTCGTTCCGATTTGTTCATGACACTGTGAATAATAACATGTTGAATACTAATGGTTTTACACCTTATAACCCATATGTATGTGAAAGATTCCGATGAATATTCATACAACTTAATACTCAGTTTTAGTAGAGTGTGAACTTGAATAAATAATGAATATTAATATATTATGATAAGAATTTCCATCTCTATTCGCAAAATAAAAAACATTATTAAAAATAGCTCTGACATACCCATTTTAAGTTGACCTTATACAATGATCTAATAACAGCGGATGATGTTAACGTATACAGTAAACAATTTTAATCATCACAATCAAGCTCGGTCGAATAAAAACGTTGATTACTTTATAAGGTCAGTTGTACATTTGTAAGGAGGAATCAAACATCAAATAGGACGTAACATTGTTCAAAATACACACACACATACACTCACGCCTGTAATCCCTGAAGGGGTAGGCAGAGGTGTAGTCAGTACACCCACTTTTCGCCAATTTCGGTCCCATAATGTGATAGGCGAGCCTATCGCCATACCGGGCATAGTTTCCAGACTCCGGGCTAATACTGAGAATTTCAAGAGTGAAAAACCCAATATCACTTTACCCGACCCGGGGATCGAACCCGAGACCTCAGCACAGCAGCAGTCGTAATGCATGCGCAATTACAACTGCGCCGCAGAGGCAGCCATGTTCTCAAAATATGGACACAAAAAACTTAAAGTATTACAATAGTTAACAAATTACAATCAACGTAGCCATTTTAGAGTCGATGCTCAGTCACGTACATCGTGTCCTATTTTTGTCATCATTTTAGCATATTTTTTGTATTAAATCAGTAGCTATAGACGTCATAGTCTTCCTCCTAAAAAATGTTTGTATTTCATGTTTTTAATGAACAAGTAAAAAATATGGTACTTCACTTGTTAAAACTTATAAATTGAGACAGCATATTGCCAAACTACAAGACAGAAAAAGTAAATTGTAAGCCGTATTCAGCATATCAGGTCTAGCAACTATCAATGCGATATAATAAAAAAATTGTATCATGCTTAATTTAAGTTAAAGTATTCGCAAAATAAACATGTAACCCACCACCTAAGTACACATAATTATGTAGATGAAAGTTTACCAATGTATGTATTGTACTTATATTGGCGATTCTATACATCGTATTGAGATGATGATTTTATCGTGACAATGTACAATTAACCGATGGACTAAAAACATTAGCCGTTAGACGGTGCGAAAATATCTTAGACATCAATTGAAATCGTGTCAATTGCTCAGTCTTGAAACTAAATAAGGATTCGTAAAAGATAGTTAACTAAGTGTAAAAACTATCTGTATGTTGATTAAGCTAAAAAACCTATTAGCAATGGGATGGATCCTTTAATAACTACATGCATTGGTCTAGTCACAAGAGCTCAGACAGCGTAACCAATCATCCGGATAAAACGGGAATGTCCCGTTTTATTGCCCTACTGTCGCATTGAAATTAATAAATAACATACATATACACTCACGCTTGTAATCTCCGAAAGGCTAGGCAAAGATGTAACCAGTACACCCACTTTTTGCCGAATTGATTACGGTCCCATAATGTGATAGGAGCCGAGCCTATCGCCATACCGGGCACAATTCCAGACTCCGGGCTGATACAGACTATTTCTAAATAGAAAAACCCAATACAATTGATAAATAAATACTTCGTAATCATTAAAACAATAATTCGTATACCTTTAATACGTGCGACTAGGATTTTCAACTTAAATTAGACTTTAAAATGTCGAGACTGTTTGCAAAATGTCCAGCCAGTATGTCTCTTCACAATTTACCTGCTAAAGATTTCATCGAAAACTTTACTGATGGTACCTACAGCTCTGTAAAGACATTGACACGTGTTTTAACTATTTTTTTCTCCAAATATGTATTATATATTAAACCTTTTAGGCAGCTGCCCCCAGTGTGCATACATACGCACACTGGGGCAGAATATACGTATATATATTTTTACAGATATGTATAAGAAATACAACATTTGTAAAAAATGTGTCCGGTAATTTATTTAAATAAGAACACGAATTCGGTACAAATTATTTCAATTTTAAAGTCTAAATAAATATAAGACTATTAATATAAATATGGGTATGGATGCAAAAGACATCTGTAAACAGCATTGTTACAATTATTGGCACTCATCGCTGGTCTTTAGTCTAAATCCATTAAAGCAAAGAACATTAGGAAGGACACTTCGTAGGACACTTTAGTTTGCGACTCTTTTTTTTTTTTTTTTTTTTAGTTCCTCGATAGGCAGACGAGCAGACGGGCCACCTGATGGTAAGTAGTCACCGCTGCCCATAGACTTCTGCAATACCAGGGCACAGCAAAGCCGCTGCCTATCATTGAGCCGCTGCCTACCATTTTACGACTCTCAAATGTATCTCATATTTTCTACCTAGACAAAACAAAACTATTACAAATGTATAAATATCAGTGACAGTGGACTATGCAGAAAAACTAGAAAATAGAAAGCTATTACGTGTTCGTCTCATACGGTCATTATTAAATGTGATGTCAACTGCGCTGACTCTGATGTCCGAAACATTATCATGTACACGATAATCACTACTCACTATCACTGCTTGTCGGTGCAAAACTATTGCATAAGTTAGAAATTCTTTTTCTACTAGAGAATACAGCATTTAAGTATATTTCTCGTGAACTGCGGAACGTATGCCATACTTTGTAATAAAATGAAATTAAATCATTATAACCTATGTTATACATATAAAATGCAAATGGTTTTGTCCTCAATATGGTTCTCACATTGCATCTTGAAACGCTGATTGAATTTCAAGCTGTAGTTATTACCTCCGTACTAGAAAACAGTAATATTTTTAAATACTAACAACATTAGTTAGGACCTGTACGTCCTATACTACACATGTATTAATTATGAGGTGTTGAAAAAGCTGTTTACTTTCCATATATGTACTTCTAATACTGCCTCTCAAGGTTAGTTTAATAAAGTAAGGCTTACCAAATGGACATGTATCTTTAACACATGATCCAACTGCTATATAATATAGTGTTTCTCAGCCCAATATAACTTGGAAATGAGGGTTCAAAACATCGTAAGAGCGTCATTAATAATAGACGGTCTCTCAATCAATAGCTGGCTGATCGACTTAAAAGAACTATAGCTAATTTAATAGATGAGAAGACTATCCTATCATATCCTAGACTATTTAATACAGAGAACATATACGACGTTCCTGTTTGCATTTAGCCAGGATCGATAATATAATGCATTTTAACGTATAACATTGAAGCTAGGCGAATTTCTGATAACATGACATTATCTATATTTTGCATCAAATGAATCTAATATGAAGGAGTGGAAAATATAAACCTTCCACGATCCACTGTAACAAAGCGAAACACATAATAATGGACTAACGATGAAGTCTATTGATGAAAACTATTGTAACATATATTTTCTTTATTGTATATATCGGTCGTACGAGGAACGCAGGTAAGGCGGCACGTACCATGGGTTACTTTAGTTGTATTATAACTATATAAAAGAAGGTCTAATAGCAACAGGGAAATACCATGAATGGGTGTTTACAGTTTGCAGGTGTGTGAAAAATACGAGGAACGAAAGAAGTACTCTGACAATAGACCCTCGACCGCTTCTTCACCTACTTGCCCATGGCGTAGTGTGAAGGAGCAGGCCGGCATGATTGTGTTGAGTATAGGGGGATAGATCGTCTCTCGCTACTCGATACTCTAATTGGACCGCACTGCGCTTACCATGAGCAGTGCGGTCTCTTTGCCGTGCTAGGATAAAAAAAAAGCAGAAGGAACCATCTTGAGGACATGTTAGAACTTTGCTTCAATGACAGGCGGAGTGTTAATAATAAGATCATGGCGGGATTATTTAGAATAATTTAACAGAAAACTTCACACAAACCAGACGATAAATCTAAGAAAACCAATGTCTATCATTATATCTAATGTGTTTAGTCTATCTGTAATATCCAATCGTACACAAACCGACCACCAGCTCTTTGTAGTCTAATTGAAAAGTATTCCAGGTAGCCTGACTCGTTTTATTAGCCAATATCAGTGACTTCATTTTGTTTGACTAGATCTAAGAGCTTGATCGATAAAATATTTCACTTATATAATATAGCTACTCTAGTTCGTTGCAAGCTCTAATTACAATATAAATCAGACAAGTGCATATCAAAACACAGAAAATTAAGAGTTCCGTAGTTAGGGTAACGTGAACGTGAATCATTGTTAACGATCTTTGGTCATTCAAAGTTAAAATTAATGTTTCTTGATGGTTTAAAATAAAAAATGAATATATTTAATTATAACTAAATAACAACCTTTCCAAAGTCAAAAATGTAATTACATTTTTATAAGCATAATAGATGTATTCACAAATTTTCTGTAAAATCACATCTCTGTCTTACTGCCTCCTTTTGCTGTCCTAATAATAAAAGGACTGAAAGGTCCTGAATATTTAACTAGGTAAAGGAGATCAGTTAATTTCAACCTCAGGGCAACAATCAGTTTTCATATATCAACATAACAAGGTTCGTACGACACTCAAATGTATGTCATATTTTCCATCAAGACGTGAAGAATAAAAACACATTTTTTCTAAAAAAGTAAGAAATCAGTAAAAGTGAACTGTGTGGATAAACTACAAAATAGAAAGCTATTACGTGTTCTTCTCAAATGGTAAATAAATATTGAATGTGATCTCAAGTGTGCTGACTCTGTGAATTGTGACGTCAGAAACATTATCATGTACACGACAATCATAAAATAAAACATCATCCATACTATAGATGATATTATAACGATATCTTACTACTAAGTTCATAATGTATTGTAGCTGCACGTTTACTGAAACCATTTAAATGTTATATCATTGTCTTACTGTGTAATTTCCGCATTATTGGTATCAGCCGGCAAGGTTTATTGAGGTGTAACAAATTAAAAAACGAATTCGTAATGATATCAACATTACAAATAGAGGTCTTTCCATGTTTATAGATGACACAAAGCGAGGAGTAAAAGTTTTTTAGGATATTTTCTATTACATATAGTAAAAGGCGTTAAGGACCAGTTACATTCTCACAGAAAATCGTGAAATAGCAGTTTTGCTGTTACATTTCACAGATTGCTAGTGGTCCAGTCAGTCTAGTAGATGATAAATGCTATGTTATTTGTTTGAAACATAAAAATTGAAACTGATAATATTTGATATTTTGTAAAGTTATTTTATCCAATATGTCGTTTCTTGGAAGATCATTAAATTTACTAAATATGACACCTGGAAAACAATATTTATTTAAGTTAAGGATAAAGATAAAATTTCTTTGGAATATCGTTTCGAAATCTTACATTTCATACTCACAGTGAGGTCATAAGGAAAAAGTCCTCCAATACGATATAAATAAGCATTCAAATATTCTGTCTTGTTAAATTCAATGTATTTAAATGTTGTTTCTATACACATATATGTACATGTATATCTATCTATACTATATATGAACCTAGAATATTGATTAGGTTTCCGCAACAAATGGCAACAATACGTCGACTATCTTAATTGATTCGTTCAATTCCTGAAATTCAATTGAAATTTATCGTATATCTGATCATGGTGAATATTGGGTTAATTCACATAAAGTGAAACTAAACAGGAAGATTTTAAAACGTTTCCGCATCACGTAGAAAATGTCTTTACTATTTAATATTTATTACAAGGCACTTCGTCAAACAATTAAAAAAACATTAATATTTTTCTTAAATAACTAAGAGCAATAGATTTTATTTTCATAAAAGTCTATAGGGTCTCTGTGCAATCACAGAATTGATGTTAATATCATTCAACTGTGGATTGTTTTAATATGACAAATCGTCGAGGATAACGATGACGATGTTGCGTCGCATCGGTTAGTTTTTGTATACTAAAAAACCAATAGCTAGCATGATTGTGTTGAGTAGCGATGGATAGATTCTCTCTCGCTACTTGATTCTTTAACTGGACGGCACTGCAATTACCATCAGGTGCAGTGTGGTCACTTTGCCGTGCCAGGATAAAAAAGCTTTACATTTTTAGAACCAATTCATGTACTTACATCATTTTGTTAATTTAGTCTCTGATTTCAACAATACGGTAATGACTAACAATGAACAAATAAACAAACCCTGAAATTAGCTACACAGACTCTTGTTTATCGGAAACTTAAAAGTACCTATTCATCAAGAATATTCAAATGGATATAGCTAAAATCATCATTAAATGCGTCTTTCGATAAAAAAAAAACACTTCTTTTAGTAAGTTTTACACCAAACTAAGTTCCTATTTATTTAATATTGGTTTGTACATAACTTATTGTGTATTGTGAGATCTAAATGTTTTTAATGGAATATTTATTACTTTAATATTATCAATTTTGTATCTGCAATATGATCTCTACATAATATCGGTAAACAAATATCAATAAAATCATTGTTTACTTGTAGATTAATTAGCTTTATGCTATGCCTATGCTATATCCATAAAATTACATTATTTAGATTCCATATTTTTTTTACAGTACAAGCAATTCTTAATACAGTTTCGCCAGAGAAGAAGTGGCAAGAAAACTGACGTTGCCCTTTTAAAACAAGTGGTTTACAACGAAATACTTACAAAAAATTATAATATATTTGATTTAAATCAGAGCAGTTACATCATTTTGATTTTGCAATATTGTCATAGAATTACATATATTAAATGCGTAAGTACGCATGACTTCCATAAGCATGACATGATCTTGAGCTCTTACCTACATGTCACGCTCTATGTAGCTCTGAGGTCATCTATCCATCTACGATACAGATTACATTCATGCTGGTGGTAGGATTATATTCATATCCGCCCGGATAGCGACCACCATACACAGGGTGTAAAACCCGCCATAGTAGCACACGCAAGTGTGTCGCGTTCCGGGATCAGCCAGTGTACATCCGGTTTTTATCGGGGTCGAGAGTTGGGGTACGACTTTTGGCCGTTTTGCGACACTAGACTCTTGACCGCTTCTTCACCTCTTGTTCATGGCGTAGTGTGAAGTAGCATGATTCTGTTGAGTAGCTGGGATATATTGTCTCTCACTACTCAATTGGACGGCACCGCGCTTACCATCAGGTGCAGTGTGGTCGCTTTGCTTTTTTTTTTTTTTTTTTATGGAAAAAGGGGGCAAACGGGCAAGAGGCTCACCTGATGGAAAGTGATCACCGCCGCCCATGAACATCTGCAACACCAAAGGGCTTGCAAATGCGTTGCCGGCCTTTCAGGAAAGAATATGCTCTCTTCTTGAAGGTTCCCAGGTCGTAACGGTTCGGAAAGACCGCCGGCGACAGCTGGTTCCACAGAGTGGTTGTGCGTGGCAGAAAATGCCGTAAAAATCGCGCTGTTGTGGAACGCTGGACATCGAGATGGTGCGGATGGAATTTTATGTTTTGGCGCGATGTCCGATGGTGAAATTCAGCGGCCGGGATCAATCCAAACAATTCCTTGGAACATTCCCCATGATAAATGCGGTAGAAGATGCAGAGTGATCCAACATCTCTACGCAGAGCCAATGGATCAAGCCGATCGGAAAGAGCTTGATCGTCGATAACCCGAGCTGCCCTACGTTGAATGCGGTCAAATGGAAGTAGCTGGTACTGGGGGGCTCCCGCCCAGAGATGAGAACAGTACTCCATGTGGGGCCGAATTTGCGCCTTATAGAGATTTAGGCGTTGACCCGACGTGAAGTACCGTCTCGCCTTGCTGAGCACACCAAGCTTCTTTGAGGCCAATTTGGCCTTTCCTTCCAATTGACCGCGGAACTGGACGTTGCTCGAAATGTCGACGCCAAGTATTCCGATATTGGGTTTGGCAGACAGGGGAGTGTTCTCTAAATGAGGAGTTACGACAAATGGTGACTTTTTAGCGGTTAACGCGCAGACTTGTGTCTTTTTGGGGTTGAATTGGACTAAGTTTAGTCGACCCCAGTCCGAGACTTTGGTTAACAAGGACTCGACTTCAGACACAAGTTTGTTCCGGCTCTCGTCGACGTATTCCCGAGAAATATTAGCACGGCCAGTGTACAGTACATCTACAGTGCTATCGTCTGCATAGCAATGAATGTTGCTGATTTGCAGCATGTCATTTATATGCAGAAGAAACAGAGTAGGAGACAGTACACAGCCTTGTGGAACACCAGCATTGACAAATTTAGGATCAGAGCATGCACCGTCGACGACGACCTTGATGCTCCGATCTGCCAAAAAACTGGTGATCCAGTTGCATAATTTCTCGGGAAGCCCATAAGAAGGTAGCTTCGAAAGAAGCGCCTTGTGCCATACCCGATCAAAGGCCTTCGCTATGTCCAGGCTGGCTGCAAGCGCATCCCCCTTGGTCTCAACTGCTTGCTGTGCCACGCTAAAAAAAACTTATTTTTCTTGTACCTACTGTCTTCTTTATGATACCACTCTGTTTTCCAGCTCATTTGTCTTGATTACTATTGAGTGTATATGACCTGCCAAAATCTTTTTTTTTTTGTTTATTGTTGTTTTTATGTTGTGATTTTTTATACTTATACACACAGGTGTTTTCTCTGACGTTCCGACACCCATAGGTCATACAAGAAAGAAATTGTGTTTTTTTTAGTGTCTGGATAGGCAGACGAGCCACCTAATGGTAAGTAGTTACGCCGCCCATAGACTTCTGCAATGCTAGAGCACAGCAGAGCCGTGCCTACCGTTAATTTATACCGGATTTATAAGTAAAGTTTTTAATTTCAGAGGTACTGATAGGCTTCTCGTAAACCGTATACCTACACATTGTTTTGACGTGTGAACTCCTGGCCGGGATAATTATATACATTAAATACTCATTCATTTTTGTTAACTTGAATTGTTAAAATTCATTTTTAATGCGTTCATTTTTCCAGTTTCTACTTTGTCCAGTTTCCAATACAAGCTCATCTAGCATTAGAGAAATGGTTTTGGCAATAGATATAGCTATCAATGTGATTGCGATCATCTGTGAACCTGAAGTGGGTGATTTGTTTTTAATAACAACTATGTACATTGTTGAAGTCTGTTTCAAAGATTTTATGAAATTTATTTTTCTTTTATACATTTCGCACCGGTTACTTTTGATATTTATCGGTGTGTAGTTCCGAATGTTGTCTTTTTTGTAATAATATGATTATAGACGTGGACCACGGAGCTGCTGATAATTTTTTTTCCTCATGACTGGTTGAGCGGGGCCTTTTATTATTTAATTTAATATTCCGTCTACAGTCGGCATTATATTAAGCTTTAGGTGGATATTTACCGAAATATATTACTAAAATATTTAATTAGAGGTTATCTCAAATATATACAGTACAGAGTTTTAAACCCGACTTATAATTTATATCTATTTAATTTTTAATTGAGCCAATAATCAAGACGATGCGCCAATTTCCGCTTGGAATTCTACAGTTTTTTGCCATTCAAACATTCACAAAGGTCACTGTTACCAAGGATGCGGCTTATACTTGCTTTAAAACCGGATTAAAATACAAATTCTCAATCTCGTATGATACGAACTATTTACCAACCTATTTTATGTTTAATACATGAATATTATTTTCAAAATATTCGTAAATTACACGTTATGTTATGTTAAAGTGCCTACCTACCAGTAAAAGAGGTTAAAAAACTCAAATGTGACATGCCCATTATCGCGATAAATTGTTGGTTAAGTACTTAGTAGCCCAGTTGGAAATGCCATAGATAAGCACGAACAGGCCAAAATTTCAACTGATGAAATTCCTTTATAAAATCCATAATTGAACATTAGCGCAGTTTATATGTATATACATTATACATATATAAATTATATAGTATGAAAATCAGGGCGATTTTCGAAAATATCAATAATTAATACATTTAATTGGTTAGAAAATACTGGCTGTAGTAGGTACCTTAATAAGTGATCGCTTGGTAAATTGCTGACTTCCCACAGCGCAACAATTAGCGAGTCGTGCAATCAATACATATCGATTCGTGTGTTATAAGAAGTCGTTTGAAAATTCAGTAAATACACCGGTTTCCTTCACACATCAATCTGGTTTTTGAATCCATACGCAAAACGTGATTTTTTCTTATACATGTTGGCCTATTCCAAACATTACCTAAAACTCTGGTGGTCAGTCATCAATTTATAGCCCGCCAGAGGGTTTTAAGAATTCACGATAGGTATAGAAACAATATGCTCAAACTCACCAAGATAATGTTATGTTCCAAAATAATAAGATGTATCCCGTTTTAAGTTCTTTGCGTCGTACGACAACCCGTTTCTTGTGGGGCAAAAAATCTGCTTTGCCATGTCATTAACCTTTGTAAGTATTTTGTAATGACGTAAGCGCTAAACTGAGTCTGATTTCTTAAAGTTTGATTACCTATTCGGTTAGAAAAAAACCTGCCGTGAGACTTAAATATAATTTGTGATTTTACCGTAAAATTGCTAATAACCTAATACAAAATACACGTTTTCATTACATATTTGGTACCTGCCTTACACAATTTTAACTATTTAGATATGGAATAATATAACATATTTAATATATGGTAAGAAAGAGGGAAGGGGCCTTTGCTATGCAATGGGATGACCATGGCTAATAATAATAAAATGGTAGGTAGGTACTTTATGTAAAGTTAGAAAACCAAAAAAACAATATACAACAATTATTATACAAGCCAACTAGGTACCACTAAAGCTTTGTATAAATTTCGTATGTATATAATTTGTAAGCACCGACATTGTGGAAATCTAATTCACAGTGGAGTCTACAAAAATAAATGAAGTCGGTGCCTCTATATTAAAATGTTATGATTAGAAACATACAGGTGGAATGTGAATTACCAACACATGTTATGTTATTACTTGGTATAGTTGTCTATAGGTACCAAGTTAAAATATAAAACACAGGAAATTAACGAGCAATTATGGAAATTTTTCTTAAATTTGGGACTAACATATACAGCAACTACAGTACATGGGTAAACTAAGTTCATTCATTTATTTGAGTGTATTAAATTAATTATCTGGATATAATGTGTATATAAGTATAATTACTATGAAACAAAGAACAAATGTAGACAGACATACTGAGCTCTGCCTCGTATACAATTAAATATCTTCTATACTTACTATCTACTGTATTAGATAGTGGCTGCGGTTAACGTCTTTAATTTCATTTATTTTAAACCGTGCTAGGTAGGTAGGTACCTATTGAACAACCATTTTTTCTTTGTGGTGTAGTAAAAAGTTTACTGCAAGAATATCATTACCTAATAATCAACACATTGTAATGATTGTTTCATAATTTGTATTATCTACAGTTTATCATTTCAACGCGACATTTTCATAAAGAAAATCAAGGAAAATCCGTACTGTCCTTGACAGTGATTTTTACAGAACTGCAAGCATAGCTTAGTTAGGCGAGATTGCAGTGCTCCGAGATAACGTACCTTCGACATTTCGTCTAACGTATGGAAGTAGCTGTGTCCTTCAATTCACTCCTCCATTTCGAGCCTCCCTACTGTAGTACGGGTGAGGGTTTCCGTTGCACACACTGGCTAAGCGCGGAAATATTCGTATCGCATTTTCGGAGCGCCGTTTCGCGGCGGAGACCCGATCAATACTGTCGGTCGGTGTACGTACAGAGTACAGATACCAGCGGATAAGGTAAAAAATACAACGTTGTTATGCGTGCGCGCGCAAACTGTTGTTGACTGACATGGCGCATGTGTGTCGGAACTCGGATGGCACAGCCGCACGACTAGCCTGTCGATACCTACGAACTTGCGTAGCCTCAGAATTCAACACATAAGTGGCGACTAGCCCATAAGCCCACTGAACTAGTTTTTATATACTGATTGCAGTATTATTATTAAATATCACATCGTCTGGCCTTCGTGGAAAATACCTAAACCCTTGTACTTTTTTTCAACCGATCACAATGATATCATCTTCTTAAGGGTCAATGATTATACCTTTTATGTATTCGCACGATTTTACTGGGGAGTGGCGGAATGATTATATTGGACTAACCGGTCTCAAGGGCCAGCGTTAAGCCACCCAACAGTCACACTCATAGCCCCGACCCCACCCTAAGATACGAGTCTTGTGTTGTGGGCATCAGGGACTACGAGAGACTTTCGGTCTCACAAAACCAGACCCCGGACACAAATATCTGTATGTCACACAAACATTTGTTCCGGTGTGGGAATCGAACCCACGGCCTCTCGTTCCACAGCCGGCTACTCGCCAACTGCGCCAGGCAGGCTGAAGGAGAATGTAAGAGAGAACACCCGGACGACCACTGGGTTGAGTTCCTAGCAAATAATCTCCATCGTACTTAGCACATCAGGAACAAAAGCCCCGGGGTCCTGAGGCGAGAAGCGCGAGACTTCTGCCAGTACTGTTCCTGCGCTGAGCTGCCTAGCGGCCCGTCTCCATATGTGGTTGGAACTAATAAGCCCTCGTACATTATAGAACACCATCGGCGTCAGCAGCAGCAAACCACCCACGCTGCCATCCACTTCGGAGTCTCACGATGTACTAATCTACAAAGGGAACTACGAGAATCTCCTCAATATCAAGTCTATAATAATATCAATTTACATAGGTACATAAGCTCATACCTCTATTATTCATAAGGATAGACAGAAGTGCACCTAGTTCATCCCTATTGCCTATGCTCATATCCCATTATGTGATAGATGACGAGCATATCGCAGCAAGCTCATGTATGATTTTCTGATAGATAATCCAACACAAATTGCCTGCTGGGCTAGGATATGAACTTATCAGTTTCTGATCATAATTAAATGTAACTATGTTGCCACTAGACCAACGAGATAATGATATTAACTCGGTCAAATAATCTTGATAATTTTAATAATACTATGCGATCAATTTACTTGCTTATACATAACTAAGTAAGTATTATTATGAAATTCCAATTAGCTGTATTTAAGGTGACCTATATGCGATCCTAATACGAATTGGTAAACATCTTGCCGCCTTATTTAGTTAACCGAGAGGGTTAACTATTTAAGGTATTATACCCATAGCTAACTACATGTGTAACTATAATACATTTTATAGTACGAAGACATAAATAATGAAGAAATAAATGCCTCCAATAAGTGCTATTTTGTGTTTTAGGGCAATTGGAGGTAAATATCACACTTTATAGCACAGAATAAGGCGTCAGGCCACGGTGTCTGTATCTATGGTAGGTATATGGTAATTGATAGGTATAGTCGGCAGACGGAGGTCAAGGCGTATGATGATCTCCTTATACGAATGTGTCATGTCGCAGAAACAGAGCACCGAGCCAAATCGAAAACATACCGATCCCGACCGACGACGACGCGGCGCGCGCCTTTTAAAATTGTAGATAATTCCAGCACAGTGTACCTTGCCTGTGTTAATAACCCATTTAAAAGAACCACGTGTAGAGGATCGTCTACAGCTAGGAATACGCTGCCATACTACTGCATTGGCAACTTTGCATTTGGCCATCCTTAAAATTTGACCAAATAAAACCCACGTCAGCAGATCATAGTCAATATAACTATTTACGGACCGCAGTCTGTATTTCACTAACTAGGTGCATTTTACCTATAACTAATAAAAAGAAATATTTTCTTAAGATAATGTAACTAATAAACTAACTAATGTAAAATGTAATTTTTGAACTTGACCGCGACTTTCTTGTTCGACTTTGACTATGGCTTATTTGACGATATATTTATGTATATATATTTTTTTTATTTTTTTTTTATCCTGGCACGGCAAAGTGACCGCACTGTACCTGATGGTAAGCGCAGTGCGGTCCAAATAGAGTACTGAGTAGCGAGAGACGATCTATCCCCGCTACTCAACACACTCATGCCGGCCTGCTTCTTCACACTACGCCATGAGCAAGAAGGTGAAGAACGGGTCGAGGGTCTAGTGTCAGAGTACTAAGAAGGCCGCAAAATGGCCATTGTACCCCAACTCCAGACCCCCGACAAAAACCGGATGTACACTGGCTGATGCCGGAACGCGACACACTTGCGTGTGCTACTATGGCGGGTTTTTCGCCCTGTGTACGGTGGTCGCTATCCGGGCGGATATGAATATCCTACCACCAGCTCCATATAACTCAAAAATATCGCAATACTTGACACTGGCAGATTTGCAAACCGCGCCGTGCCAAAAAAAAGTCTGTGGTATTTGTTTATGATTTGGGATGTGGATAAAACATAGATATAGTATATACAACTAGATGAGGCATAGGCGTGCACCCGAAAGGGACAGGTGAACTCTATGGGGTTACCAACTAACATTATTATACCCAGTTCTTGAAATCTCAGGTGTGCGTGTTTCATGTAAAGATAAATTTTAAAATTTTATGATATATAGACATAATATTATAATAGTAATAATTTCTTGAAATGGAAACTCACAGTTACATAATAGGCACAATAATTAAGTAACAATGAACAATAAATTTATTCTCGAATCGGCCCAGGCGTCTTCGAGTAATCTGGGAACATACCTAAAAAAAGATTCCGACGAATTGAGAACCTCCTCCTTTTTTTGAAGGCAGTTAAGAAATAACCCCAATACTGTTATATATATTTATTCAGTTGAATTTTTGGTGACTGTCACTCGACTGATTCAGTTGAATGTTTTTTTCTCGACAGTTATCCATAAATTTTAAATATGAATAACAACATCGTGAGGTATAAAACGACAATGAGAGCGAAAAAAGTAATGTTGAAATGACATTTCATGATATGATAAGTGATATGGGTCACTTTACTCGAACTAGATAAACCCAATATCACTTAACTCGACCCGGGGATCGAACCGGAGACCTCAGCCCAGCAGTCGTTCCACGTACGCAATTACAACTGCGCTACCAAGGTATAATCAATTATTACCTATATAACAATCAGTGAAATATATATAAATGCGAATTTATATATAAAATTCATTCATAACCTATACATAATGTTTACCTGCACCCGATTTTATTTGCAATAGAAAATTGCCAACAATAACAATTTCAATATTTCATAATGTAATTTTCTTATATTAATTAGTTCAACTGTTCACATCTCTATTCACTTTTATTTTGTTAGTTAAACTGTATTATTTTTTAGTTAAACTCTTGTGAAACGCTGACACATTATCCATAAATAAGAGGTAATTAAATGTCGTGAACGTTTGTATCCCCATAATGTTTATTATGCAGCCATGTTAAATTTACCTAAAATTGTCATGCACAGCTAAATATCTAAGCAGCGGCAAATGACATTTAAACAACTTCCGAATTTGAATAGGTAATACAAGAAATTTAAAATTGGTTTTAAATATATTTATTTTACTTCTGTAGCAAGGAATGCCTTGAAAATGGTAGACTATGAATATTTTACAATTATTTTTAAGAAACTTGATAAATAGTAACGTATAATTGCTACTTACGAATAAAACATTATATTTTCGCTTATTTAGGCTTTTACAGCCAAGAACACTGCAATGTACCATATTCAACACGTTTTAAACACTTAAATACGACACGAAATGTATTCAAACACAATATATAATTATATATTTCCACAATCACGGATAAATATTTCGTTGACATTCAGACTATCTGGCCAGAACTAAAAAGGCCCAACCAAAAAGTTGTGAAACTCAGATAGTGACAGCAAATAGTATATCTATTCCTATTGCTCTTAGTTTTTTCGTAATAAGTGCATCCCGCTCTTTCTGGGAATTATAAAAGGAATGTCGGCCCTGTGGGATAAAACATATACAACGTAGAAAAAAATGGCGGGAATGTGATGTGATGTTGTATTGTGATTAATAAGTGAATAAATTACTTCAGACATGGCTTAGGCCTTTAAATTGTGACTATTACAGACATGGCTTCAGCCTTTAAATTGTGACTATTACAGACATGGCTTAGGCCTCTTGAATTGTGTTTATTTCAGACATGGCTCCGACCTTTAGAATGAGAAAAATATCGGACAAAAAAAACAATTGGTGTGTGCTTAAGACCATATGACAGAGGTGAAAACTTCATCAAGTTGAGGTTAATAATACAAAATACAACTATTTTTGTTCTTTTTTTATAAATTAATAACCTTTACAAAATATTTATATAATTTTATTTATTTATTTATTCCACATCATCGGTGAATAAAATAAAAAAAAATATTAAATAACCGTCATTAAAACTTCATAAATAGCGCATATATCATTTCAACATCAAGTACAAGTAACGCTTTGGCGCTACGGTATCATCGTTCCTTATACGATTATCAAACCGGGTGTTCAAATTCTGCACAAAGTATTGTTTTTCAATATTTATAATTTTCCATTTTTAATTAGCTGTTGGTAGAATATTCGTATCCGCCCGGATAGCGACCACCGTACACAGGGTGTAAAACCCTCCAAAGTAGCACATGCAAGAGTGTCGCGTTCCGGTATCAGCCAGTCTACATCTGGTTTTTGTCGGTGGTCTAGAGTTGGAGGACGATGTTTGTCCGTTTTACGGCCTTCTGAGTACTGTGACACTAGACCCTCGACCACTTCTTCACCTACTTCTTTTCTCCATGGCGTAGTGTGATGAAGCAGGCCGGCATGATTGTGTTGGGTTGTGGGGGATAGATTCTCTCTCGCTACTCGATACTCAAATAATTAGACGGTATTGCGCTTAAGATCGATTGCAGTGCGGTCACTTTCCGACAGGATAAAAAAACTGTACCAAGTTGCATAGTCAAAGAATAAACATGGAAAGCATTTGCGCCTGATTCTAAAATATTATAAATAAACGGTCATCGAGCGACTATAGCAGTGACGCGTCCGTCGACTATTACTCTCTCGCTCCCTTAGTCGACAATAGCCAACTTTACTCGAACTAGCGTCACATAACCGAGCGTGACTCAGTCTCATTCAATATCCCCAAATTAAAGTGCACAGCGCGCTAAAAGACGTTTTCACTTCAAAAGCGATTCATGTTTTCCTTCGCTGGTATCCCTATAGCCCAAAAAAAGAAATTGTACGTCAAACTATATTTTTCATCATGCACCCTTGCAACCTTCTAAATTTAGTACAGAGCATTAGTTTTTAAAAACTATTTTTTTTTGTAAAAGGGGGCAAACGGGCAGGAGTCTCACCTGATGGAAAGTGCTCACCGCCGCCCATGAACATCTGCAACACGAGAGGGCTTGCAAATGCGTTGCCAGCCTTTCAGGAAAGAATATGCTCTCTTCTTGAAGGTTCCCAGGTCGTAACGGTTTGGCAAGACCGCCGGCGACAACTGGTTCCACAGAGTGGTTGTGCGAGGCAGATCATGCCTTAAAAATCGCGCTGTTGTGGAACGCTGGACATCGAGGTGGTGTGGATGAAATTTCTTGTTTGTGCGCGAAGTCCGATGGAATCCGATCCGATGGAATGGAATGGATCGGAAAGAGTTTGATCGTCGATAATCCGAGCTGCAGGCTCCGGCTCAGTGGCGCATCTTGGGAGAGGCCTACGTCCAACAGTGGACTGACACCGGCTGATGATGATGATGATGAATCCGAGCTGCCTTACGTTGAATGCAGTCAAATGGAAGTAGCTGGTACTGGGGGGCTCCCGCCCAGAGATGAGAACAGTACTCCATGTGGGGCCGATTACAGTGCTATCATCCGCGTAGCAATGAATGTTGCTGATTTTCAATATGTCATTGATATGCAGAAGAAACAGAGTAGGAGACAGTGCACAGCCTTGATGAACACATTGACAAATTTAGAATCAGAGCATGCACCGTCGACGACGACCTTGATGCTTCGATCTGCCAAAAAGCTGGTGATCCAATTGCATAATTTCTCGGGAAGCCCATAAGAAGGTAGCTTTGAAAGAAGCGCTTTGTGCCATACCCGATCAAAGGCCTTCGCTATGTCCAGACTGGCTGCAAGCACCTCCCCCTTGGTCTCAACTGCTTCTGCCCATCTATGTGTCAGGTAAACTAGAAGATCACCGGCTGAGCGACTCCGACGAAAGCCGTACTGGCGGTAGCTAATCAGCCGATGCTCCTCCAGGTATCGCAGGAGCTGGCAGTTGATAATGGACTCCATTATCTTGGAGAAGAAGGAGGTGATGGCTATAGACCTGTAATTGGACGGATCCGAGCGGTTGCCTTTTTTAGGGATCGGGTACACTAAAGCAGCCTTCCAGGATTTCGGGACTACGCCTAATGCGTAGGAGTGCCGGAAAAGACACGTTAGAACCGGTGCCAACTCCGGAGCACATGCCTGCAACACGATCGGGGGGATGCCATCGGACCCATTCGACTTATGAATTTCCAAGGAAAGAAGTGCTTTGCGAACTGCACTTTGCCTGAATTTAACCTCAAGCATCGTACTGTTGCAACGCGGGATTGTCGTTGGTGAATTTCCTTGGTCATCCAGAGTCGAGTTGGACGCGAAGAGAGAGCCCAGAAGATCGGCTTTCCCCTTCGCGGCATGGGCCAACGAGTCATCCTTAACGAAATTAGGTAATTGTTGTAAAAATGTCAGTATAAACATAGAATATTACCCCTGATATTTGAGAATTTACATAGAATATAATTTACCGACACAATAAGAATCAAATACACCACTTACCGATGAGAGGTTATATTTCCTTCTCTTTATCCACTATAGCTTTTACGTCGTAAAATAGAGTACTGCACCATTCTTCTCTATTGACCACAGTCACATAATGATTATAATGCAGTGTGTGCCAAAAACAAAGAGTTTAAGACAAAACGCCTAATTTTTTAGCACCGATCCGCTGGTGTTAAATAATCCCCATTAAAAAAAATGCGCAATACTTAATTATTTTGGTGTTTTTCTGCTTCCTGCTATATCTATATGCATACATTCTTCTCTT
Organism: Laothoe populi; assembly: GCA_905220505.1. NCBI lineage: Eukaryota > Metazoa > Arthropoda > Insecta > Lepidoptera > Sphingidae > Laothoe > Laothoe populi. Next base: position 10,888,995 of record HG992155.1, on the reverse strand, counting down.
TTTTTCTTGGTTCGAGATTTCATGACCTATCTATAATATTCTTTATCTACGATTCTCTATAATCACAAGCTGTCACTGTACTTAGCTGTCATCTTGAAGTTACTAAACAAAGAATTCAATAAAGTAATTATTAATAAATGATATTCCAGATTCGATTTAAAGTGGAAAACGGTCTAGTTTTCCACTTTAATTTTAAATTTTATTAATAGCGAGTAATGGTTAAAAATAAAATTTAAATTAATTTAGCAAATATGGTGTACTCGGCGTTGACTATTCAAGACATTCTACCACATAAATCCGGCAGCAAGAAAATTGATTTAGATGCTATTTTACCGTTTATAATAGTCCCTTTCTTGCTGCTACTAGCTACGATGTCACGTACTGTTACTATAATAGTTATGGCTGTAATTGGAATGGGAGTTTTGTATGTTTATTCCAGACCGCGACAAAAAAACAGGTCAGTAAATATCAAATTAACTCTAATTAGATGAACACTGGTCATTATTGAAATAAATTTATTTAAATGTATACTTGAGGCAGTGAGATTAAAGGTCCGATATAATCAAATTATGTTATAACACTGAATCACATAGTCTTTTGTGGTTTTATAAAAGAGTTAATTAAGTATTTATTTAATAGTTTATTAACTTATCACAATTTTCTTATCCGTCTGTCATTAACACAACCAGTTCTATCTTATTGCACCCCATTTAATATCTTAATTATTATTATTCTAACATATCTTTTCTTTAATTGAAATTAAACAAATTGCAGTTAATTTATTTAGGAGAGAAGTAAATCACTGAGTGATTTCATTTATGATGTTTTTCCTGTTAGTAAAAGCAGGACTATTTGTGGGTAAGCAACAGTAAATGGTTTCAGGAAGATAATATTATTTATTCAACAATAACATTTTGTCAAGAAATATTTAATAGCTTTATGGGTACAGTTTCAAGTTTTTGGAAGCTATAGTAAAATTTTTATGATGTTTTTTTAACTTTAAACCCCTCCTATAAAGTTTTGTTGAATAGCGTTTATCCCTGTTGGACTGATAGGTATCATATGATATATATGAACTCATACCATATGATCAGGCCTGACCAAGTTTAGGAATTGTGGTGCTAAATTATTTCCAATATGTTTTATTTCATATTGATAACTTTATGTTAATATCAAAATGTATTCCAAATGCCTAATAAGACAAGTGGTAGCATACTTAGGTTGAGAAGCCTGAGGTGCGGGGTTGGAATCACAATACTCACAATTACAAATTCTATTTTTATTTCAATTTGATGATGAAAGTACAATTGGTTGCCAGAAATTCTAATTTCTGAAGAGTATGATGTATTAGTTACACTTGGCCTACCTATTTGGGGATACAGATGTCGGTACATTATATTATAATTTAAGTAATTGAATTATGATTGCAGGTCTCCATTTTTCTACTCATGGACAATATCATCTGCAATAACAATGTTTTTAGTTTTTGAAATTGGTATTTTAGGTTTATTAGAAATAACACAGTTAGAAAATTTTATTTTCCTGCTTTTATTATCATGCACTTGTTACTTCTTTTACAAAATGAAATCTGTTGCTGATTTTGAGCTAGCAACAGGATCTGCAAAAGGAAAAGAATATAGGTAAGTTTTTATATTTTTCTGTTCATTCATAGGTTGTAATAACACTATCTTTTTAGTACCTAATAAATCTTTTAAAACTTTATTATTTAGTTTCTAATTTATGTTCTTAATAATCATAATAAAGATAGAATACAATATCTGAGAAATTGGGTTATCAATATAACATATATTGGATCGCATCAAAGCAAAGTTGCGTTTTAAGCAGTCAAAACTTCAAAAAATTAAGTATTGATTTTATTTTATATAATAGTATAATTATTACTCATACTTAAATATAACTTTCTGGAACACATGTTTGGGTTATAATTATTGATCAACATACATGCTCTCATAATTTACTGGATACATGATTGTAACCTACTTTGTGTTTAATAAATAATTCTAATCTATGTCTAAATTTTACACAAAAAGGGATGAAAAAAAACAAGTATCAGTCATTTATATGAATGAAAATATAATTCTCAAATCTCCCCAACTGCATGGGAATCGAGATTATGAATCTGGTATTCTGAATTCAAAATCCAATTTTTTATACTTATTTTTTTTTTTTTTTTTTTTTTTTTCTTTGTTGTATATCTGCGATCAGTCCCAAGACTATAAGCAGATGTTGTCCGAGCATCATGTCATGCCGAGCGTGTCTCCCATCGGAGACAACTGCCCCCAGAGCAATACTTATATTTGGTCCAGGCTCAAAACAATACGCCGTTTCAGTCGCGTATCACTGTTGGCATCCATCAGCTGGACTGCCAGGTCATTAGGATGGTTTGTTAACCTCTTTTTGTAGGATATAATGGAAGTCCTTATCTCTTCCTTTATGGTGTGCATTAGCAAATTTTTATGTATTTCCACGTTTGTAACGAACCATGGGACATTCGATATGTTTCTAAGTATTATATTTTGCAGTCGTTGTAGGATGTTAATATTAGAATCACTAGCACTTCCCCATAACTGGATTCCGTACATCCAAGATGGTTTCAATATAGTTTTGTATATTAGTAATTTGTTATCTGTTGATAATCTTGAATTTCTACCCATCAGCCAATGTATGTTCTTGTATCGGATATTTAGCTCATTTCTTTTGGTTTTTATGTGTGTCTTCCATGTTAGTCGTCGATCCAAGTGTATACCGAGGTACCTCACGCCGTCAGTGTGTTGTAGTATGTTCTTACCGAGGCTAACTGGTGGACAGTTGTCACGCCTTAGCGTAAAAGTAACCTGTACCGATTTTTTTGTGCTAGCTTTTATTCTCCACTTGTCCAACCAAACACTTATTGCATCTAGGCTTTTTTGTAACATTGCTGACGCAGTTGCAGGATCTTTATTTGTAGCCAAATGCCAGCCAATGGCTGTGTCGTCAGCGTAGGTGGCTGTCATAACTCCTGGTACTTCTGGTAAATCTGCGGTGTAAATTATGTATAATACGGGACCAAGAATTGAACCTTGAGGTATGCCAGCTTTGATCTCATGGAAATCTGATGTAAGATTACCTTCCTTTACTTGGAAAAGCCTATTTGATAGATATGACGATAGTAGTAAATAGTAGCTGTGCGGTATGTTTGATTTAATCTTACAGAGCAAACCACTATGCCAAACTTTGTCGAAAGCCTGCTGGATATCTAGAAATGCTGACGAGCAATATTCCTTTTGTTCAAGTGTGCTCCGAATGGTATTACAGACTCTGTGAACCTGCTCCAAAGTGGAGTGTTGTTGTCTAAATCCAAACTGATGCGCAGGAATTGTTTTGTTTGCTATAAGTATAGGCATAATTCTACGCAGCAAGACTTTTTCAAAAACTTTCGACAGAGTGGGTAACAAGCTGATAGGCCGATAAGAAGTGACTTCGTGCGCCGGTTTTCCTAGCTTGTGTATCATGATGATAAGGGAGATTTTCCATAATCGCGGGTAATATTGTACACGTAGGATACCATTAATAAGGGTAGTTAGAAATACTACGGTCTTCTTCGGGAGTTGCTTAAGCACTTCTTTTGTGATTTGATCGAATCCTGGTGCTTTTTTGTCTTTTAAATTCGTTATCACTCCCCATACTTCTCGGGTCGTCGCTGGTTTAGGTGGTAAGTCCAGTTGTAGGTCTTGATTAAGAACGCAGTCCACGCTTCCTTCAAAATTCGTATCAATATCACTTACATCATTCGGCGTGAATACGTCAGAAAGATGTTCTGCGAAAACATTTGCTTTTTCTTGTCTTGATCTAGCCCATCTGTTCGCTACTGTTCTGATCGGAGGCTTTGCTTCTTGGGGTCGGTCTAAAGATTTTGTAAATTTCCAAAGTGAATAGTTCGTTGTTGCAGTAGCTGTTAATGACTCTAGCTTTGACTGTAAAGTGTTGTTATGTAGATTATTTATCATAATTTTGAGCTCTGCAGTAGCTTTGTTCAGAACAGTTTTGTCCATTCGATGTCTGGTTTGATGCCACACTCTTCTTAATCTTCGTTTCTCCAGAATTTTTTGTTTAATTTCCAACGGTTGGTTTGTATAAATCTTCGTTCGTTTCTGTTTAGGACTACATTTTCTGCAAGCGTCTTGTATGAGACTCGTAATATGTTTGGTAGCATTTTCAATGTCCTCTGGCGACTTGAGTGCCACTTTCAATTCTAGATTGTTGTCCATATACTTTCGAAATGATTCCCAATCTGTATACTTGTTGCAGAGTGTGTCCTGGGTCTCATATTCTATGAGGGTTGTGCTAACAGTCAGGATGACTGGAGTATGATCGGAAGAGCTATCAAAACAAGACTCCGCTTTAAAGTAGTTTGTAGAGAGGCCACCTATAATGAAGAAATCTAGAAGATCTGGAACTTTATTTGGGTCTGTCGGCCAGTAAGTTGGTTCGGAAGTCGATATCGTATGGTAGTGGTTGATATCAATACTGCTTTTTAGTTGCCTGCCCCTAGTTGTGATTAGTCTAGACCCCCAGTGACTGTGTTTAGCGTTCCAGTCACCGCCCGCAATAAAACGATGCCCAAGAGATGACAGGAATTTTGTAAACATATATTGGTCTATTTTATGTTTGGGTGGACAATAAACTGAAGAAAGAGTGAAGTATCCACATTTGTCTTCCAGCGCGATTGTAGTAGCCTGCAGATATTCAGTTTTAAATTCAGGCATAGGATGGTGGTTTATAGTATCCCGAATAATTACAGCTGTTCCTGCGTGACCTGTTCCATCTGGATGGTTTGTTAGATAAGTGTGGTAACCCTTGAATTTTATATTGCTTGAGCTCGTACAGTGGGTTTCCGAGACGAGCACTATATCAAGTTTGTGTTCATTGACTAGCAATTGGACATCATCTTTGTTTGGTGCAAGTCCATTTGTGTTCCAAGTTGCCAACCTAATTGCGTTTATTTGGTCATCTTATTGATGACGGTTGTCAAGAGCCCTATCATGGTGCTCATTTGTTGAAGGAGTAAGTCGAGTTTTTCTGCTTGTTTTAAGAGTATTTTTTCTACCAGATCAGTAAGTGAGTGTTGACTATGTGGGTTGGGGTCGATTGCTTCTTCCGTTTTTTTACTATTTTTGAGTTTTTCAGCATATGTTACATTGATCGCGTTGTTGTCTTCAGCATTATTCGGTGTTGGTATTATAAAGTTCATTTTTTCCTTTGTTTTCGAGTGTATTTTAAATATTGGTCTAGCTGTTTTACGGGCCAAAATTTCCTGATACACTTCGCAACCCTTGTAATTTGCCGAATGTGGTCCATGGCAAAGTGCACACATTGCAGGGGTACTTCGGTCTCGCTTAGGGCATTCAGAGGTTTTATGTTGTTGAGCGCATTTTACACATCGATACGGCCTCATACAGTAATTCTTTGTATGCCCATATTGTTGGCATCGGTGGCATTGTGCTATAGACTTTCTTTTTCTAGGATCTTCGACGATAACTGCTTGATGATAAATATATTTAAGCTCCTTTACGGCAGTGTTATTTGGGCCGGCCATTAAGTTCACAAAAAAGGTGGAGGTTGGTTTCTTCTCAGGTCCGTATTTCGAGTTGATGATCTCTCCTACTATGACATTTCCAGTAAGCTCAATTTCCTCTTTTATAACATTTAGCGGCGTTGAAGGATGCAAATTTCTGATAACAATCCTGCAGCACCTCTCGTCTTTTCTGTTAAATGTATGACCAATAAGACCTTGTTCCCGTACCAGTGCAATAAGCTTTTTGTAGGTGTCTATTGTCGCACTGCTAACTCGTAATTGGTTTCTATTGACTATTTTATAAGAGAACTCATCTTGTTCTGTCACAGTTTTTAGCAGTTCAGTTAGCTTATTTACGTCATCAACTCCATAGAGGACTATAGGTGGAGGCTTGTAAGACTTGCTTGGCTGGGGCTTTTCTTCATTATCCGTTGCGTCTACAGGAAGGTCTCCATATTTGTTTGATGTAGCTACAGGTGGTGGGCTATCAGATATCTTTTTCCGTTTAGGATTTCTTGCAGTGGGTACTCTTTGCCAGTCTGGAGGGCATACATTTCGTTGCTTTTCATGTGACTCCACTAGCTGTGGCGTAGATTGGCTAAGCTGTGATGTTATAGATTCACTGGAGCTACTCTGCTTGCTCAACAGTGACGCACTTCTCACACGCGTTACAAACAGGCTAGGATGGAAAGCCTGCTGTACAAGTTTTTTGTTACCAGTAGCATTAACTGGTACAGAAGCCTGGTTACCCGCTCCTGTACTGTCTTCGGTAGCATATTTCCCACTCTCCAGCCCGGGTACTGGAGAGCGCCGGGCGTTAGCCGGATCGCATGACAAATCACATTCTATATCGGACATTTTCATAGTAACAGGGGTTGGGAGGTTTATTTCATATCACTTTCCCAAGGTGTTATGACCACACTTTTGAGGGTATTTAATGCCTCCTGGCTCGTGGTAGCCATGACAGGATAATTGACCGCCGCCTGTTGCTCGGCATTGTTGCTCGTTTGCACCACCCAGGGGGCACGTGTAGGGTGGGCCTAGGAAAAGGTGGTAAGTCCTACGGACGTGAGCAACAAACCCCCCAATTATACTTATTTAGATAATTATCTATTAGACAGTATTTATAATTATCATAGGGTAGATTTTTTTAATTATTTTAACCATCAATTTACATTACCTAAATCTTTTATCGAAAAAATTTATAAATACGAACAAAAATAAAAATAATTGATGCCACTTAAATCTACTGGAAGAGATAGTTGTCAAATGGCAGTAAAAGGATGCATGATATGAGCCCTGACGTCACCTTCTAGAATAGCCATAACTATGCCGTTGTGCGAGGGAGATGTTTCCACCATGCACTATACACATTTTTGCTCAAACCAATATCTAAAATAAATATTGTGAATAAATTTTTCACGCAATTTTAATTCGTTTTTTTTCCTATGTATTATATTAGGTTGCATATCGAATAATGTTCAAAATTAACCACAGGAAACCATCCTATTACCTTGATCAATGGTTTTAATGTCCTTAACTCCCGGAAATATTAGTATAATCTATACAAAAGACATTAAAATTCACTATAATTGTATTAATACATTTCAGCCCAGTATTGACATCAGACTCATATTATTGCCATATATGTCAGATTGAAGTCAATGAGAGATACTTCCACTCAATATGGTATGTCATTTAAACAAAGCTTTTCTTTTTTTGTTAGTATTATAATTTATAAGTAACCATAATTTGTAACATATTTTCTGAATGTTGTTCATAGTTGTAGATTTTTAAATTATTTTGAACTGTATACAGTGATTAATTTATTTTAGGAAAGTTTCATATTAGAAAGGAGTTTTGTTTAAATTAGAAGACATGTAGCTATTATAAGCCGTAACTTGATTTACGTATTCAATGTTTATTTAGTTTGAAATAAGTGAGTTATTTTCTACTAATATTTTATGCCTATGACTGCCTCGGTGGCGTAGTTGTAATTGCGCATGCGTTACGACTGCTGTGCTGAGGTCTCGGGTTCGATCCCCGGGTCGGGTAAAGTGATGTTGGGTTTTTCTATATAGGAATTCTCAGAATTAGCCCGGAGTCTGATATTGTGCCCGGTGTGGCGAGAGGCTCGCCCCTATCACATTATGGGACCGAAATTCGGCGAAAAGTGGGCGTACTGGTTACACCTCTGCCTACCCCTTCAGGGATTACAGGCGTGAGTGTATATGTATGTATGTAATATTTTATTTTCACGCTGTAATCGCTCAATAGATTTCGTTATACCCTGGATTAACATTGGTTAAAGTGCCGCATGTACTTATTTATTGTGTAGGGTTGTTTTCTACACCAATAAGCGTTATCAACACATACAAATCTGTGGGTATAATATAGTTTTATTATAATATAATAAATTATATTTGTTGTTACAGGTGGGACTGCTGTGTGTTAAGACCTAATTATGTGTATTTTTTAACTGGTCAATTATTTGCTTTCGCCACAATATTATTGGGAACAAATCTAGGCCTTACCACTGTGTGTCAGCCTTTTATAATTTATGGTTTTATATTACTACCAGAAGACTGTGAGGATGTTTATTATGAGTTTGAGTAAGTAATAACATGACGATTTATTAAAATACTATTGAAATTTTACATTTTATATCAGATATTAAAAAGCGGCATTAACGGCCGTAGAACAAACTACAGACACAAAGGATGGGGTTCGATTCTAGCCCTCAAAGCATACATCTTTTGAAGTTTCGAAGTTACTTGTTATTCAATGTCAATTATCACTCGGTTTTACGGTGACAAAGTATTTTAAGAAAAACTGCTAATCTGAGATTTCTCCATGAGTATTTTAAAAGTATGTGAACTTTGCTAACCAGTGTTGGGCCAGCGTGGTGGCCTAATAAATCAATGCACTCATTAGTGAAGGAGGCCCGTGTCAAGCAGTGACAAAACAATATTTGATTTCTCATTTAAGTAACTCTCATAGTAATCACCATAATATTTTCCTTTCCCTTCGCACTCGCCACTACTGTATCAAATGACGTCACTTGTATGTACGTACAAAATTAGCTGTTTCCATTTCGTCTGAAACTAGCTTCTTTAAGAGCGGTTGCCAGTGACTCCATTCAGGGTGGGTATCTGGTCACACAAGCGACTAGACTTTGACCACCATAAGTAATTATCTAGGTGGTCTGGACAATATGGCCAAATCATCCTAGAATTTTTTTCGTATATCTGTACGTTTAATGACCGATTTAAATAATTTCTTTAGTATTTTTTTAACTTCCGGAAGGATAAAGAGTTAAAGTTGCCAGTTCTGAACAGCTGCTGGTAGGATATTCATATCCACCCGGATAGCGACCACCGTATACTGGGTGTAAAACCTGCCATAGTGGCACACGCAATTGTGTCGCGTTCCAGGATCAGCTAGTGTACATCCGGTTTTTGTCGGGTGTCGTAGAGTTGGGGTACGATGTTTGGCCGTTTTGCGGCTTTCTGAGTACTCTGACACTAAACCCTCGACCGCTTCTTCACCTTCTTGCCTATGGCGTAGTGTGAAGAAGCAGGCCGGCATGATTGTGTTGAGTAGCGGGGGATAGATCGTCTCTTGCTACTCGATACTCTAATTGGACAGCACTGCTCTTACCATCAGGTGTAGTGTGGTCACTTTGCCGTGCCAGGATAAAAAAGAACAAGGCGGTTACTTTGTTCAAAATCTCAAAGTTAGTTCCATAAATTTTGCCCATAGTTTGGTTTGCCTTACAGAGCGCTCTTTCCGTCGCATTTCTCGTTCCACCTACTGCGGCCGCTCAATTCTTTATAATAATTATCATAAAGCCGGACCTGTTTGAACTGGCAGTGCTGCCTGGATATAAGGCGTTGTTATTAAATGTGTGTATCACGAAGTTTCAACTTTAAGGCTGTACCATGAACCAATAAACTTCACCATTTGAGCCCTTACCAGGCCATACAAAAAGCATATGAAAGTGGGGTTTCGGGTACCCGAGATGTAGCATATTTATGGTTATTATTTTTTTTTTATTAGGATCGTTCCAAATGTCATTCATATAACTCCCGCTAGGCTATAGCTACTTGCTTTGTAATTTACACAAAATCATAAAAACCACCACTAAATTGTTTTCGTTGGCTGCAAATTTTATTGATATGTGTTTCTGATAACATATGACTGAGCAGTCAGTTGAGTTATGCCTACACTGGTGAATAATATTGCACAGCTAATCTGTCATTGTCATGACAATATTGTATAAACAAAATTGTTATTTATATAATACAGGACCATGTGTAATTACAACTCAAACTTTAAAACGTCATTTTCTCAAAATCAATGATATGCAGTTGGTATATTTTGGCATAATTTGGTCCAATTATACTATGATTAACTACAGTGTCTGTTAAAGTGAGACCTTGCAGAAGAATAAACTACTACATTGATTTTTTTTTATTCTGGCACGGCAAAGTGACCACACTGCACCTGATGGTAAGCGCAGTGCCATCCAGATAGAGTATCAAGTAGCGAAAGACAGTCTATACCCCGCTACTCAACACAATCATGCCGGCCTGCTGTTCACATTACGATGAAGACCTAAAAGACCCAGGATGATGATATCTGATGTTCTCACTAACATGTCTTGTAATTTCTCAACCGGCCACTTATGAGCCAGGTCAAAGAACAATTCCATTAACGCTATCCTTTACTTTTCGCAGCTTGGCAATATGCTTTGTTAGCTGTGTGTATGGTGTTGGATATTTATTTGTGATTGCCCTAGTGTTAATACGCCAACTACTTATATATATCCCTAAGTACAGTCGTAAGTATCAACCATTATTAATTTTCTATTATTTATAATATCCTAAATAAATTTTCACATATTAAAGAATACTTGCATATTTTCATAGTAAATGACATCTATTATTTTGTGCATATAAAACCTACTGATTAAATTAAATATATGTTCTGATAGCCATAAACGGTTTTTTTTCTATGAAGAAAGATTTATCGCTGTATTCTAAAACTGACACATCTCATACAGAAATCCGTACATAGCAGAGGTTACTTGAATACGCATGAAAGTTGCCTGGACTAGATAAATAAATAGTACATGTTTTAATTGTAATTTTATATATTGCAGAAGCCCAGTGCCGACGAATGATGAATGTACTCAACGTATGAAGTAGAAATAATAATAATACTAGCCCTGTATTAAACATGGTCCCACTGCTGGGCACGGGCCTCCTCTACTAATGAGAGGGCTTAGGCCTTAATCCACCACGCTGGTACACGTATGAAGTAATTTGACTGAATGTTGGACTGTGTTGTGGTGTCTAGTTCTAATCAATCTTTGAATGACATTAAAAATTCATTGAATAATCTGATGTTAAGTTCCTGAAGTGCTCACCTCTTTAAGTTAAATATTAGTTGTATAATAGGTACTTATGTATTGTAAAGATCACAATGTAGTCCTTCTTTAACAATAATCTATCGGACCTCATTCAATAATTCAATTGCGCAATTGTGTTTATCGATAACATTTTATGTATTAAAGTTAAAATTATTGCGTTCGTAGTTAACAATTTGCGGCCGATACAAGGGGTTTTAATTATCCTTGCGGCTCCCTACACGGTAGGTGTTTATTCAGCACTTGCGTAGCGAACACAAACGCTAAGCGGTGGCACACGCATGGCATGTAATAGGGTAGTTGACACGTTCTTTTAATCAACAAGTTACATTACTTAAAACTTATCAAAAAAATTATAAACCCGAACAAAAATAAGTAAAATAGACTATTCAAATCTCCTGGCGGGGTAGTTAGCAAATGACAGTAAAACGATGCATGATATGAGCCGTGACGTCACCTATAAGAACGGCCATTAGTGAGAGTAGTAGGGAGATAGATGTTCTCACTACAACTACGCACCCATTTTTCTCATACCGATATTTAAAATAAATATTGTGACCTAATTTTTCAAGTAGTTTCGATTCTGCTTTCGCAAAAGAGTTTCTTTTGCGTGTTATATTCGGTTGCATATCGAATAATGTACAAAATTAAACACAGGAAACTATCCTATTAACGTTACGAGCATGCGAACACACCTGTATGCGTAGCGCCGACGAAGACACAACAAGTGTGTGGAGCCTATGTATGACCTAGAGTGGGGTCGGAACTGTGACTGTTGGGTGTATTTATTTATTTATGCATACCCAATAACAAAATAATTTAGGTTAAATCGCCGAAAATTTCTAAAAAATATACACCGAACAGTTACACACATATTTCTGACCCCACACTAGGTCAAACCTGTATCGTAAGTACCAAGAACTACGAGGGACTACGGTCCCACAACACCCAGACCTGAAACAAACATCTGTCACACAAACATTTGTCTCGGTGCGGGAATCGAACCCACGGTCTCCCGTTTCACAACTGGCTACCCGCCCGCTGCGCCACGGAGGCTGTCTATATATACATTTATAGATTTTATTAAACATACCTGTTATGTACCAGCTTCATATGGCGCACCTGAAAACTGCAGGTGTGCAGTATAGAGCCGCTATCAACGTATTAAAAATATACATTAAATAATAATCAAAATTTTAAAAAAAATGTGTTACGACAATGATTTTACACATATTATTAAATTAAGAAACCGATGAATATATTGAAATGTATTTATTTGTTACATATATTCTATACTATGTTAAATTAATTATACATTATATGAAATCAAAGTTAAACAATTCAAACATATCACTAAGTCAGTAATTTATTATAATGTACTATTTAAATTCTTAATAAACTTATTAATTTGAAAATATGTATTTTTATTCGGAATATGTTATCCTAACTACAATATTTAAAATATGGAAGTAAATATGTAAGACTGCCTCGGTGGCGCAGTTGTAATTGCGCATGCGTTACGACTGCTGTGCTGAGGTCTCGGGTTCGATCCCCGGGTCGGGTAAAGTGATATTGGGTTTTTCTATCTAGAAATTCCTCAGTATTAACCCGGAGTCTGGAATTTGTGCCTGGTATGGCGATAGGCTCGCCCCCTATCACATTATGGGACCGAAATTCGGCGAAAAGTGGGTGTACTCGTTACACCTCTGCCTACCCCTTCGGGGATTACAGGCGTGAGTGTATGTGTGTGTGTAAGTAATTCACAGCAAAAGTTAATTTGCTTATAAAAACACAATGCTGTTCTATACATTTTGGAACATAATGTGGTAAGTACAGAAATAATGATCAACGAGCTTATAGTATGTTGCAGTAAATATGACACACAATGTAAAGATTCTAAGCTAAAATCGATCAAGTTCAAGTCACAAAAAGAAAAATACAGATGGATATTAAAAACACAATTGATGTGTGTTCTAAAAAGGATATATAGAAATACCTAACCTACTTATACGTCAATACCATTATGAACATTAAAGGTACATGATGATACTGATGATAATGACGGTACCTACACTTCTAATCATCCGGCGGAGTGTAGTCTGGCACAACTTGCAGAACCTTCGTTCTCCACTTAGCTTTCCTTGCTTCTTGTTCCCTTTGCAATGCATTCAAAGCAGGAAGAGTTCTCCAGCACGTGAAAATTTTGAACGTCATGTTACTGCAAAAGATGCACAATTAATAAAATCTCATATAAATTAAATATCGTTCGTTGGAAGCGTATCAGTTGAGAACGGTTGGGCCAATTTGGCTATTGTTTTAAATGTTCGTTATCTATAGTTCAAATAAAGAACTTACGGAAAAAATCGGGAGGACCTTAAGGTGGAAAATCTATGGGATTCAATCTCATATGGTACCTACCGACAAACTTAAACCACTAAAATCCAGTTCATGTCCTGGGAAGACAGGACGGTTGGCTACTCCAACCCATACGTAACACAAGACGTTTTTAAATGTAGGTTGTCTAGTATCGACACGCAATATTCGCGATTCAGTCGAGCATTTGTGTACCGATCCACACGACAGCTAGCTACTCTAGACTTGTTTTTATCGTTAAAAATGGGCCTCCATTTTAAGGCTGTATGTATTCCGTGACGAAGACCAAGTTGAGCGACTAATAGAGGAAACTGCAACGCAAGACGCGTTGTTTGAGGACAGCGACAGTTCCACTCAGTATGCAATAATAGGTATATTATATGGAAACTATCACGCGTCGCGCTATCCTATCTCAGTCGCGTAATTCGTACTTCAAATATATCTATGGTGTATCTGCCTTTGATACGATAACACAAGGCTTCGGTGCTGGTTTTGGAAAGAAGACATAGAAAACGAAATAAAAAATCTAAATTGATCAATAACAAAGATCAATATTCAGTCTAACATCAAATTACCTGTTGTAATAATTTACCACTGCTTGCCATTTTACTTCGTTTTCTCTTTTGATTATCTCTGTGGCTTCCAGAAATTTTCTAAATACTAGCTGAATGACATACAGATCATAGTAATCATCAGCAACTTGTTTTTTCAAAACGTATGCATTATAGTTCTGAAAATAAAATTGCTAATAAATTTAGTTTACTTTTATCCTTTCATATTAGTTTAATACTTTGGATACCGTACCTGTTTCAAACAATAGAATACTCTGTGCAAAACTTTCCTACGATGAAATTCTTCCGCTTTAAAATTTCTTTCAAAAACCATGTCTTCTGTGTACCACATTAAATGTAAAAACGTATTTTTCTTTAGTTGAAACGCGTGATGCGTTTTGGCTTTTTCTATGTTATCCTGTTTTATTTCCAGTAATCTTTTAAATGGTTTAATACCATATTTGACAAGTAAATGTTTTTCGTAATGTAAATCAGCCATTACTACGAGCGCTCTCATCCTTTCTGCGAATTGTTTTCTTCGTATGTTTTCAATCTTTTCTTTCTTTCTTTTTTCTCGTAATTCTTTTATTCTTCGCGTCTTTTCATCTTTATCCATCTCGGCTTTAGCTAATTCTGCCTGAAATAATTTTAATAGAAATCATGCCTCTCATATAGAAAAAATGTTTAAGTACCTACATTTTTGTCATACCTGTTGCTTTAATCTTAATCTTTCCTCTTCCATTTGTCTTCGCCTTTCACGGATCATTGCATGTTTCTCTTCTCGTTCACGAGCTCTTTTTTCCATTCTTTGTAAGAATTGAGGTACTTTTAAACATTGCAATACAAGTGCTGATTCTGACAATAAAAACACAATTAAAAACAAACCGTTGCAAACTTAATGGTTGTCTATCAAACACAAAAGTTCTGCATTCATAAGTCATCATTTATAGATTTGGCTAAGTAGCAGTACCTAGTAGCGCAGTAGCGCTGGTTTGATACAGGTTCGAATTAGGTGTTTGCTACATACATAATACTATTGGAGCATCATCGTATCTAAGGAAAGCCGTTATGCTGTTTGCACTGGTGGTGCTGTAGTTTTTTCTTATTCCTATGGACCACATAACATATCGGTATTGTAGTACATAGGTACAGCCTACATATCAATTGGAACAACGCGATAGCAGGAAGGCGTTCGGACGTATGATTATAGCCATAGATTATATTTATTATTTAGACAAGTAGTAATGAGCGTAACTAATTTTGTTAATATTTTATGCGAAAAAAATTAAGCACAAGTCAGCCCAAATATAAATTACGCATATCATCGAGTGGTATGGGGCACTGGATACTGCAATATCTGGTATCGATCGCCAAGACTGTTCGGAAGCTTTGCATAGCTGACATGGGCGAAGTGATTCGTGAACGTCACCTACGACGTCGAGATACGTACAACGTATTAGCTCTTTTTTATTTTAGTAATGAAACTTGGTCTTCCATTTGCCCGGTCTGCCCCACATCACCATTATTTACCTACAAAACAATATTTTAGCTTACCATCTATTTCAGGTATTTTCAACTCATTTGTCAAACATTTTATTTTCGGTTTTAACTGCCGGTCGATCTCATAATAAGTTTTTCGAACTTCCTCTCTCATTTCATCGACTGATTGTCGCGATGCTTCTATTATTTTATTATATTTTAATTCCTCTATAAGCCTGTGTTGTTCTTCTAGTTTCACTTTTTGAAGTGCAATAACGTGCTTCTGAACTTTATACCTAAAATAACCATCGTATGTTACAAATGAACTAAATTTCAAGAATATAATAAATATTAGTGGTGATAAGTGTTATCGACTTCCGGTCCTGCATTTACCAGCTCAACTAATAATTATAATTTAAAATAGATATACTAAATATAATGTAACACAGATACACTAACTATTAAAATTACGAAACGTTTATTTAAATTTTAATAAATATGAAATAAAGACGCCATCCGCTTGTCAGCTTCCGGCGAACCCAATGTTTATTACAAGATGATTGTAAAACGATAATTCACAATTGATTATAGAATGTTATATACTGATAATTATTAATTAACACTATTACGATTTGTAAAGCAATATTTGATTGTTAATCACTATGTTCATTGACGGTGATTCCAAAAAATATTAGAATGCATAAATGTATAAAAGGCCGTTGAAATGGACGGATGAGTTAGTTGTTTTGTAACCGTCAAATTGTAAGAAATCTCTGCCGGTTTATATAAATATAAAGTATACTACGAAGTGTCGTTTCGCTGCCCAGCAACCACCCTGACCTTACCACTTTGAACATAAGATATTTGTATCCGCCCGGATAGCGAGCACCATACACACGGTGTAAAACCCGCCATAGTTGCACACGCAAGTGTGTCGCGTTCCGGGATCAGCCAGTGTATATCTGGTTTTTGTCAGAGGTCTAGAGTCGGGGTGCTATGTTTGGCCATTTTGCGGCCTTCTGAGTAATCCTTCCTATGGTCCTGGTTCTTTAGGCGTAGAGTGAAGAAGCTACACAGCAGGCCGGTATGATTGTGTTGAGTAGCGAGGGATCAATTGTTTCCGCTACTTGATACTTTAACTGGACGGCACTGCACTTACCATCAGGTGCAGTGTGGTTACTTTACCGTGCCAGGATAAAAAAAAAATAAACCGACACTAGTCTTTCGACCGCCTCTTCACCTTCTTGTTCATGGCGTAGTGTGAAGGAGTAGGCTGGCATGATTGTGTTGAGTAGCGGGGGATAGATTGTCTCACTAATTCGTTCAATCATAAGTATTTACGAAGGTAGGTATATGAATTTGTAGTTTGTTTCGATAGTTTTGTTATCCTGGCAAGGCAAAGTGAACACACTGCAACTGATGGAAAGCGCAGTACCATCCAGCTACTCAACAACCCTGCCGGCCTGAAATGTATATATGGTAGCATACTCTTTTTTAATGCATGTATAAGTATTTTGAATCGGCAATATGCTAGCATTTATTCGATGCCAGTATTATTATATCAACATATTTTTATACACTCATGTTTTTTTACTCCATGTAATTCCAACGATCACGACGAATCTAACGATACCTTATATGCTAAATTCCATAAAATATTTCATATGTAAGGGCGTGCCACAGAAATACATATAAATCGAAACATATTACCCTCCTTTCTGGGGAAGTCGGTTTGTTGTTTGATTAACAAGTAAAACTAGTTCATCATCTGACTTCTTATAAGGATAAGGAAAGTGCAATTTATTTTCGTCTTAGACATCCAATGAACACGTAGTATAAAGATTTTTTTAAAAATATTCTGGGCACTTACTACTTTTTTAAATAAAAAGAATCATCTTCACGACAATCTTTCCTCCAATCATAAGCTATCATCATATCATTTCCCCATATAAGAATCTCACAAGATCACATTGAAATACTATAAATCAAAATAAGGGTGACTGACTCTCTAATAATAATATTTAGAGAAAATATACTAGATAAAATTACCTATCTTAACATTCTAACACAACTCACCTGTGTTGATAGGTGTTATAGTCTCGCGCAAGGATTTTGGCTTTATTAACAGGATTAGATAATTGATTAATATTGGACTTTTTCTTTTCAAGTTTGTCGAAAAATGTACTTAAAGTCTTCTGTCTTTCTTGGTGAAATATTTCTTGCCTTTTGCGTACATATTTCCTCCACTTATTCACATATTTTTTTATCATCCTTTTTTGGCAACTATTCATTTCTACAGGAATCTGTTTTACATTCAAAATTTCACTGATATCTGCGCATTTAGAAAAATTGTTACGAATGTTAAGATTTCCTAACAAAGGCGCGTTTCCTATACTCTGGTCTTCATGAACTGTATCCATTTCATGGATATTGTTAATTTCTCCACAGTTCGTTTCAGGTGATAGAGTCATCATACTAAGTAAACTTTGTAAATCACAAATTGTAGTTTCTACAGGTTTTTGATATGACTCGTTTGTATTAACGTCAGTATCGTCGCCGGGTTCATTTTTATCGCTTTCATAGTTGTTATCAACATACGTACAATCAATACTTATAATGTTTGATTCTACTTCATCGTTGTATTTTTCCTCATCAATGTCATCTGATTGCTTACTAATACTTTCGTTATAATTGATTTCTAGCTTCATTGGTTTTGTTTTTGTATTTATTTTAAAATCTTTATCGTTTCTTATAACTAAATCATCAGATTGATTCGGCAATTCACCTAAGTAAATATATGAGTCATCAAATGTTTCATTATTATTGGAATTTATTAACAAATCGGCATTATGTAAATAACTTTTAGATCTCATTGATTTAAACATGACTTCATTTCTTAAATTAGTATTATGAAATGTGTTGCGAAGTTTTACTATTTCCTTGTTAAACTTACTATAGCCATCTTTTGTCTTTTTAGTTGATTTCCTGGAAGATATAAGAAATTTGATTACATTAATAGTGTCTAAATTTTTTTTTTATTCTTTCCTATGGTTTTATAAGTTCTCTGAAAATAAAGTAAGATATTATAAGTAATTAAGTATATAGTAAGTTTTATAAGCAAGTTTTTTTTAGGTAGCCTATTTTATGTCCCACTGCTGGGCAAAGGCCTCCCCTCTATTCTTCCACTTCATTCTGTCTACCGTCATCTTCTGCCATTCTCTATCGAATGCATCCAGCTCGTCTCTCCATCTCTTCTTTGGCCGTCCACGTTTCCTATGACCATCCGCCGGAATCCAGTTTGTTACTATTTTTGCCCAGCGGTCTGGATGCATTCGAAGCACATGTCCCGCTCAATTCCTTTTCAGGGTGGCGGCTTTCATCCCTGCGTCTGCGATTTGAGTTTTGGAACGTAGGTTGGTGTTTCTTACGCGATCGGTCAATTTTATGCCGAGAATTTTACGTTCCATAGTTCGCTGGCAAACCCCGAGTTTGAACTTCTGTGACTCCGTTAATGACCAGGTTTGGGCACCGTAGGTTAAGACGGGCAAGATGCACATGTCGACAAGTTTTCTTTTTTCAATGGTCTTGGCTCGTGGATTTTGACTGTAGCGGTGCTGATGTTATATATATTTTTCAGGAGGTGTATGTATATTGGTTCTATACCCGGTTTTTTGAGCGTCAAGAATATACGAGGATGTCTGATCAAGAATATCTGCCAAAATTTGTTTGCGGGAGCGAAGCTAAAGAAAGCAAAGAAAATGATCAAATATGAAGGTATTAGACTTCTCGCTTGGTACATTGCATGGTTCCGTATACAAATGGCAAAATCGTAACTTTATTACATCATTTTCTCTATCTGTCCGTCTGTAAGTACTTATGTCACATACTTCTTACTCAGAACTATAGGCACTATTTAGATGAAATTGTATGAGCATATTTGACAGCCTCCGTGGCGCAGTTGGCGAGTAGCCGGAGTAAACGCGAGGGCAGATATTTATGTCTGGGGTCTGGGTGTTGTGAGACCGAAAGTCTCTCTTGTCCCTGATACCCACGACACAAGACCTTAGACCAAGACCAAGTATCTTAGTGTGGGGTCGGGGCTATGTGTGTGACTGTTGAGTGTTATTTATTAATATTTTCTATAAAATGCCATACAATAGTATAGTAATGCATATAAATAAACGGAAAAATGGGTGCAGTCGTTGCCTATAGTCACATCTAACGATCGTGTGGGGTAGGTATATTTACCTATATTTAAAATGAAATAGATATTGAATATATTGGTGGTTGGGCCTTGGGGACATGTAAATTTTTAAATTAGTAGGTATGTGTATATTTCATTTTATATATTGTATATGTGTATATTATTTTATAGTGTGTAATTCTGGAAAACATAAACGAAGCGGAATTTAAAAACATAAAAAATAATATGAACATAATAGATATCTAAAAAGTTTGTTCTACTCTAAACGCAACAAAGTGAGTAAACAAATGCAATTGTTTTTTATTATCATTGAATTTTATTTATCCGTAAAGCTATCACTGGGTGTGTTAGACCAGGCGCGGAGGCTTACCCTTTGTAAAAATGACAATATAAGTTTCAGTAATTTCCGCTGTTTGGCAACAAAATATCCTGTTTTAGTACATCTAAAAACTGACTACATTCCAAGAACTAGTCTGTAGCTATGTATGATCTACGTCACGTGCTAATATCTTGTGCAACTTTGAGAGTATGGCTATAATAATATTATGATCTACTGCGTAGATAGATAGATAACTGTTTATTGCACACCATCAAATATACATAACAAGAAGAAACCTTAAAAATATTGTATGTTAAAATAGGCGGTCTAATCGCTAAAAGCGATCTATGTGTATGTAGTGACATGTCAGTGTACCTAAATAGTAAAATATGTTTCGCTTTATTGTCTGTAGAACCGAGAATAGGTAAATAGTAGGTACTTATCAGCAATATATGCACTACGTACTAGATGCGGCGATCAGAACAAACATTATGTTCCACCGAGTTGAGGTGTATACTCCGCACCGACGTTAGTTTGCTTGATGCGACCTAAGCAATCGCACCACATTACATCTTTCAGTGTCGAGTTAATTTTAGTTATTTGTAGCGACATTCCCGAACATATCTGCCGTAAATTGATTTACAGTGAAACTGTTAATAGTATATAAGGTAAATAACACAATTTCATAACGTTTAGAACGTAATATTAATTAATTTCAATTTTGAATACGGGAAGTCTATATTTCGTCTATATTGGCGCGTGGAAACTTCCAACTCCGAAAAAACTTCCACATAGTTCTTAGTAAAATGATAGATGGCATTAGTGGGCGGACAAGGTTTTCGGAACATCTTTTTTCTTCGACAGTTCGTGTCTATAGAATATAAGTTAATACTTATAAATTATTAACAACAATAATTACACATATCAAACCTTTGCGAAATATTGCATTTATTAACTCCGTGAAAATGCGTATCTTTCACCTGAAAATGGAGAAAATATATTATGTTAAAATATCTAAATAGCTATAAAATATAGATATAGTAGGTTAGTACAGAGAGTAGGTACTAGGGAACTGGGCGCTGCTTGGCACAGTTTCGAAGTATGCTGAGCCGTGTATTGCTGACAATCAGACTAGCAATTAAGAAAAATACCCTTGTCCAGTGAATACCAGGGTCCGCCGGTAACGCTACAAAGTTCCATGAAGGATAATAATTATCCGCGAAGGATTTTACGCACCTACTTTGTAAAAGTCATCCCTATGTTCATTATCTTTATTCATATAACTCTACGGTACGTGTGTATGTCACTGAACTCCTCCTAAACGGCTGGACCGATTTGAATGTTTTTTTTTGTATGCGTTTGGGTGGCGCACTAAATGGTTTAGATTCGCAAATCAGCCCGGCAGATGGAGCTGCAGTCGGTGTGGCGCTGCTTTTACGGGCAGGACGACGTCTGCCGGGCCCGCTAGTTATTTATATAATTTCCTGAACACGGTCCATGACTATGATCTACGAGACTTTGCCCACATCCTCTGGTAATAACGAATGATAATTCACACGCACATTATAATTAAAATGTATCAAGACATATGATTTTTAAGGAGGCACCTATAGATTACACAATAGAATATTCGATCTAGCTGTTATACCTACCTATTTATTAGTGCGTAATATATGTCTTAGAACTATTCCACCGTGCACTTCATAAGTTACATTAAATAAAATACTCACTAATGCTCTCCTCATTTGCATTCTGAGATATAAATTTACCGGTCTGTAATCGGGTGTCAGTTTACGCAAATCAATTTCATCAAAAATATTTTTTTGTAATAAATCGTCCATGGCTAAATCAAAGCAAAACTTTACGAAGGAAACTCACATTTTATACATGCTGACAAAGAAGTACTCATAATAATACAGCAATGCAAACCACTATCACCATAGCAATGATAATAACTAATAAGTAAATGTGTATCACAAAATTTTATCGATAGTTTGACTTCGTCATTATTTGTTTGATCGATAAAATTTAGCTACGTTTACGTTCATCAGCTAACTATATCTAAATACAGTGTAAACTCCATGTAACGTCACTCTATTTAACGACAAACTCTCTTAAGCGTCGAAATCAATTGGCTTTGGTTGGTTTAGCTTGTTTTTCATACAATGTTTCACTCTATATAGCATTACACCCACTCTCAATAACGACAACAATTAAGTTGCTAAAATTAGTAAAAACTGCGCAGCTGTGTACGATCTATTGTCGCTTTATTATCCTAGCCCGCAATAAACTCGACTGTCGGCATCATGCATACCGAACTTTCTAAGAAATTCATTCTTTTGTTTACAAATTGGGATTGCTTGCACGTGTAGACTGTTATTGACCATGATTCATAACTAGGAGTCATGGATTATCTATACCTTATCATATTCTTAGTTGCTCACAAACTTGCAAACTGTAAACATGGCTACTAAAAGAAAATCACTGTGTATTGACGAAAAAGTTTTACTGATACGCGCAATAGAAACGGGAGAGAAGATAAGTGATGTTGGCAAACGCTTTGGATTTAGTCGCTCTACCGTGTCCACAATATGGAAAAATAAAGAAAAAATCCTCCACGCTGCGGGCGAGGGAAAATCTTCCAAAAAATTAAAGAAACCTATATACGAAGATTTGGATAAAGCTGTACTATCATGGTTTCATCGACAGCGCCAGAATAATATGCCTATCTCGGGGCCGCTCGTGAAAGCTAAGGCGGAGAATTTTGCTGCTGAACTTGGTTTAACTTCTTTCAAAGCATCAGAAGGATGGCTCGGAAAATTCAAGCAGCGTCATCATATCAACTATGGTAAAATAAGTGGGGAAGCACGAAGTGTTGTTGTTTTATCTAAAGCCTGGGAAGAAGTGACACCCACAACTATACAGCACTCTTTTCGACATGCTGGACTTTGTACCAATTCTACGAGTGATGAGGTGGAAACAGAATCTGAGTTTGAAAGCGACGACGACCTTCCATTAACTGAGTGGATTCAACAATTCAACATGGCAGGAAATACGGTAAATCTTCAAACCTACATTGAAGTGGACGACCGCCTGCTTACAACGGCTTCACTCACAGACGAAGAAATTTTGGATTCAGTGAGAAAAACTGAGGATCAAGAACAAGGTGATGAAGAAGATGAGACGGATGAGCCTGAGCTTCCGCCGAGCATTAAAGAAGCTCTGGAAGCAGCAAAATTATTGGAAAAATATTTCCTTTATAACCAAGATGCCTCAGTATTGCTAGATATTAATAAAATAACTAAAAAAATACAACAAAATTACTGGTGCAGCAAAAGACGTCAGACAAAAATAACAGACTATACTCAATAGCGTTCAAATAACATTCTTTTTTATGCACATAACTACTAACAATAGTCAGAAATAAACTTTTTATTTTTCTAATTCTGATGTTTCTTCTCTCCATTTAACGACAACTCTCTATAACGCCATAAAATGCACAGTCCCTTCAGTGTCGCTATATAGAGTTTACACTGTATTTACATACTCCGTCATCAGATCTTAATCTTATTTGTATGGAACCAGCCTATAGATACACCTTGCCGAAGTATTATATGGATCTGTACCAGGGCGACATATTCACTAAGTGAAAAAGAAAAAAATAAAAATAAAAAGAAAGACTATAAAAATTGGTCAACATTTAGCGGAGTTATCGTCTAATACACTTGTAGGCAATGCAACAAAATGTCATGAATAGGTAGGACACAAGTTAGGAATTCACATTTTATGAAAGTTCACCAAATTTAATATTATTTGTTCGGCAATTTATGTCGATGATGTTCACCTGCATTTGTAACTTTTTGGCGCTCACCTATATTGCGAGAGTCGATCAACGACTTGTGATGCATTGTGGAATATTGTCCGTGTAAACCACTTTTGGGGTTTATTATACACAAACGTTCGTCCTCTATTTTACCCTTTAAGAATGTAGTCTTAGGGGCAAAATAGAGGACGAAAGTTAGTACAGTTAGTGGGGTAGGTACACCCTACGGCCCACGCCAATGATCAAGGCGATTTGAACGTTCATTGCCTTATACAAACGGAAGCTTCAATGCAACAAAATGTTATGAATAGGTAGGACAAAAGTTACGAATTCACATTTTATGAAAGTTCACCAAATTCAATATTATTTGTTCGGCAATTTATGTCGATGATGTTCACCTGCATTTGTAACTTTTTGGCGCTCACCTATATTGCGAGAGTCGATCAACGACTTGTGATGCATTGTGGAATATTGTCCGTGTAAACCACTTTTGGGGTTTATTATACAAAAACGTTCGTCCTCTATTTTACCATTTAAGAATGTAGTCTTAAAGGGCAAAATAGAGGACGAAAGTTAGTACAGTTAGTGGGGTAGGTACACCCTACGGCCCACGCCAATGATCAAGGCGATTTGAACGTTCATTGCCTTATACAAACGGAAGCTTCAGGTGCTTGAGATGCAGCTATATTTAAGGTTTTAAATTATTATTATAATTTTTTTGTTAAGAAAGTTCAAAATTTGCCGTGAAATGTAACAAACAGAGTTACATTCGCATCAATTATGCGAACGCTAACGATCGGTGAAGAAAATACCAATTAGGGTTCATCAAATCCTTTACTTAAAATACTTTGATACTTATATGCTCCGCGAAAAATAATTTTGAATTTTCTCCTATGAACACCGGTGCCGCGGTGTTGCAAACTAAAAGCGCGGGTGCCGTGCCCCAATCTATGCTTTTATATTCTTAAATAAAAATTCTTGAATGTTTGGGTCTGTCCTTCGAGATATGTATGTTCTGTATGCCTTACCGATATAAAATTATACTTGATTGTCAGTTAACACATGACGAATTTTGGCGCGAAAGTGGAAAAATCGTGTCGCTGATTGCCTTACGTTAACTTTTAATTATCGAGGATATACATATTTACTAATAAATAAAATAAAAATACTTTTATTTGTGTTCGAGATTGAAGGTTACGGAACCTATCAATTCTCGGACATGTACGGAGTAATAATAATATTTTTTTGTCCAAAAGAAAGGTTATAACTCCAGCTTTCTTTTGATAGAAAATGTGCGGAATAAATTCATAATGGTACCATTGAGTTTAAGACACATACCACACAACTCAAAGTCTAGTCAGGCGCCATCTATATTATATGGCTTATAGCTTGGCTAGTATTTTTGTTTGTGTAAAGATAAGCAAAATTATGTTTCTTTTTTTTAATTTTTCTTGTACCTTAATTCTTACAAAACTTTAGATGATCTAAAAATTTATAAACAAAGTTTGTGTAAGTATTTTATAAACTACAATGTTTAGTTGAATAAAATATCTATACAATTTGGTACGAGCCAACTAAAATCGTACCGAATACAACTATGGCATCAAATGTTATTTCTGTTACCCGTCGTCCCTGTACATAGCGTTTAAAACATTACTATAAATAAGGCAAGTACTGGATGGTCCCTTGATACGCTTCATAAATAGTTTTGCTTATGCATGGTATTTTGCTAGACTTGGGAAGAAAATATACTAAATACGGGTTCTGCGCAGCTACTTGCAGCCAACTTCAGAGAGACATAGATCCGTTGTGAGTATTGTAAACTGGTCGATATTGAAAATGTAATAAGAGATAATAAATAAACCAACTGAGTTAAAGTAGATAAGAATTATCTATGAGTACAGTACGCACAACGAATCTATGTCTCTCTGAAGTTGGCTGCAAGTAGCTGCGCATACAGAACCCATTTTTCGGTCTAATTGGAGGCAAGCAAGGGTGCGGAGGGGGCTAGGGATGTGGCTCTTCGACAATGAACGACAATCAAAAACTTACCGATTAATGTAAACATTTTAATCGATAAACGTCTTTTGTATTTGAAAGGTACAATCAAATATTTGATGCCAACGAAGAAAGATTTCTTTAAACTAAGTAAACAGTAGCGCAATAAAAAATGATTTCTTTACGTTTTTCTAAGAAGTCCGAAGAAATGAATTATTGTTTTAGTTGGATTCTGCTCGTCAATGCGCCGGGACACACAACGTTCTTAGACACCTGTCACTAATAATTAGAGTTGGCTGGTGTACCGGTTTGTTGTTAAAATCCTGAGTAATAAAACACGTGTGGTGTTAAACTATAAAAAGAGTCATCAGAGCCCGATTCGCTTGACCGATCACAGCTCAGCATTGGTTTCATAAAAATATAATAATTAAATTACTCTTTTTTATGATATATGATGATATTTATTTTTAAGTGAAGAAGTGAAAATTTTAATTTATTAAAAAAATAATAATAATAATAATAATAAAAGTATCAACATATGAATTAATATTTCACTCATAATTCCGGCCCGCGCCGGCCTATTGTTGTGTGAGGTGAGAGCTTTCATTTTGAAAATGTGTTCCTAAAATGAGAATCTTATAGACTATTTTTGAATCGTTTATCTAAAAATAAGGTAGGAAGGACCTAGCCCAGGCTTTTCTATACTTTGTGAAACATATACTTTGTGTTCTTATATATCGAGCCGCACAAATAAAAAATCTGTAACCCAAATTTTTTCCGCACAACAGTACATGCGCAGTCGTCTGTTGCACCTTACTTCAGAGGGACAAAGATCCGTTGTGAGTATTGTACATAAGTATATATGTACTGAGCTTTTAAAAAATTGTATCAAATTTGATACTCGGAAATAATTATCAAGTATCGATATTTTGACATTTAACATTTAACATATCGAAGATATATCGAACATCTTCTGCAAAAATATCGGTGTTTTCTCATCCCTGTCAGCTTAATTACTTTAATTTATTGAGTCCTCAATCCTCATCAAATTATTATTGTTCTGTGATAGTGTTCTCTTCCTTTCGTTGCTATTAAAACCAAGAAGAAAATTCTAGTTGATATGTTTATAAACAATTTATTGGATAGCTATTGCATTAAGTAGATAGTTCAAAATTAATTTTTAAATGTATTTACCACTCCATAATGTCTCTGAAAGGAAATATATTGTACGAATACCTGCTAGACTGTGCTTTCTTACGGTTTCCACGCCACTGGTGGCTTTCATAGTGTGTGTTTTATTGACTATGTATAAAGATAGCGAAAAGGCAAACAACACACACTGTAAAGTTCCTAATGTATTACCTTCAATATCAGCATCCATAGGAAATTTTGAACCACAAAGTTCAATATGGAAAACTGCAATATACGTCCATTCTCCTGTAAGATTTTATATAGTTTACTTACGGTGGAAGTATTATACAACTATTATCATGGAACATTGTCAATTTGTAGTTAACTTGGCAATAATCTTCAATATTGTTGAGAATATAGCCTTATTAGGTTTGACACATTGGACATCATCTGAAAATTACAGTAAGTAAACAAATATATATTTTCTATCATATTAATAATAATATGGTATCTACCACTATCTGCATTTATAACTACCTTCAGTACTTGTGTTTAAAATTACACTTGTTGCATCTACCATTAAAAGCTGTCTGGATTCGCCCAGGTATATTGAGCTTGGGATCTCCCATTTTAACTTTATTTGGATTTGTTGACTCCCTTAGAAAACTTTGCAGGTAAAGAATCTTGACAATGGTTAAAGTTTTTATATTTTTCATGTTAGAGTATTAGTATAAGTTATTTATGATAATTAATTTATTTTACAGAATATTTTTACAGATTCAAGTTTTATTATATCTTTTATTTTCCAGGATATCATGAAGTATGCTTTAAAGTATTCATAGCATCATCAGTATTCTATATGTTGATTATATGTACTTTGATATCAAATAATCGAAGAAGACCAAACATAAGCTTCAGAGAAAGGCACTCAGTGAGGTTAAAATGGAAAGCTTTTATAATAAATGTTGCATCATTTGCTTGTGCTGCATATTTCTTTTTAAGGCATAACAGACTGTGTGAACCATATGGTAAGTGTTTGATTAATTTTATATTGTAAAATTTTGCAGCAAATACTGAGGACATTTATATTTTTCATTTCTTCCAATATTTTATTTACTCTTAAATCATGAATGTTAGTTCTATTTTTAAGTTCTTTATATTAAATAAATATAAAATGTACACATCTTTTTATTTCAGTTTATTCCATGTTTGGATTCTCAGAGTACATAGTTGTAATTAGCAACATTATATTCCATTTGTCAACAATATACGACTTGAGACTCAAATACATATATTTAACAAAAAATGGTGTCATAGCTGAATAACAAACAACATGCCAAGTGACAACAACACTTTTTGTTATATTATGAATGCTCTATGGAAAATGGCTGTGAAGTAAATAAATAGGCTCAAAGCAAAATGCAAGTAATAAATTAGCAAAAGCATCAATTCCATTTACTCTCCTTATATTTTATATGTATAATAAACAACAGAGAAATAACCAAAATGTTTACATGTATAAAACAATTATTTGTACAAACAGTAACAGAAAATAACTGCAAACATATGTATTCCACAGAATCTTGATATACATTTGACTATTATTTAGCACCCATTGTAACATTACTTTTAATTATTGTCTAAAATTTTCATCTCCCTGCCTTTTTTAGCCCACTGCAATATGGTGTTGGTACAAATACATGACTTAGTTTTAACGCCCGATCGCCTGTCTGATCCCATCTTCATCTGGGGGACCCACTCCTACCAACTTGTGGTAGTAGAAAACAAACCTCCCAGTTCTTAGTCTATATATGCGGTCAATATATAAAGGGCCTTATCATACTAGCTGATTGCGAGCGTCCTCAAAGCGGAGCGGGCGCGCAACGAGATCGCCGCGAATAGTAGCGTGGAACTCCGCTTTTCGTCGGAATCCATTTTGATACGCGTGTATTGTATGTTGTTACTCGTTACAAACACGCGACGAAAACGTTGCGTATCAAACGCAAACCGCTAGGGCTAGTATGATAAGGCCCGTAAAGGGCGATTAAGTGTTGTCATACATTTGTTACCAGTGTCGCGTACCATACGCGCGAAATACAAAAAAATATTTGTAAAATCTTGGAGCCTCGCACACCTTTACATACAGTTCGCATCGCATATCAGTAAAATTCCGCCTTGTAGGTACCTAGTCGATACGTACGGAACTGACAAATGTATGACCTCCTTAAACTAAATTACACCAGTAATATTAAAAAAAAAAAAATTAAAAAAACGTTTATTAAAAATATAGACTTAAAGAGACTTATTACTACCTAAAAATGATATTATACAAAAAAATGAGATCCTTAAAACTAGTATTTCCAGGGGCACCCAAACTAGGCATAGCCTGTATCTTGGGCTACCATTTACAGAAATCAGTACATCTGAGTTCAAGAAAATTGAGTACACGTGAATAAAATGAAAATAACCAGCTTGAAAATATTTAGGTACTAGTTAAGCACGAACAAAATCTGTCGAAACTAAGTGACGGTCTTATGAATTTAATTCTTTAGGAAATGTAGTGTTATGACTGTAGAGCTTAGAATGTATTCAGTGGATTCGTAATCCAATTTTTTTAGGAAATCAAATACTTTGCTAGAGCACTCTTTAACTGAACAAGTCCTAATAGGGCATATTCTAGAAACCTTGTTGTAAATCGAGAGATATGCATAGTACTGAAACCTTTTCGCGAAACATGATTTAACTGAAGGCTGTTTTAGAATTAAAATTCTCTTATTTACTAATGCTGAGTTTTCTATCGAGTTTAATGTAAATTTATGAGTCGAAACACAGGCTTTAAAGATGTATAACTGGCGAACACTGAGAACTCCTGCTTCTTTATATAAGCTATTTGTAGGGAATCTGAAGGATTTATACAGCATAGCTTTTAAGACGGCACGCTGGGCCCGCTCAAGCGGCAACATAATTGTTTTAGCTGCACCACCCCAGACACCAATGCAGTAGTTAAGCAAAGATTGGCAGATTGCATAGTATACCAATTTCAAAATTGGAAAATTGGCAGAATTTCGTAGGATTTTCATAATACCAATAACCTTACGGATTCTACCAGTTAGCGTACGTATATGTGGCTCAAAATTTAATCGTTCATCAATCATTAAACCTAGATACTTGATTTGTTTGGTCCGATGGATACGTTCACAGCAGCAACCCGAGAACTGTGAGGATGCACAGTCAGTGTGAATCTTGAGATCAGACAAAGGTGGTGGCTTGGTTCTAGCAGTTTTGTGGAAGCCTAAGAATTTGGTTTTATTTGTATTAAGGGTCAAAAGGTTCTTCTGCAGCCAGACATTTATTATATGAAGACCCTTCTCTGCAGCCTGTCTGGCACTCTCCCAGTTGTTTCCGTAGAACAAGATTGCTGTGTCGTCGGCGTAGCAAACCAATTCTGCTGAGTCTAACTTAAGGTTATGGATGTCGTTCATGTACATGATAAACAGAAGAGGACCGAGAATACTGCCCTGGGGCACACCGTAGTTAATGGGCATCGCAGTACTCTTCATACCATCTATTTGAGTTAGTTGCTGTCGATCATGTAAGTAACTCTTGAACCAATCCAAAGCAGTTCCGCGGATTCCAAAGCTTTCCAATTTACGCAGTAGAATGGGAGTTGATACTGTGTCGAATGCTTTAGCCAGGTCAAGAAAAACTCCGTAACAACTTAAACCCTGATCCAAATGTGACGCGATGCTGTTCACAAGCTTGTGTGCAGCGTCTTCAGTAGACTTTGACTGACGAAAACCAAACTGCCTATCCGATAGTAATTCGTTGCTCTCAATGAAATTTCTAAGTCGTTTGTTTATTAGTTTTTCAAGCAATTTGGAAAAGGCGCTTAACAGAGATATAGGTCTATAATTGCTTGGAATATCTCTAGGTCCATCTTTATAAATTGGAGTAACTAAGGCCACCTTCCAAGCACTAGGGAATCGTCCTGAAATAAAGCTGAGGTTGTAGATGTGTGTTAAAGGAGTGGCGATGTATAATTTGGATTTTTTAATGAAGTTGTTTGTGATCCCATCCAGTCCTGGGGCACTATTGTTCCTCAAGCAAGATATAAAGCTTTCGACCTCCGAGGAATCAGTGGGAGAGAGAAAGAAAGAACTTGACGGACCATTTGAGGTACTTGTGTTGGATGCCAAAATATATTCAGTTTCATTAGTAACACTTAGGATTTTATTAGCTAAATTAGTACCAACAGAAGTAAAATATTCGTTGCATTTTTTAAGGGAATTCGCGTGATTATCAGAGTTAGTTAATAAGTCAGTTGAGCAGCTGTTTTTGTTTTTAAAATGGCAAATTTTCTTTATAGTGTTCCAAAGGGCCTTAGAGTTCTTATGGTTTTTCTCTAGCTGGTTTTTCTCATAGTCAGCCTTTAACTTTCTTAATAAGTTGTTACAGAAATTTCGGTACCTGGAGTACGATATGGTGACTATGTTGTTGTCCGGTTGGTCTCTGGCTAGCAAGTGCAGATGATCTCTGTGGCGAATGCAGCGAAGCAAGCCAGGAGTAATCCATGGTTCAATTACTGCCTTAGAACGGCTAATCTTAATTACATGAGTATGTTTTTTTACTAAAGAGGACAGGTTGTCTAAGAATTTCTGTGTGGCCGCATCAACATCGTTTTCATTCAAGACTGGAGCCCAGTCAACACCCTTTAATTCCTCCACAACATTATCGAAATATACTACCGTTCTTGATCGTTGTGGTTTGGTCTTATATTTGCGTCGTGCTATACCCAAAATTGACATTTTATGATCCGTTATGTCGGTGTCACAGACAGCACTAATTGCTTGATGGATAGATCGCAAAAGGATATGATCTAGACAAGACTCGAGTCTGGTAGGGAGGGTGATAGCTGGAACCAGACCATGACCAGCAGTCATACAAAGATATTCAGACGGGTCATGCTTGTTAGGGTCATTAGCTGATAATATGTCGATGTTTATGTCTCCAGCAATAATGAGGTTTGGTTTACTTTTAAGATCTTCCAGGATAGTGTCAAGAGAGTTAACGAAGTTAGAAGTGTTTTTAAATGAAGGTGAACGATATATGCCTAAAATTGTTGCGCATTTCGGGATATCGATTAGTAAACCGCACGCTTCATCTAGAGAAGGTTCAGAAACACTTGCATTCCAGTTATCACTAACATATGCCACGACACCTCCATTTTGGTTCAAATTGCACTGCGAAGAAAATGAGGAGTAACCAGGAATATTTCCTATAACTGTTGTAGTGTCTAGCCAGCACTCAGTAAGTATAATTACGTCAATATTCGTGTCGAGGCGGCGCAGGGCAACCAGAAAAGAGTTGAAATTTTTTCCTATGCTCCTAATATTAAACGTAATAATTTTTAAATTGTAATCATTTGTGAGAATAGATCTACAATCTTCTAATGTATTTATTGTATGGCAGTTTATAATTCTAGTTTGATCTAACTCTGTAATGATTCGCAAGTTATCCATGGTGTTGGGGTGAGCGCAAGTGTAGCCTATTTAAAAAACACAGCAGTTCACAGTCATAAGAAAAGGTTATAAGAGTTATAAAGTGTAGCAAGTAAATAAGCAAGTTGTAATTAGGTATGCTCTCTCTAAGATATTGTTCAGTTTTACAGAACGTATACATGAGCGCCTCAGAAAACAAATATAAATTACAAAGACAAAGCCACCGACAATTAACATAATATTTACTATGCGGTAAGAAGCAGTATTTTTCAGCAAATATCATACAACAAATTTTTAACAGTATTCTAATATAAAAAAACAAATATAAATTCTTAAAATAAAATACAACCAATTTATCATGCAACAATAACAAGATATTAATATGTTTCGTTGGATCAGGTATACTGCTTGTTAGACGAAGGGTTATTGTATTGCGAAGTAGCGGGCGCCGAGTCCTGTTTTAATAATTTATCTAGTATCGCCTCCGACGTTACGCGAAGGACCGAACTAGTTTCAGATCTTCGCATAAAGATAGAACCGTGCGATGTCCAAACAAACTTAAATTTTAATTGAATGCCTACGGATCTCGACTTACTGAAAAGAATTCTGTTTGTCTTCGTAAGGTGCTCATTTACATATACGCGACGTGGGTTACCTGAGACCTCAATCATATCCGTAGTGATGCCACGTCTGACTCGGGCAGCGCGCAGAAGTTGATCCCGGGGCGCACGTCTAGTGAGAGTGACGATCACAGGTCGGGGTCTATCGGTCCCGCCTTCATTTCTCCGCAAACCGACACGTTTAATGTCGTCGATATCACGGCAGTCCAAGCTAACCCCAAGTTTTGTGGAGAGGTTCGAAATTATCTGGGATAGATTTTCATTCTTCTGCTCAGTGATACCGGTTATCTCAATGTCTTTTAGGAATTCTCGTTGTTGTTTTGATTCCAGCTCCGTCCGCAATTCTTGAACTTCAGCTCGCAGACTAATTACTTCCGTTTTGTATCGGTCCAACTCTTTTAGCTCCTTTTTTATGTCTAAAATCTCCTTCCGGAACTGATCTATGTCTGCGGATGTAGCGTTAAGAGATAAAGTAAAGTTTCCCAGTTCGAGTTTCATATTATCGAATGCAGTCTGGAGTTGCAGCAGGGATTGGGTGAAAGATTGGATGACATCAACGGTAACTGGGACTGGAGTGGAATTTCCCGTCAAGCTCGGTATTTCCAGAATCTTATCCTTGTTATTTGGCTCGGCAGTCGATGGCTCGTTGTTTCGTTTTCCTGAGCGTATAGGAGTAGAGTCGGTAACTCGTTCCTTAGTTTTGGCTTTACATACTGGGCAACGGTAGTTATTATAACCTCCGGTACGAGCCAATCTAAGCTCTTCTCTCGGTAGGCCAAGGCAACCCAAATGATAGCAGGAGGTACACGAAGAACATTCGATGACTGTAATATCTTCGGAGTTCCGATCCTCTTTAATTGTCTTGTTGCAGGCTCCACAAAACATTATAACAGGTATTATGAGTAAGCGCCCTCTATTAGATTATTGATTTTTAAATATAAAGTGTTAGCAAATGGATGTCGCTAAGTAGTGCTAGCTTTTGATGTAGGTGGCGCTTTAATAAGTAGTGAAGGTGCTTCTTTATTGATTGGCGTTTAACACACTCAAGAGATGGCGCTACTCTTCTGTTAATGATGTTGTAAATATTGTGTTCTAAGGTTTTTCAAGTCTCCTGGTGTTGACGTCAGGAAAATTTAATAGGAAAACCAAATAGTGGAGCTCACCGCAGTATTTTCACCATAAAAAAAAGCTTCCTTGTTCAAAAAGTTCACAAACACAGCACGTAACGGTTTCACTCACAGATTACTGTCTAAAACACTAAAAATTATACTGTATAGTTTAGATAACGTTTGTGCGCGGCTAGAGTAGCACCAGGAAACCAATGTTCACAAAAATTTCTTGAATGGAAACGAATAAATAGTTGTATTCTTCAAAAATCGCGGGAGTGATTCAAACTCAGAGTGTAACGTTCAACGCCCTCTAGCGAAAAAAAGAAAATTGTATAAAAATAAATCATTTACACCATAAAAGTATAAAACATAAATATATAAAAATAAAATGTTACATATTTCGGAATATAGAAATGAAATATTCAATAAAATATAATAGTGGGTATTTGTCTGTATTTAAAGAATATGGGATTTTTCTGCAATAATATACCTATAATTCCATTATATTACATTTTTCGGATTTTTTATGGCACATGATCTAAAAGTCTTTAGAGTTTGTCAAGACGTCACAATTTTTTAGTGCGAAAATAATTATGGTATGTTATGGTATTTTGCCAAATACTCTGATCCATATAAATTCTTTTCTAGAAATAGCACCTCTTTAGAACCAAAACAATAGATCAGACTGCGGCTATGTTTCATAAAGATTGTGACTGATTGCAAAAAAGCGCGTTATTACTTGAAATATGATTGTCAATTATTTTTGTAAAAACAATATACACGAAGAATATAAATATGCCATGAGCTTTAAATAGCATTATATCTCAGAATACAGAAAAAAACATTATATAAAGCTTATATAACTATTCAGGCTGATTTCTGAAAACAGTCAAATATCTTATTATATAACATTTTAAGTATTAAATATTAAAAAATAACATATTTATAAATAAAAAAGATTTGAGACTTATTTGTTAATTATTATGTAAGTTTTTATATTAATTATACATATCCAGTTTTCTCTTATTGTATAACTTAATATTGTATTGTTAAATGTTATATTTTGAACTCTGTCTCCATTTTATCAACTATCATTTCTGCAATAGCCAGTGATGATGTTGCACCAGGGGATGGTGCATTTCTACAATGCAATACTCTGCTACCAATAGCACCCGATCCTGGTTGTGAATCAAAAACAAAATCTTCAATCAGCGTACCTGAAAGGAAATAAATATATGTATGTAATGTGACAAAGAGATTGTACTGTGATTTTGTTAAGTTAAATATTACTATAGTCTGTGTATATCTGCTAATCACTTTGCGGCATATTTGGAATTTATACCTTGTCCCAACACTATAATGTTGATGCCCATGTTTACATCCAAAAATGATTGAGGCATGGAATGAAAATTGATTGATCAATTACCTATGAATTGATTAAACTTCTTTCAGATTCCATTCAGTTTTATCAAAGGAAGAGCAAAATAATTCAAGAAATAGCCTTCCATTAGTTAAAAGTTATTATGTCGTAAATTGTTAAGTATTTGCTATTAAACCCCAGGAAAAGAGTCTTATTTCACATTACAGAAAAGAAAACCACATGGTGGTGTAATAATACAGTATTTTTTCAAAATCAACGGGTTTGATTCCTGACCAGGAATATTGATTTTTCAAAAAGCCTATAATGCATTTTTAGTTTTCATCTAATTTGGACCCAAGACTTCTTTGAGTACCTGAAAAATTCACGCTGTATATATATTTCTAACACACTGGGGCAGGCAATAAATACCAAATACGCCCCAAGTGTTATGTGCGGGGTTTGTTGATGGAGAACATCATTGACACAACAAAACTATGGCTTGCCACTCACATACTACATATGGTATATGATGCTGAGTGGTGGTTGTGTTGTGGCTGCCACACTTAATAATCCTTAATCTTATCCTTAATCATTTCCGCTTTTGTCATAACCAGAGGCAGAACCAATAATAATGAATAAATTCTCAATACTCCTACAACTTTATAGTTACAAATACTATAAAGATTTATTGGTAAATATTCCTTTCAGTACTTGTGTATTTTTTACTTTTAGGAGATATTAGTGTCAATTCTGTTATAGACTAAACTTACTTAAGTTTAGTCTGTAACGTTTTTAGTTCATATAGTTTTAGTTCACATTTAATTCAGTGTTGGGTGTAAATATTATGTCACACTAAAATGGGTTGTCTGTCAGGAATAAATGATGTCTAAATTTAGTTTGTCACAACTGAATTGGCACTTAAAGTTTGTATAAATTTAAGAAATTAAATGGATATTATATGGCAAGCCATCAATATCTACAAAGTTTACTATTTGGGTGGGTTAGATATGAGCACAATATGCGGCGAAATCGGTTTTCCGCTCATTTTC
This sequence comes from Laothoe populi, assembly GCA_905220505.1. Taxonomy (NCBI): domain Eukaryota; kingdom Metazoa; phylum Arthropoda; class Insecta; order Lepidoptera; family Sphingidae; genus Laothoe; species Laothoe populi. Next base: position 10,852,475 of record HG992155.1, on the reverse strand, counting down.
AAATATACCATGACATTGACACTAATAAATTAAATATAATAATACACATCACCAAATGTAAAATTACAAAAAAGGTTCCCAGTAATTAATGGCAAAATTGTGATTAAAAATACTAGGTTTTTTGTAGTAAGAGAGATTAAGGTGCTAATGATCATGTTATTATGATAACTACACAGAGTTCCAACCACTGTTTGGTTCATATCTATTAAATAAGTATGTAACTAACCATCTTTGGCCATAGCTTGCGCTCTGACACCAGCAGGTCCTCTTTCAACATCAGCCGTAGTCAAGTCCTGAATGTACTTCTGTATCTGCCATACTTGTAATGGCATCACTACAGATCTTGCCATTTCCTTGATTCCAAAACCTGCATATTTCATTGCCATTTTACGAAAACCAGAAAAGCTTATTATGTCTTTCAGCTCACCAATGTTAATATCACCCCATCTAGAAATATTAAACACAGTTATGTAAAGATTATAAAAATTTACAGTATCCTCATAACATAAATCTATTGCAAGGGTGTAATTTATTTTTATCAGGAAAACAACAAAAAAATTACTCACTTAATGTGTTTTCCCTTGGATAAAGTCATACATTATTATGTGTTATGAGTAATACAATTATCAATAGTGAATATAACTCACTTGTATCCTTCTTTACAAAATGCTAGAATGGCATTTGGGCCAACAATAATTCTACCATCTATTCTTGGTGTTAAATGGACACCTAAAAATGGAAATCTTGGATCTGGCACTGGATATATATTAGTTTTGGCTAAAGAACTTTTACTTGGCACTAAATACAGGTATTCCCCTCTAAAGGGAATAATCTTGGGCTCCTCAGAACAACCAGTCATGACTGCCACAGTGTCTGAGTGCAATCCACAGCAAGTGAGAACATATTTTGCCTGAATTGTGTTTTTGTCATTGTCAGTTACTGTGACTGGATATTCAGCTGCTTCAGATTCTATAAATTTTTTTACTTCAAAATTAAGGTAACTCTTTCCTCCACGTTTCTCAAAGTCTTCCACATATGAATTGGTCACATCACCCCAATTGACAATACCAGTGTGAGGTGACCATAAAGCTTGGAGTCCTCTGCAGTTAGGTTCAATTGCATTCATTTCTTTTTTGTCTAACAATTGTATATCTTTGACACCATTTTTAATTCCTCTTTCATATAAATCAAATAATCTTGGAACTTCAGATCTCTGTGTAGCCACAATCAGTTTACCACACTTTGAATACTTGATGCCTTTTTCGTCAAAATATTTGTAAGCCAATTCTGATCCTCTCACACATAGTTTTGCTTTTAATGAGCCAGGTTTGTAGTATATACCAGCATGTATGACACCACTGTTGTTGCCACTTTGATGGTAGGCAAAATGGTTTTCCTTTTCAATCAAAGCAATCCTTAAATTTGGATGCCTTAATATTAATTCTCTAGCAGAGGCTGACCCCACTATGCCACCTCCTATTACAACTACATCATATTGGGAGCTTCCATTACTATACCTGCAATGTTATAAAAATAAACATTATCTGAATTCTTTTTACTTGTATATGGAATTAATAATGCCAAAAGTACATTAAGAAGTAAAAATAATGAGCTTTATAAAAAATCACTGCCTCTTATCAATAAGTTAACAACTACATGGTCAAGGCCAAATAATGTTATTGAACACAGATAATTCATTTACAGTAGTAATCAATTTCTTTTAGATAAATGTAGTAAAATAAATAATGTATTTTAATAAATTATAGCATAATTTCTTTAATGTTATTATTTTAAAGTAAGTTGCCTATGTATCCATTACAATAGTATATTAGAATGTATAAAATAATAATTGTTACCTTCTTGGGTTTCTCGCGACGGCATACGGTAGATACGCAATAGCGGAAAGTTTTCGAAAATTTCCAGCAATTATCATTTTGAAAATAAATCAGTCGACTCTTTTATTACCTTGTTTACTATAATACGAAGTAAATATTCGATAATACATAAATAACTTTTATATTGAACAATACAATTTTATAAAGATCAGTAAAATCCACAGTAAATACATAAAAAGTACATCAAATCATATTACAAACAACAATTATGTAGAGTGCAGACAAATTAAGAAACTAAGGCTGTGTTCCAATATACACTGCGAGCACTGTTCAGTGCTCTTACTGGGAAGAAATTCGTTCCGTTATAGACTGACAGTATACTGCCGCAGTATCATATGGAAATGTATGACGTCATTAATCGTCGCCATTTTAATACTGTGAGTACTGGCCAGTGTTACCAGATGAAAATAGCAAACTACCGTGTCAGCAAACTAAAATTGCCGTGTTTGAAGTATAATTACCTTAGATTTATTTTTGAATTTCAGTGTCAATGTTAAACGAAAAACAACGTTATTCTTTATATACTTTTTTACTAGCGATAAAGTATTCTTCCAAAAGTTCCACTTCTGGGTCATAATTAGACGGAGTCTTCTTTTAACGGAGTTTTCTTTTAGCTTTTTTCGTCGGAGCACCGGTGCTCCATGGGGATAAAAAGGATTAAACATGTCTATACTTCTTCCTAATTTCTACCATAAGCTGCCGACATATCTATCTCAATTCGTTTTACGAATTTTATAATTTTTGGATTTGAATTCGACTATAATTTACACGGTAATTAATATTAAAAAATACCTCAGAAAATGACACGGTAATAGATCATTACCGTAGACCGTGTTTTGGTTAAAAATACCGTGCATTTACGGTAATAACCGTGTATCTGGTAACACTGACTGACACTATACTGCCGCATATCCTAGGGAAATGTATGACGTCATAAATCGTCGCCATTTTTTTACTGTGACCACTGTTGTTTTCGAAGTAAGGTGCTCCCAGTGCTCAGCAGTCAGCTGTCACTTGCCGTCTATAGTATAAAACTTTTTGGCTGTCACTATTTAGTAACATACCGGCCGAAAAACTAACATGGATTTTAAGAAACTGTGTTTATTGGAATGTGAAACCAATGCTGTTTATGAAATAACAGTAACCGAAGAAATTTTTAACCGTGCATCCACGGGTAAATATTCAATTGCATCACAATTAAATTAATAACCTTATTATTTTAATAAAATATTTTCTCGTTATCTTGCAGACATGATTTTTGCAACGAAACTATTGACGCGGCATATTAATGAGGGTAAGAAAGAAATATAACATAAATAATTTTTCCGTTCATACTGTTATTATTTTAATAAAATCAGTTGTAGTTTCATAGCTATTTATAACTTGCAGGAATAACAGTATTTGATGGTTCTGTTGAAAATACAACAGAACACCAATTAATGGATGCAGGACCTTCGACATCATCAACATCACATACCGCGCCATCGGACAGCAAATCACATATGAGAAAAAGATCGGTTCCATATGGCAGCGATGCAAAAAGTGGTAAGTAATAAAACCTGAATAATGAAACATTCGATCATTGCTAATTAAAGAAAAAACTAAGATTATCATATTAATGTTCTAATTATCAAATTGGGTAACTCTGTGTGTGATGAAAAATTTAGCTAACAAATATTTTTTAATTTAAAAACAAATGAAATAATTAATATATTGCTAATGGAAGGTTATCAAATTTGGTGATTAGAATGTAGATATACAGAAATAAACTACTCCTAGTGACTTGTCTGTTAAACAAATTTATTTTGACATTTATTAATATCTGCTACTTCCTATGTAATAAGATTACATTTAAATTGATTATGAGTTCAGTTACTTTATTATAAGTTTATAATTAATATATTGTTATCATTTAATTAAAGCAATACACAACTGGACGAAAGAAGAGGTTTTAATTTTAATTTCAACTTATAAAGAACACCAGTTGGAATTTTTACAAGAAAATGCTTGTAAAACTGAAGTTTGGTCGAATGTTGTGAATGATATGACAACTACACTTGGTGAACACGGATTACCGCCTATTGATGAAAAAAAATGCAGAACAAAAATGGACACCCTAAAACGTCATTATAAGAATCTGAAAGACAGCAACAAGAAATCGGGGAATTCAAAAATTATGTGGCCTTACTATGATGTAATATTTAAAATTTCTGATTGTTTTTCTACAATAATATGTTTAATAAATTTTAAATAAATCTATAATTTATAGGAAATGGAAGAGCTGTTTGGTGAGCAGCCATGGATTCAACCTCTGTCAACTGCAGGATCTAATATTTCCGACGAAATGGGTACTTATAAAATATTAATAACGGATATTGTCATTCGAAAACTTTAATTTATATTTTATGCTTTTCGCATCTTATTAATTCGCAAAATGATCTAAAATTTACAGACAAAAAGTTCTCTTAAGTTCTTACATTTAATGAGAAATAAATGAAAAAATTCAAATCTTTTTCAATTTTTAGAAGCTGAAATCAAAAGTCCACCATCCAAAAAACAAAAAAGTTTGAAAGACTATTGCGATCAATTAATTCAAGAAAGAAAGAGAAGAGATGAGATCCGTATACAACACCATCAGGAAAAAATAGCTGCTATGAATCGCCTGACAGATGTTGTAGCACAACTTATAGAAAAAAAAAACAGATTAACTATATTTTATATTGATATTTAAGAGTTTTTTAGTCTAATAAATGTTATTATCTGAAAGTTTACCAAAACGGACAGACCAATTTGAGAGATTAATAACTCATTGTCAATATTATAATTTTAATTAGATTTTAAATATTTGAAGACTGTACTTAGTGTATTTATATATTAGAGCTAACATGTACTAAGTCATTAGTGAAAAGCAGAAGATCTAGATTTAAAAATTGTTGATTATTGATATTTAAGAGTTTTTTAGTCTAATAAATGTTATTATCTAAAAGTTTACCAAAACGGACAGACAAATTTGAGAGATTAATAACTCATTGTCAATATTATAATTTTAATTAGATTTTAAATATTTGAAGACTGTACTTAGTGTATTTATATATTAGAGCTAACATGTACTAAGTCATTAGTGAAAAGCAGAAGATCTAGATTTAAAAATTGTTGATTATTGATATTTAAGAGTTTTTTAGTCTAATAAATGTTATTGTCTAAAAGTTTACCAAAACGGACGGACAAATTTGAGAGATTAATATTTTTGTATTTTCTACAAATAATTTAAATATATTTTTAAGTATTTTATAATATACGTGTTTTACATACATACACTCACGCCTGTAATCCCCGAAGGGGTAGGCTGAGGTGTAACCAGTACACCCACTTTTCGCCGAATTTTGATCCCATAATGTGATAGGGAGCGAGCCTATCGCCATACCGGGCACAGATTCCAGACTAATACTGAGAATTTCTAGATAGATAAACCCAATATCACTTCACCCGACCCAGGGATCGAAGCCGAGACCGAGACAGCAGTCGTAATGCAGGCGCAATTACAACTGCGCCACCAAGGCAGTCAATATACGTTTTTTAAAAATAAAATATACATAAAATAAAGTGAAAAGAAATACCAATAAAGTTAGCCATTAAATTTATTAGGAACCATATATAGATATGCTAGCGGGCCCGGCAGACGTCGTCCTGCCTGTAAAAGCAGCGCCATCTGCCGGGCTGATTTGTGAATCTAAACCATCCAGGGCGCCACCCAAACACATACAAAAAAAATAATTCAAATCGGTCCAGTCGTTTAGGTGGAGTTCAGTGACATACACACGTACAGTAGAATTATATATATAAAGATTAAGTAATATATATTACTGCAGGTCATGTGCCGGATCGGTCATTTCCCTGGAATGCTTGAGGAGGTCGATGGCTGGCACATTACTCGTGAACGGGTGCTCCTCATGTGGACTGGTCTCCTCAAACTGTTTCAGTATGGACCAACTGCTCAAGAAATCGAGATTTTCGTGTCGTTCACGACTTTCATGTGCGGCAATAAGTCTTGTATATAATAAGTTTAATTTCACAATATAAGGCTACCTAATTACCATACATTGAGCTGCTCTAATCTAATCAATTGTATGACCAAATATTGTTAACCCGAAAAGAGCAACGCTCGTTTCCAGCCCGTTCTTCTCTAGTGAAACTGCATTTCGAATCGGTGGCAGAATAAAAAAGATTAGCATTTCATGGATTCAATAAGAGTGTGATTTTTTGATTGAAATAAAAAATATATTTATAAAGTATCGTTTAATTTAATCACTATAGTCCAATAAGGATACATATATACTCAGTCCCCTCTGTAAACTCAAAAGGGGTAGGCAGAGGTGTAACCAGTACATCCACGTTTCACTGAGCTTATTACCGTCCCATGCGTGTTTCCTTTAGGTATTTACATATAGGCAAATACATAAATTAATTCAGTAGAATATCTTATATTTTGACATGTATGCCGACCCTACATTGTAAGTTTCCATACAAACAATAAAACAGTAATATCTCTTTAAGTAAGCAAAAAATCGAAAATATGAAATAGCCAATATTTTATAATTTTTTTTAGTAAAACTTGACATATTTATACATTTTCATGAAGTCACAGGTCACCATATGACGAGGCTCGAAGAGGGCTAATACGTCTCTCTCCTATCTCCAGATATAGACAGGATGCACATTGTATGATAGATTCGTAGAAATAACTTCACAGTTTATTAAGCTACTGCCAGTTCGGAATACAATAATCCATGGAAAAAAGAACTGGCAAGAAAAACCATGGTTAACAATTACACTTTGCACTGACACGCACATCGCGTTAAATGATTACTTTGATTGTAGGCTACGATCAGTTAAACAGTACTTGGGCATTACAACCTCTAAATTACGAAACTGTTTGAGATAAGATGTTGACTCGTCTAATAATTATTCCTGAATGCTCCGCCAAATGTCGAGGCACTCTTTTATATTTTGATTTTCGTTCCACTACGAGTGAGATCATCCAATAAACAACTCGAAACTACCTTCAAAATAGTAAAACATGTGGTAGCATGTGGATTGAGTGAGCACAAAAAACAATTGGTAATTTGTAAATATTTGAATAAGGCACCAGGTGATCTGGAATTAAATAATGTTAAGTTACTTAGGTTAAACGAAATACTAGAACCCATATTTTATATGTAAACTTGATACATTTGTTCTGGGTTGCCCCTTATCAGGACTGAGTGAGCGAACTTTAACTGATTTATCTTCGGTTTTATATTTTTAAAAATTCCAGGATTGGTTTCACAATTATTTTAGGACTTTTACTAAATACCTAATATATAAAAAACGATTATTAGAAGGTGTTCACTCAATCCACATGTACACAATTTATATACTACATGAATTTAAGAGTAAGCAATAAGGTTGCAGATATTTATAGATAATGCTTTAAACTTACAAATTATTTATAATATTTTTTAAATGTTCTCTTTTCTCCATTCCAGCAACTTTCATGGCATTACTTACTTCAACATCTACATCAAATTCTGGAATGTCATTATTCACAAGAATCGGGATTTCGATGAAATCTTTTCTCAAAATGCAAATGTTGTGCAAAATACAACAAGCTATAACATAGTATGGTATTAAATCAGTTCTTAGGAATGGTAACTTGTCTAATAAACTGCGAAATCTTCCTTTTAACAAAGCATTTGCTCGTTCTACCATCATACGTGACTTTGAATGTATTATATTATATTGTAAACATTCTTGGCTTAAATTACTGTTATTTCTATAGGGAACCATTATACAAGTTTGGATACTATAAGCCTTGTCTGCTAGCAAATGAGTGTCATCTGGGAAAAATTCTGGTGTACAATAATTTTGTAAATTTGATAGCCTGAAAACACGAGCGTCATGTACTGAGCCTGCTTCGCCACAATATGCATGAATTATCTTCAATTTGTGGTCACATACGAGCTGGAATTACAAAATGAATTTTTATATATCATATATTTAAGTACATGAGTAGTAAGAATATATATTTTTTAATACCTGAGTTTGGATGGAATGAAATCCTTTCCGATTAATATAGCTGGCATGGTGGTCTTTGGGCTGAGCTATTCTTATATGTGTTCCATCAACTGCTCCTAAAACGTTTGGAAATCCGTACCGTCTATGTACATAATTTGATGTTATTCTTGCTTCTTCACGTGTAGGCCATTTTATATAAACAGGTAAATGGTTATAAATTGACTTAACTACTTTCCAAAGAGTTCTCCATGCTGTTGCTTTTCCTACACCAAAGCGATCACATACAGATCTATTAAAAGAAAGATATATTAAATTATGTCTGCAATGTCTGCAATTCAATCTTGTTTCAGAGCAGAGAAATAGCATATAATAAACATTTTACCTGTAGGAGTCTGGTGTTGCCATGATCCAAGTACTCAAGAGAAGCTGTTTTTCGACAGAAATGGGGTGTCTACCATAATGAACAGATTGTTTATGTAAGTCAGGTCCCAGTAAATTTATTAGGAATTCAATAGTATCTCGCCCCATTCTAAAATAGAGTAACAAATGGAAATGCAATGAAAAACACAGTTAACAGTTAGTGTATGAATTCTAGTTACATTGATTTTAAATAATAACAAACTTCATTGGATAAAAATGCATGCCTTACCGAAAGTGACTTTTAAAAGTATCATCAGTCATTCGAAAAACGGTTTTCTCCACATAATTTTCTGTTCTGGAGATGATATTTTGTCCCGAACGATTTCCAAAGATATATATGAGTTCTTCATCATCATCAGAGTCATCATCGGAAGATTCCAATAAATTTTGGACTGCACCAGCAATTGCAGTTGCAATTATTGCGTATTCCATTAGCTACAAAAAAAAACAGTTATAACTTTTACGGTTTACCGTACTTTTCCTCATTATATATAATTCGGATAAAAAGTTATTAGGTATACAATATTTTCTTTAAATAAATGTATACTTACTTTTATGCGATTAATTCAATTGACAATTAAAACTACATTCAAACAATATTTTTTCTTGCTGAACAGTTAAACTTGTACGTTTATATTTATAATTATTTTCACGTGAAAACAGCGCCAAAACAATTTGCAAAAGTGACGTGTCAACGTAACATGACAAATGACAATTCAGCGCCAAAACATGGATGACAGTATACTGGACTGCGTTCTGTTTTAAGCAGTAACCAGTACAACTAACTATAAAGGAACGGCTTCGCAGTATACTAAATTGACGTCACACTGTACAGTGCTGGCAGTGTATAGTGGAACACGGCCTAAATCACAACATTGGATGTCTGTAATGTCATTTTGCAAAATAATGTTGCCAGCTTCCAAATCATATAAGTTTCCTAACAAACCAATCAACCAATATTTATGAATGGACTGAAATTATAGACTGTCCAATAACCTTACAAAATTGACCACTTTGTAGAAAGAGACAACGCGGCTGTGCGGCCAATACCTATTTATTTTCTCTTCTGCAAGTCTGTGACGCAGACCAATCAAAATTATAGAAAAAGACTACTGCTGGCCGCTCGTTCGTTTTATATCTCTCACATTTTTCTGCCCACATAATAGCTAGATAGAGAACACTCAGTCCATTTTCTATGTCGATGATATTAACAATTATGGATCTCTAGCGTCATTTATTTAAAATCTCCAATCTAGCTGAGGTTACAAGATCAAGAAGGCAGATAAATGTTATTACTGATGGCGGGGCTGTTGCTTGCAATATCCATTGTTCAATATTTCGGCAACGGATACCGACATCATAGACTGTCAGCTCGTCCGCATAAATAAAGCGCAAGTACGACGCAAGCTCTGGGACTGTAAATCCGCTAAATACCTAGTCGATGCCTCGGATGGGTTGCAGTGGCGGGCCATACGCACTGTGACAATGCAGACGTGACTAAAAGCCTAGAGCCGCTACATGTATTTATTTTACCGAAAGTCGTAAATGCGGTTTGTTTTTTTTTCGGTTTTCATAAGTTCGAAGAAACAAATGCCCGATGGGTTCGCGGTTCGAAAAACTATATCTATTGTAATGAATCCCTTGGGTATGTTATGTTCGAACAGTGACCATTACAGCGCGAAGGTGAGCGAGCGGAGCGTGCGTGCCGCGGCAGCGGCCGCCGAGCGCCATATCCCCTCTATTGTTGGTTATCAATCAAAATAATTATTCGATCTAATGAAATTTGGTATTTTGAATTCTTAAAATACCAAATCAGTATAAATACCAAATATAATACTATTCAGTAATTATAAACGTTAGGAATATAGAAATTTCGGAATTATAAAAATAGGAGGAATGATAAATAGGAGTTGTTATATTAGGAACTAGCTGTTGCTCGCGGCTCCGCCCGCGTGGACGTCATGTTTGGGAGAAAAAGTATATTATACAAAATACGAATTTTCATGCATTTAACTTAAAATTGAAGGATTTTCATACAAACTTTCATCCGCTATGTTAGGGGTGATTTTGAAAAAAATGTGAAACACGTATTTCTTTATTTCCTACCAAAAGCCTAAATATATATGAATTTCCAGATCCCTAGGTCAAGGAATTATGGATTTCCCATACAAATTTTGAACTCCTATTTGACCCCTTTCAAGGTTGTTTTTTGAGAAAAAAGATAGCCTATATCCTTTTCAAGGATATATTCTAGCTTTTTGCCAAATTTCATCACAATCTTGTTAGACTTTTAGTCGTGAAAAGAGAACAAACAAACAGAGTTACTTTCGCATTTACAGTATTAGTATGGGTTTTAAACCATTCGGAATTATGAAAATTGGTATTAAAATTCGTATTCGTGACTGTCGGCATAAAGTTTTTCGTATTTATGTAGTGTATCCCCTTTTAGTCCCTCATAATATTTTCGGATAATTTCTTTGAGTTTTTAAATTATATATAAAATTCCTATTTTATTTATATAAAATACGTAGAATCTTTTTACAGCGTACACGACCTTATAACCCCTAATAATATTTTCGGATTTTTTTTTATTAGGCATAATTTTATGGATTCTGGATTACATCTCGCAACTCTGCTGCATAAAGTCTAAATAAAAAAAAATTATATGTAGTGATACTCGGAAATAATTATCGAAAATTGATATTTTGAGATTTGAAATATCGATGAAATAATTCGAATATTTTCTGAAAAATATCGATATTTTGATGCATCGTTAATTTTTTTTTACCCATTCCTAAATAAACAAGTTTGGTGCTGGAAAAAAATGGCGGGAATGTGATGTGATGTTGTATTGTGATTAATAAGTGAAAAAAATATTTCAGATATGGCTTAGGTCTTTAAATTGTGACTATTACAGACATGGCTTCGGCCTTTAAATTGTGACTATTACAGACATGGCTTAGGCCTCTTGAATTGTGTTTATTTCAGACTTGGCTCCGGCCTTTAGAACGAGAAAAATATCTGACATGGCTTCCCCCTTTTGAATGGATGAAGACTGCAGACATGGCTTCGGCCTTTTGTATTACCAGAGAAGAAGAAGACTTTAATTCTAGCCCAGATTTGGAAAAAATTACGACAGATGTGGCTGCATGGTGGAGAACCTTGGTCTTCTATTTTATAGAGTAAATAAATAAAAAAAACCAAGTTTGGTTATAAAATATTTTTTAAACGTAAGACTAGGCAGTATGGTCGATTGACTATAGCCTGTCCTTTATACGAATAAAACGAAAAAAAAATAATTATAAAATATTTTGTTTCGTTCCTTGGTTTAATGAATACTTGTTATTTTCATAAATGAGAAATATATGTTTAAAAATAATTTAAACCATAAAGCTTTAGAGTTGCCGTTCTGACGTAAAATGGTGCAATCACAGTTTTCATTGTGTTGGGATTCGTATAAAAGTAGTATCTGCAATGGTTTTAGTGCCCTTCAACAGGTATATTCGTTATTTTAATATACATATACATATTCATCATTATACTTTGCAGTAAATTTTAAATTCCATCATTGGTATAATGGCAGCTTATTTAGGTAAGCTAATAGACGGGTAATGTCCTGAATTTAATTCCCAATTTGGGCACTCTCTTTTGTTAGTTAAATTTAAAAATTCACATCTGAGTTGCTTGGGGTTGGAATTCTTACCTTGATGCTCAATACACATAAAATTATAAGGGACATAAATAAATGAATATCATAGTCTCTTTGAAATTATAACATCATATATAAATTATTGAGTAAATAAAATGTGTAAGATTGTAATGAGATTGACATGTACATGTTATAAAATGATAAATATAAAATTTGTATATAAAATGATAAATAATGCTACTTACAGAATGGAGAGTTTGTGGATATGACGCTGGCTGCAGATGGACACTTTGTTAAAGTACATCAAGTATTAATTGCACTGGCAAGCCCATATCTCAAGGACCTAATTTCATCAGCACCGTGTCAACACCCTGTTATCTTCCTTAATGTAAAACACAGTTTTAAAACACATGCAACATAGCCCAACATAATTAACATGATGGGTTTTTGTAGAAGAGGTGAAGAAAGGGAAACTGTTTCACATGAAGTTTTTTCCTTTTTTTTATTATCCTGGCATGGCAAAGTGACCACACTGCACCTGCTGGTAATCGCAGTGCTATCTAATTAGAGTATTGAGATACAATCTATTCCCTACTGCTTAACACAATTATGCCAGCCTGCTTCTTCACACTACACCATGGGCAAGAAGGTGAAGAAGCGGTCGAGGGTCTAGTGTTAGAGTATTCAAAAGGCCATAACACGGCCAAACATCATACCCCAACTCTAGCCCTTGGACAAAAACCCGATGTAAATTGGCTGATCTTTGAACATGACACACTTGCATGTGCCACAATGGTGGGTTTTACAACCTGTAAATGATGGACGCTATCTGGGCGGATATGAATATCCTACCACCAGCAATAACATCAACTGCTTATGAACACCCATAATACAAGAAAAACCTAATTGAGCTGAGTAAAAAAGTGTGTTCAAGTAAAGGAATAATGAATTAAAACGAGAGTGGGATTCTTGCCTGTGAAAAGCTCATTCACATCACAAAGCAACAAGATGTTACTTCAGGTGGTTTTCTATAAAAACAGTGGTAATGACCTGATTGAGCAGTCCCATTCATGCCATAGACTAACTGTCTATCCATTTTGAAATTTTTCAGCTTGTGTTATATTCACTTGCTTTCTAAAAGGCATATATACATTCAGTATTCAGTAGTAAATATTATTTTAAGGAACACAAAAAAAATCTACTATATACCTACCCACTACTACATCTACTACCCACTTTAGACTTTGAGCTACATAACAGTGGTTTTCCCAGTGTGATTATATCTTATGGGACTTGCATCTAGAGGAAGATACTGCATGTTACCAGTGTAGCTTGGACTTTTAGATATTTTTTTTTCTTTCAGAATGTGTCTAATAGAACATTATGTTTATTGCTTGAATATATATACACAGGAGAGGTGCTTGTGCGAGCTGATAACCTAGCAGCATTTGCAGAAGCTGCTAGGGCTCTTCATATTAAAGGCCTTGAGAATATTGTAAGAATTTTTCTTTCTTAAATTTTAGTGATCTAAAATGTTTAAAGATCAATCATAACTATATGTCTATTGGAAACAACATTTATTCGGTATACATTTTTATTTTAGTAATTCTTTAAAGATGTTCAAATATAATTTGATTTTGTAATCTTATAAATATGAATGTTTGTGTGTTTGTTACTTATTACGCGAAAATATCTGGATGTAATTTCGTACACAGATAGTTTATTAGCTGAATAGGGTATGTTTATTCCAGAAAAAAATAGTGTCATGATAAACGTAATCACGCATGCGTAGCCGCGGGCAAAAGCTAGTATGTATATAAAAGCAAAATACCACTAAGAAATTTCTGGGAATATTAAGTCTTTCATTATATTTGGAATTTGGCAGACCAGCATCTCATAAGTACCCCAAGAGGGATTATAGTTGTCTTCATGTTCTTAAAACTGCAAGTAAAAGGAAAAATGGAGGACATCAAACTAAAGAGGCATGTGTGTAAAAGAGCAACTTTTTAGAAGAAGCACTAACTTGTAATTTTTTATAAAAATATCGGGTCAAACTGTTTTTTTTTGGAATATTTTTTTGTGTTCATAATAAGTCCTTGGCGCATAGGAGACACAGATGTGACAAGAGAGCTCTGGGTACTGGGTAAGACATGTAATTTATTAAATACATTAGGTATTTTATGATCTAATGTATTTAATTAATTATTTACTGATTTTGGGCTTTGATTAGAGCTGTGTTTACGTCTACAATACGCCTTTATGGCACTTCCAAATTATTAATCTTTTATTGACATACATTTTGGTTAATATAAAAAAAATGGGTGCGTGTACTTATGTACGCGCGTGAGATGTTATACTTATAAAAGTCGTCAAATTGACTAGGTTTGTATATAAATTATTTTAATGAACGATAAAGAATAATATAAATATAAAATCGAACATTCTAAACAGAAAAAGTAAACACAACTTGGTTAAAATCTAAAAACAATTATTCAAAAAAATAGAAAGACGTTTTATAATCATATTAATAACAATGACGAGGTACTTATTATAATGTCACAAGCGGACACATGACACCTCGTTTCTGATTTAAGTCACTAGAAATGAAACGGTATCAAATCTACTTACATTTCATGCCAGCCTGGTACTTAAAGTGAATAATGACAGTGACGTAGGATAACGTACCCAAGAAGTATCTAGGAACAAACAAACCTTGCATTTTTATTACCTAGAAGTCACTAGAAATGAAACGGTATCAAATCTCCTTACATTTCATGCCAGCCTGGTACTTAAAGTGAATAATGACAGTGACGTAGGATGACGTACCCAAGAAGTATCTAGGAACAAACAAACCTTGCATTTTTATTACCTAGAAGTCACTAGAAATGAAACTGTATCAAATCTCCATACATTTTATGCCGGCCTGGTACTTAGGACAACTTCAGTGTTACTTTTGTGTGACGGTATGCGCGCGCATCTTAAAATTTCCCTCTCATCATTTTTTCATAACGCGCCTAAAGAAGTATAACTTCAAAAAAATGTAAGAATAAAAATATAAGTATTTTCCAGTGTTATGTATTACGGTTTCCTGAATGCAATGATGTAATAATAAATGACGAATATTAGGCCTCTTGAGTTTGATGCCCTCGATATACATATATCATAAAGAAAATTGACACCTTTGGTATTTCGCTTGTAGATCGGCAGTGGTACGTGGGAATACAAATAATTATGTATTAAGCATGTTTATAGGCATAGGCATGTTCTACGCACTTGGGCCAGACGTGAGGATAGCTAATGGGCTTACTTGACAAGTTTAAAACGGCAGCAGGATTATGGCCAAAAGTAATTCGTTGATAGAGTGGCAGATCACTAGCCTGATGGGCATTGGACATCCACATGGTAGTAGGAAAACTGTGGTTGAAATTAGTTAAAAGTTTCCATTGCGTAGTTCACATGTATAAGAACCAATAATTGATGTAATTCTTGAATATGGATAGGAGCAGGCAATTTCAAACCACTGTATCAAAATTGGTTTTATATATAAATTTCCCTTTTTAGTCTAGCAACGACTCTATAAAACCACCAGTGGAGGTCCCTATTGTAGATGACAATAACATAAAATGCACAACCCCATTGGGTAAAAGAGTGATTGTGTCATCCACAGAACCCACAGAACAGGTGAGTGCAACAGCAATTTTGGTAGCACGTTTGGCTCTGGTATACAGGCTGGACTTACTCCAAAAGTTTTATTGGTTCCTTGGTAATTATTCCGAATTTGAATTAAAAATAACCAGTAACTGTAATTTAAAATCTGACATTGAAATAAAACGAATTTTACGGATTATATCGCGGTTAATTTGCCTATTAATTTTTTTAAATCTACAAAAATTACTTCACTCTTGATAACAAGTGGTCATCTATTTTTAAAAAGCGACACAATATTTTTTAATCAATAAGACACGTTATTGGCAAATTACAAAAAAGAATGCACGATAGCTTAAAACAGGTTGTAAAGACTTCACATATCTATCATTCTACGCATAGCAGAGAGCTCTCTTAACTGTTTTTCTTGCATACGAGCGGTAGTTATGAATTTATAAAATGATTTTAATACATTTAAATTTCAACAGATTGGTATACCAGGAAGAGTTAAAAGGGTTTACTTAAAACAAGACACGACTGCACCGTAAGTTAACAAACTGTCATAATAGGGTGTTTGACTGGTGTAACCAAAAAATATAAAACTGCACTAGGAGAAAGGATAGTGGGCAAACATATTTATTAAATACATTTTTTTATTTTAAATGTATTATAAACATTTTATTTTCGTCATTAAAATTTAGAATTTTTAATCTGTATCTCTCGGTGCCAAAAACGTAGCAATACCGAACGCCATTACTCGTGACGACATCGCACATAAACATTGCATCCTACGACAAATAAAATTGTAAGGAAGAACATATTTTTCGTTGTGTAAACGTGTTAATTTCGTCTTCAAGTCTTCTATAAGAATGGAAGAAGGCATTACAAAGGCTGATAGTCGAAATCTGTCACTTCATTCTTAAAACTTTTGATTTTGGCACATGGATGAACAATTGATCGGGATTTAGTGTCGAGTTTTTACACAAAGGCATTGAACAATATTTATATGCTGGCTCATTCATTTTTGCGGAATAACTAACAGATAAATGCAAATAATTTGTTATGTTGTTAGGTGTCACGAATGTTTGTATATGTGCGATGACGTCACATAGAGATAATGTCACGTGACAACGCGTTTTAGCGCGAAATTATATATGAAAAAATAAAATCACGGATTTTATAGAAATTAAGTATATTTCAATAATAAAAATATTACGGGGGCTATAAGTGAAGAGTCCTCTATCGATGTCCATCAATTTTCAAAAATTGTCAAATACCCTATTATAGTATTTAAAAAATATTAAAGTAGAACTCCTTCCTAACTCCACTCCACTGGAAAAGTACAGAGTCTCATGAAAACCGCCATCTAAAGTTTTGCTATTCTGATTTGCACGATCAGTATGTAAGATAACTGAAGGCCTGAAAATACCCTCCTTTCCCTGCCTGTTCGCCATACTTTTTCTCAAAGGTTGGCAACATTCATCTACGATGCCACCATACTGGGTGTTTATTGGTGTTGCAAATCAATTACTGCGGAAGGCGACATACTTTTGCCAACTCGTTGTCGTCTACTCAAACTGATTACCCGACTAATTATTTTTTATCGTCTTATGAAAAAGTATGGTCTAAGGCCTAACCCCTCTCATAAGTAAAGGAGGCCCGTGCCCAGCAGTAGGACAATGTTAAATACAGAGCTATTATTATTATTATGAAAAAGCCGATCAGATAACCGAATCAAATTATTAATTTTTTGGTATATTCAGGGCAATGGTACTTTACTTTTTCTCTTTTTTTGTTATTTCACAAGCACCGCTTTTAGGAATTTTTAATGTCTTTCCGGTACACAAAAATAATCTCTTCTATTTTACATTTCTACGTAATATAATTAATCTAATAACATTTTTTTCAGGACAGTCAAATCAGCATCGGTCTTGTCAATAGTGCCTAAAGATGAAGAACATGAATACACTGAAATGTTTGACGATTCGAGCGCGGCTGAAGATAATGAATCTTTCGGACAGGACACTTCTAATATGGAAACTGAGAGATTGGTAGCAAAAGGTATGTATTTATCAGCGTGTTGTCAATGTTCAAACGCGTTTGTGATGTGTAATGCTGGTAGAAAATATAGCATGTTTTGTTTTATACAGATTTAAGTAATACAAACTATTAAATTTTTCACAGGATCAACGACGTCAAATCTTCAATTCACGGTATCGATACGTGGCTCTCTGCAAATGATTCTCAACCGGTACATCTACAACCTGAATTCGAAGACAACACGCACCGGGGTGAGACGATGGCGATGTGTTGATTACAGGAACAAAAAATGCACGGCTTTCGTTATCACAAGAGGGAACATCGTATTGAAAAGGTCAGTGGAGGTGTTTATCTACATAGTACATATATAAAGTCACGCTTATATTCTCGGACGGGTGGGCAGAGGCATTCATGCAAGTATACCCACCTATAGTTAGCGAGACTGTAGCCAAATACACATATAAACAACATAAACATGTCTACTTTTTTGGATTATCCCATATTTTCATCTATTGCAGAGCTAATCCTCACAACCATTCCTTCCACGATAAGAAAATACTAGCTAAGATGGAAAAGAAAGCAGTATTCTCAGCACTAGATGAAATCGAGGGCTACAAAGAGAAGGAACACAGAAGTGAACTCACTTCCGAAGATCCTGATATGTCTATCGAACACGATCATTTTACGATAGACGACTTTGAAAGTGAAATAGATGTTAAACCAACTACTTTAATGGATAAAATTTCTTAAAAATGTAATAAATGACCTGTAATAAATTGAATACTGTATTGATTCATTCGCCTTTTATCAAATATATAAGTTGTGTAATCATTAATCAAACAAGCTTGCAAACGGCAAATACTTCAAAACATATGTGCGTATGTAGTGTAGGTACTACAACAAATTCAAGTTTTAACGAATGTAAAACATGAATACATAAATATTTCTGGAGCGTTAACATTTTGCGCGGTTCGGGTATAGAATAGAAATAGAATATCAAAGGTTAGGCGATCTGAAGCTAAGTGTTTCTCTATGCACGGCATGATCCACCGCTCAGAGGCTACTACGGTGCAGTCTTGTGAGAGATAGATTTTCCTACCGTCACTGTTCCGTGGTTATCTCTTACTTTTTTTGCTATTATTTAACGTAAATTGTGGACTCATTCTTGCATCAACATTTTATTCTTTTTACGCAAAAGGGTCTTTCTCGCATTTATAATTTAAAAAATCAAATACAATAAACTATTACCTATAATTATGTTGTCATTTATACATGGAAAAAAGTCTAGTGCTAAAAACCTTAAAACAGTATTTAATCACACAATTTTTTTGTTTGAAGAGTACTAGTGAACAATGTGGTAGAGGAAACTCCAACTTGAAGAATCAAGCACCTAGAAGATAAGATAGTAAAGTAAATAACGATAAATTTTAATCACCTACCTAATGACTGAAGCCGATATATATTATTTATTACATACATACATATACACTTACGCCCGTATTTCCCGAAGGGGTAAGCAGAAGTGTACCCAGTACACCCGCTTTAGGCCGATTTTATTACGGTCCCATAATGTGATAGGGGCCTGTCGCCGGGCGGGCTCAATTCCAGACTCCGGGCTGATACTGAGTATTTATAAATAGAAAAACCCAATATCACTTTACCTGACCCGGGGATCGAACCCGAGACCTCAGAACAACAGTCGTAACAAATGCGTAAATATAACTACCGCTGAGGCTTATATTTCTTTACCTATGAAATTGCCATTTAATATGAAAAAAATCAAACGTTTTTTTTCTTTATTTTTTATTTCTATTAATCAAAATAATCACCCATGGAGTCGATGCATCTTTGTCAACGCAATGGAAGTTTATTGATGTCCTTCTTGAAGAAATTATCTTAACTTTCGGTTCTTAAATTCACGCGGGATTAATAGACGCAATGTGCGTCGTCATAGCTTCAGCATCAAAGTTAAGCGCCTCTTGTTTAGATCGTATAATAAATAATCGTATAATAAAATATCTTCACGTGGACAGAATCGCGAACAAAAATTAATGTTCATGGCTGCAAAACCATTGAGTTAACGGTCTGCCACGGCAGTGCCCTTTGCATTTTGCGGAGAAATCTATTTAGCTATCACTTAACCTCAAATGAATGTTCGATTGTTGTTGGATATGCTTTACGACCCAGCTTTAGTAGAATCCAAGTAATTAACGTTGTTCACGCGACTGCTGTGTTTTAATCTTAATTTGAACACACTGACTAATAAAGACCATAGTCTTTTTCGGCGCATTCAGAACTATCCCGATAGTTCCGGGATAAATTAAGAGTTATTGCAAATTGCAAGCGGATTTCGTGGGACTGTAGTCGCCTTTTTTTTTATCCTAGCACAGCAAAGAGACCTCACTGCACCTGATACTAAGCGCAGTGCGGTCCAATTAGAGTATCGAGTAGCGAGAGATGACCTATCCCCCGCTTCTCAATACAATCATGCCGGCCTACTCCTTCACACTACGCCATTCGCAAGAGGGTGAAGAAGCGGTCGAGGGTCTATTATCAGAGTACTAAGAAGGCCGCAAAATGGCCAAACATTGTACCCCAACTCTAAACCCCCGTGGAAAACCGGATGTACACTGGCTGATCTCGGAACGCGACACACTTGCGTGTGCCACTATGGCGGGTTTTTCACCCTGTGTACGGTGGTCGCTATCCGGGCGGATATGAATATCCTACCACCAGCAGAAAGCCTTACAGCTAGTCTAATTGGCGGGCGCTGAAGTTTTTGCCTACCGAAGACAATCTTTCGTCCTTCACGACAACACGTGTCTTACCAAAAACAATGATCTTCTTTGGGGTCATGAAGATTGTTACTAGAAAAGCGGGCATCAGTGCGTTGCAGACTCTTCAATAACATGTGCCACTCAATACACCCTACAAGCCCTACAAGTGGCAAAGAGATAGTGAAATTTTATGCAGAATGAGGGCCGGTAGTCTGCGTCAACGATGTTAGCGGCTTGGGGTGGTTTTTGGTCACCATAACCTACAGTGAAATTATTTTTATTCATTTTGTTTAGTTAAAACCAGTTTTAACTTGCTAGTCAATATGGTAATTTATACATCTGACAGTAATACACTCATTTGCAAAAAAAAAACGGGCGGTTTTGATTTTAATTCTTCTTTAAAAAAATACGGTACCAAAATGATTTCAATCATTTGTACATGTTACTGGCCGGTTATAAAAATGCCGTCGTGTTTAAAACAGTACGTTCTAAATTCAAATTTTCGTTTGATGCTCGATCAAAGAGCATTATAATACTACTGAAATGCTCGATTTTACAGAAAACCACTTTTAATCCTACATTTTTGGTGCGAAGTTCCAAAAGATAATATCGGTTTTCATAACTTTTAGTCAATTTTTATGAATTTATTTCATATTCGTAATTGTCAAAGCTTCATTTATTGCTGTTTAGCTGTCTCAATAATGTTAGAGAAAGTAAAAGCTACCAAAATTATTGCGCTGCTCGAAGAGGGTTGCAGCCAATGCTTCGTGGCTCAGAGGCTAAGTGTGAGTCGCTCGACGGTTCAAAGGACCTGGCAGCGGTATCAAGACACCGGTTCCGTCGAGAGAAGGCCTGGTTCTGGAAGAAAACCATGTACCCAACCACGGGATGATCGTTTTCTTGTGAGTCGCGCATTGAGAAATCGCAAGTCTTCGTATGTGGACCTTAAGAACAACCTCGAAGAAGTAAGAAATGTGCATATTAGTCTATGGACGGTCAGGAGGAGGCTTCTCGCGGCCAATATACGCAGTCATCGCCCGGCCCGCGGCCCTAAGTTACTCCGTGAGCACAGAGTTGCCAGGCTTAGGTTTGCTCGAAATTGTGAGTCATGGACTCAAGAAGACTGGAATATGGTATTGTTCTCCGATGAAGCCAGGATACCTCTGTTCGGTGAAGATCGACGTCGGCGAGTGCTACGAAGACGAGGAGAACGATTTGCAGAGGCTTGTTTTGAAGAAATCACACCTTATGGTGGAGGCTCTGTTATGTTTTGGGCAGGAATAAATTCAATGGATCGTACAGAGTTAGTCTTCATTGAAAACGGCTCACTGACTGGACATCGATACATAACGGAAGTTCTAATTCCTCATGCACAACCCGCATTGGCTGCTTTAGGCGAAGACTCAATTTTTATGGACGACAACGCTCGCGCCCACCGGTCTGGCGATGTGGAAGTGTATGTGCAAGAGGTCGGCATTCGTCGTTTGGATTGGCCAGCTCGAAGTCCCGACCTCAATCCTATAGAGCATGTCTGGGACGTTCTGAAACGACGCGTGAGATCAGTACAACCGGCTCCGCAGACCATCAGAGAGCTGAAGAATGTGATTACCGCGGAGTGGGAACGTATTCCGCAAGCAAGTATCCGGGATATCCTCGCTAGCATACCCAGACGAATTTTTTAGCTTACTTTAAAAAAAACAGTGACATACACAGTCTAAATACAAGAAATAGGAACAAACTCGCAGTTACAAAGTTAAGACTCACTAAGACAAATAATTCATTTATCGGTAACTGTGTAAAATTTTATAATAAACTACCTTCCGAAGTAACGAATTTGCAGGATAATAAATTTAAATTCCATGTCAAACAAGTGCTAATGTCTAGAGGTTACTATAAAGTAGCAGATTACTTAGCCGATAGGGATATTTGGAATCAGTCCTGCACACTGCACCAAGACACTGTAGCATGTAATTGAACTAAAAACATATTACTACAATTAAACTATGCATTTTAAAGGTCCTGAATAATGACATATTTTTAATATATAATTTTTTTTTACGTTTTGACATTGTACTTTTGTGCTAATACAATTATTATTTTGTTATTTTAAGACGTCCGATCGATCATTCGATTTATAAGTGTATGCCCTTGATAAAAAAAGAGTTATGTAATTGTCTTAACGTAGGTATATATATACCAATGAATGTTAATTGTAAATGTGGGTTTAATGCAACTATGCACCCGTAATTTTTTTTTTATTACTATTATCAAGCTTTATATTTTAGTAGTGCTATAGATGCATTGATTCATATATTATTAAAATATGTCTGTAAAATTACTATGAAAAAAAAAATATATATATGACAATTGATGACGAAAAAAACAAGCCCGGAGTTTCTTTCTGCCTTTCTTCTTCGGGTCGTCATCGCTTAGGTAGCTAGTGAAAGGCTGGTAGGTTAGCTAGACTAGGGTTAACACTCATCCCTTCTATATCCGTCCAGTTTCCGTTCGCCTTCTCCCCTCCCATTCCTGCGCCTTCCCGTGATCATTTGCTCCAGTCACTTCCTTTACCGAAGACCGCGATTACCTTCCTTCCTTTTTGTGGTCTCCCTCTTTTCCAGTCCCGTCCTCGTTGTATCCTTCCTTGCCTACCAGCCCTTGATGGTGGTTTCTAAGTTCCCATGACGTTAGACATAATTAATTATTTTTCCGTATGGTGAATCTCCATCTGTGTTTTGACATGTCATAAGTGCCTTTTATATGCCTACGTGATCAATAAAGATTTTTATTTTATTTATTTAATTCAAGCTGTGATTTCAGCTAGAGGGGGCCACACTCGATACTAAACATTTATCTGCTTTTACTTTATTAAAGAAAAAACAAACAAAAATCTTTGTTAACTTTTACTTCACGAGCATATGCACTACTAGCGAGCATACACTAATAGTGAACTTTAGCATTAAAACCCATAAATTTTATCAAAATTGTATGATAATACTGACGAAAACGATTATTTGCTTATTAATTTACAAAATTGTGAAAGTAAAACTACCTATAATTATCAAACAAACCAATAGTAACATTTGAAATGGTTCATTGCTTAGGTGCCCGTTTTTTTTGCAAATGAGTTTATAATACTAACCGCTTTATTAGTTGCCCGTAACATGTAGGTATTATATGCGCAATACATATACGGCATACATAATAGTGGGTACTTACTACGTTACATAGTACGGAAATTATTCAATTTCAGGAATGCTTTATGTAAATTGTGACCTCTAATTTTAATAAAACCTTGGTATAATGTGGGCAGTCGCTTTGTATTGCATATCTATTTTACTTACACACGAATACTTCCACGGAACTGGAAATGGTAATAGTATATCGGTAAATATGTGTTTAAAAGCAAAATCAAGCCTATGTTTATTTCATTTATCATCACTCATCCATTTAGCCCATGTTGGTGAAATTTTATATTAAAATTATTTTCCCCCGTAAATTCTATATATCTATCTATACTATTATCTATACTTCAATATATACTATTATATAAAGCTGAAGAGTTTGTTTGTTTGTTTGTTTATTTGAACGGGCTAATCTCAGGAACTACTGGTTCGAATTGAAAAAATCTTTTAGTGTTGGATAGCCCGTTTATCGAGGAGCGCTATAGGCTATATAACATCACGCTATGACCAATAGGAGCGGAGCAGCAATGACAAATGTTGCAAAAACGGGGAAAATTGATTCCTTTTGAGAGCTTCCGTTGCGTACGCTGCGTTAACGGTTAAAGTTACATAACAATCATGTACGACGAAATTGTTCCTCTTAAAAAGTTCTGAAAAAAAGTCCGTGATAGTATATGTCTATCTATTTCGGTTGGCTCACTATAACCTTTTTAATGGTTATCGAATTTGTTCTGAAACAATGCATTATTTGGAAAGGGTTTTTTATAAACATGGTATTAATCCTTAACCAAATAAATACTTTATTCATCACGAGTATGTGATTTTGAACAAAGTTGCCCTTTACGTCATTTGATTTCAATGAATATCTAAGGAGATATAACAGTTTTAAAATATCTCCGCAGCAAAAGTAATATTGTTGTTTATATGTCTGTTTCTTACCTTTTCATGACTAAACGGGTGAACGAATCCTAATGAAATTCAGTAGAGGGATAGATTATATCCTAGGGAAGGACATAGGGTATCTTTTGTCTCAAAAAATTATCTTGAAGGGGGTGAAATAGAGGTTAAAAGTTTGTATGGGCAATCCGTAATACTTAAACTTAGGGATCTGAAAATTCATATTTAGGCTTTTGGTAAAAAATAAAGAAATACGTGTTTCAAGGTTTTTAACCAAATCATCCCTTAAAGGGCGAAGTGAGGAGTTAGCTTATGAGGTATTCTTTAAATGTAATCTCAAGCTTCAGGCACAACACTTTTTTTTGTCGCGGGGAAAGCATTTTATTACTGCCGTCCGCTTCGGGGGGAAGCGGAATGAGAATAAAACGGTTATGCTGGACTAGCCGGTCTTACAACCCAGCACCCCCTCGGATGATGGCTATCCGGGCTGCCGCTGGGCCGAGTCCCTACTACTTATGTACACCCAACCGGACACTACCAGCTAAAACCCCGCGGTGGCCTTCTTCGACATTTACGGAGTGATCCCGGGGTATTATAAGGAGTGCTAGAAGTTTAAGTTAGGAGTTGTGCCTGTCTAGCCATCTAGACAGTCACAACACCTTAGATTCAAGACGATCGCTATAGGTGTCACAGTGCAGAAGACAACTCCTTGCATTGATACTTCTGCTCCCGAAAATAACCTCCACGGGGGCGGAGCCGCGAGCAACAGTTAGTTTAATATAAAAATTAATAATAATACTAGCCCTGTATTTAACATTGTCCCACTGCTGGGCACGGGTCTCCTCTACTAATGAGAGGGGTTAGGTCTTAGTCTACCACGCTAGCCTAATGCCGGTTGGTAGACTTTACATACCTTCGAAATTTTTATTAGAATACTCAGGTATGGAGGTTTCCTCACGATGTTTTCCTTCACCGTTGCAGCTTGTTTTAGCAAGCGATAATTAACATTTGAATACACACATAACTTTAGAAAAGTCAGAGGTGTATGCCATTTGGGTTTCGAAAATACGACTTTCGTCTTGATAGTCCGTACTGCAACCAACTAGGCTATCGCTGCTGTGAATATTTATCTAAATATAAAATTTACGGTAGATAATTTAAAAATCATCAAATATCATTTCAACCAACTGTTTGGTTCTCCAATGGCGATACTTAATTATACTATGCAATTAGAATTGTTATTAATACCTACATTATATAAACATCATACGTATAACATATTACACGTATGGAGGTAGGTATTGCAGTGCGTGAATTTGTTCACTTTACTGTGTATTTTGCGTAGTGTTCTAATTATTGTTTGTCTGTTTTATTGTGAGAATAATGTCGAATTTAAGAAAGTATTAGTCGAGATAAGCCCTCGGAAGAAACAATGTCGACAAATACAAAATTTACTTGGGCAAGGTCGATCCCTTTATTAATAGACAGAAAGCAGATATTGAGCGTAGAATCGCCATTGTCTGGAATATGTATTTGCGATAAAATCAAAAACTACTCTACTGAACTAATTTACATGAATATGTTGGTGCTATCGCACTAAATTAACGCGTGCGAAAATAAATTCAAGCGCGTTTCTTACAGCTTCTTTTTTGTTGTCGCGGGGAATTGCGATTTATCAAATTATTAACAATGGGGGATATTCTTAGGTATTTCACGTATATCGCTGTGTGCTAATGTGGTACGACATCTTCACCAAATATTGATATTATTATTCTAGTATTCGACAAGGTTAACTTTGAGGGTTATCGTATCGTTATCGGGGATCGTCTCTTGCTACTCGATACTCTAATTGGACCGTACTGCGCTTACCATCAGGTGAAGTGCGGTCACTTTGCCGTGCAAGGATAAAAAAAAAGGTTGGTCACACTATACTTATATTTTGTTAAGATGATGGGAATGAAGAAATCATTTATGGTAAGTTAAATTTTAAAACCTCAAAAATATATTGTAGCCTTATTGCAGCTCGTTAACTATGTTGTCTTTTTATCACTGAAAGTTATTTTTTAGGTACCGGAAAAGGTAATCAAAAAGAAGAATGTTAGTCATATGTTTTATAATACATATTAATGCTTAACTTCTCAATGACGAATAATATGTGTACTATGATTTTATTATTGTGTTAACAATCTATGAAAATAGCTGGTTAGGTAGGTACACATATACCATGGCTAACCAATCATGGACTTCGAAGATTCAACATGAAACCTCCTTAATGACGAACGGTACACATATTGTGATTAAAATAGTATATTGATGACGACATAAAGTAGCTGGTTAAATTCGTGTCAGTTACCAACAGATCATTGCTTTAAAAATATCTCGTGGAGCTCCTCAATGACGAACACTATAAGCACATAAAATAAAATAATTACTGAAATATGTAAAAGCACATAAAAACGAATTCCCTTAAACTCTTAAATTTACCCTTTGAATCAAAACACAAAGGTTGGTGATGGTTGATTTTAACACTTTTGGAGTCAGAACCAAGTCTATAAAAACAAAAATCTTGGATAAATTGCTGTATATATATTATAATTAAAGACTAATACATATTTAACATATGTACACTAATATAAATAATGAATACACAACGTAGGTTATATATACGACAAAAACTAAATCAAAATCAATTATTGGTATTGCATTGAATGCGTTCACAAGTTTATTATCTGAATTCAAATAAAGCTTTTACTGGTAAGTAGGTTTATAGATAAATATGTATAATTGTGTACCATTGTTGATAAAAAAAGTTAAATGATGCAAGTTTAGTGGCCGTGGCACTAAGACTCTACATCGCACAAATCGTTAAAATTAAGTCAATTAAAAAAAACAAAATTTCAGCTAACCCAAATAATAATACTAGCCCTGTATTAAACACTGTCCCACTGCTGGGTACGGGCCTCCTCTACTAATGAGAGGGGTTAGGCCTTAGTCCACCACGCTGGCCAAATGCGGGTTGAGACTTCACATACCTTCGAAATTCTCAGGTATGTATATAGGTTTCCTCACGATGTTACCTTCACCGTTAAAGCAAGCAATAGATAACATGTGTACATACGTAACTTTAGAAAAGTCAGATGTGTATGCCATTTGGGTTTCAAACATACGACTTTCGTCTTGACAGTCCGTACCACAACCAACTAGGCTATCGCTGCTATCTGACCCAAATGGTATATAAGAATATAATATGACTGGCTTGAAACTTCTACTTCAGTTGTTTTTTGCATAGAACGATTAGGGCTACAGAAGAGATGTATGAAAAATAAAATTAAAATATCCTCCTAAAATATTTGTAATTTTGTTTCCTTTATTTTAGTAACAATAAAAAGCTAATGAAACTTGTTAAAAGTTTCCATTGCATTCAAGATTCAGGTCGAACTAATAAAAACGTGTTAATAAAATGTTATTGTATTTCTCGAGTTTTGTTTGGATATAGTCATGAGTTTACAAGCTACTATTCTAGGGGGCAATGAAATTTCAAGGGCGGACAGTGCTTACTCACCGTTGCCCCTAAACAGCTACGCACATGCTCGGTGGAACTTATCCTTTTTTGCATAAATATGTTAATTCTTAAGGTATTTAAATAATATGTTTGTAGTCTAATTAAAATCGATTCTGGATAGCAATCAATAAACCCTATATCTCAGACACGAGATCTCGGCGAGAATTGTTCAATGCTACCTTATCGACGTTCGTGTTTGTGCCCATATAGTTAATTTAAGGCTATATACGCCAATGACCTTGACGATTTGAACGATGACAATTCTATTCTTAAATAGATTAAAACTGAGGCCTCGGGCGCCAGAATTCAGGGTTTTTTTGTAGTTTTTCTATTTTATTTAATCTTTTTGTTAGAATAAATGTGGCTACACCTGTTTTGTCAGGTTGGTACAAGGATTTAGTTCCAACTGCTGTAGTGCGAATTGTAGTTACAAAAAACCAAAGCATAACATCACGTTGACATTTACCTGGACATCACGATCCTCAACGATGTAGGTAATGATTTCATTTTTAACCGACTTCAAAAAAAGAGGAGGTTAACAATTCGTCGGAATCTTTTTTTTTATGTATTTTACCTGATAACTCGAAGACGCCTGGACCGATTCGAGAAATTCTTTTTTTGTTTAAAAGGGTATACTTCCCAGGTGGTCCCATTGGCACCAAGTCAGGATCTGATGATGGGATCTCAGACAAATCAAGGGCAACCCTCAAATTTTATAGTGACGCATAATTTGTTTTGCTATTGAAGTCGTGTACTTTTTATAAAAAAACTTTTACTTATCATGTATAATACTTCTATTAGTATAGGATACACATAAGTTGGCTTATTAGATTTCCAGATAATATGCATTAAACCCTAACCACTTTCATCAGTAGAGGAGGCCCATGCCCAGCAGTGGGGCATTGTTTAATACAGGGCTTCTATGCATTAAAGATCGGTACCGTCTCCGTTTAAGATTCTTTTCCAAGTGTTGTAATGAAGCTCTATTTAACATATATTTTATATATAGCGATTGAATCACCAGATTTCTCAGGAACTCGACTCAATTCTTATGATTTGCGCGACGAATGGCCTTAAGAGCGCACCTGAACGTAGTATAACCGCTTTAATATGTATATTATTTTCAAGTAGTCACTTGATAACGCCACATACGACTGAACGATGGTGCTGCCGAGTCGGCTTCTGTGGTTTGCGGCTGTGAATTATGCGGCGGTGTTTAGTATTCCATTGAAAAACTGTTATGATCACTATTTAGTACATCCTTCCGTGCAAATATTTAGAGAGTATCTGCAAATAGACACCAGCAAACAAGAAAACATAGGTGCGTATATTTTTATGTATGCTTATTTATACAGTATTTATTATTTGTCACAAAATATTAAGTAAAACTTCTAAGACACACTTATTATGATAAAGCCTAATAATACCTCCAATATGCTTTTTGTCTTTTTACAAAACATAACAGAGTGAGAGAATGGAACCAGTGAAAGAGTCTGTTAATTTGGGAAGCGTGATAACGAGAGATGGGATATGTGAGGGGGATATTTAAATGAGAGTGATGGCATGTAATTAAGTGAATGGTGCCTTGAACGTGATAATGAACAGCCAGGCGGTATCACAAAAGGCGCAAATAGCTGTTCATAATGGTGTGCTGGTACCGACACTTATGTATGGAAGTGAAAGTTGGGTGCGGCAGAAGAAGCATGAAAATCAAGTAAATGCGAGATGCGTTCCCTACAGACTATGTGAGGAGTCAACCTTACTGATCGCATGAGGAATAGTGTGATAAGAGATCGAAGTGAGTTGAAGAATGATGTGGCTGAGATAGAAAGAGGTCCGCTGAGATGGTTTTGCCACCTGGAGAGGATGGATGAAAGGCGATTTACAAAAAGTATTTATCGTGACTGGAAGAGTGAGTAAAGGGCGTCCGAGGAGAACTTATGTATGAGAACATGTGAGAATGCGAAAGTGGCGAAAGCAGTGTGTCAGGATCGTAGCTTGTAGCACTCAATAGTCTCTGCCCACCCCCATGGGATATAGGTGCGAGGGTATGTGTATATATATTTATAAATATCCACGTTACGTCAAGCTTACTTCCCATATGCCACACCATGTAATAGGTTGCGATACTATCGCTATATATTTTTTTTTTAGTGCCTCGATAGGCAGACGAGCAGACGGGCCACCTGATGGTAAGTAGTCACCGCCGCCCATAGACTTCTGCAATACCAGGGCACAGCAAAGCCGCTGCCTACCGTAAAATATTAGGTCAGAATTCTAAATCCGGGAAATCACTAATGTGTGATTTTACATATTTTACCTATTACCTAAATACCAGTGGACTAGAGAATAATAAGCTTAGGCATACCTCCAATGATCGAGTCACACACAAGAGTCAATGTCACCGTTAAATGACCTTTAGGTTTACGCAGTGCACATTAAATACACGACTATCGAATTTGGCCTTAGGGCATTAAGTCCACCCTTGTTTAAATTTGTGTCATAAGTGTAAACAAAAAAAGTTACTCACGGAGTTCGCTCTGAACGTCTAGCAACTCGCAATTAATTCCAATGGGGAACGTACATACCATACCAGAATATTTTTAATAATTTAATATAATGGATTTTGCCCTTCGTAATATGACACAGGTTGTGAATGTGAATTCTTAGGAGAAATAAAGATTTTAAACCACGTATCTAACTAACAACTAACCTGTTTCAGATTTACAATGGGCAATGACGATTGGGCTTAGAACTTATTATCATATTATATATCTTTGGCGAGGTCTATTATCAGCAGTGGACTTCCAAAGACTGAAGATGTTAATGATGATCATATTATATTAATTTTATAAATATGTTTGTTACCTACTTTACAATGCGAATTTGCTTTATAGTCCAAATAAATTGTTAATGAATTGTATCTAAAAGATAAATCAATATCAAAAAGACGTAAAGGGTACCTAACTTCCTAAGAACCGTGGAATTCCACAAAAACCTACTTGAAAATGAGGCGTTCTCTAATTAAATTACTTAAAAACAATTTGCTGAAATGTTTATTTTCCTTACCGACTCTTAGCAACGTTTTTTGTTCATAGACTATGCTGTTAACTTTTTGTCACAACAAGCGAGAGACTTGGGCCTGCCTATTGGAATATATACACAACCTGGAGGGAAGCCAGTCGTGGTTATGACAGTCGAAGGCACCGATCCTTCTTTGCCTAGTATCATGCTTAACTCTCACATAGATGTCGTAGCTGCGGATGAGGTAAACACAAACTTAACAAAAAATGTAAAAAATTATTTATTTATTTACTAATTAAGACAAAAACAGAATACAGCCTAGTAAAACAATAAAAATACAAATTCATTAAAAAATACTAAACAAGACTATACTCCAAAGCATGTGTCCTGATCCAATTCAAACACATATGCTTGTGTGTATCCACCTACTCAAAATAATTATAATGACGACAAATGCATACTACACAATCATTATGGTAATAATGAACATTTTTGATCACCATTGTATCTAGTAGCCGTTTTAATTTAATTTAATGAATATACGTAGTTAATAATATTAATAATACGAGCCCTGTATTAAACACTGTCCCACTGCTGGGCTCTAGCATTATCTACTAAGTAGAGGCGTCAGGCCCTAGTTCACCACGCTGGCCTAGTGCGGGTTGGTAGACTTCACACACCTTTCTCACAGAGTATTTTCAGGTTTCTGTGCAGGTTTCCTTACGATCTTTACTTTCACGTAAATTTAGAAAATTCAGGCGTATGCCCTTTGAACTGGTTTCGAACCACGACTTTCGTTTCGGCTGTTATCTAATTTACTTAGAAATCATGTTTTCAACTTGTATTTCGTATAGTGAGTGCGATTTCCAGAGCCCCAAACACCCTCCCCCTCCTTGCCAATGTTATTTCATTTTTTAGGTCCGGTAACGCAGCTGTGACTCTTATTTATTTATTTATTTATTTATTAACTCTTTATTGTACACTTAAGATTTAAAAATAAAGAAAGATTATATTTTTATATTATAGTACAAATGGCGGTCTTATCGCTCTAGGCAATTTCTTCCAGACAACCATGGGATGGATATAAGAAAAGGAGAAAGAGAGGGCAGTCTATAGAATAAAGTATAAAAGGCACCAATAAATATAAATAAACAAAAATATTTTTAAATAAATATATATTTATACATATATATACACTCTTACATACACATACACACATTTATAAACACATATGATAAATAAATAATTACACATAATATATATAAATATATATATAGACAATTCCATAGATAAATAAATATATGTAGAAAAAAAAAACTATAGATAACTAATAGGTTCAATTAAAGGAATTAATACTTAGGGTGTATCAGTTGAGAGAGACTCTTCTGATATTGTAGGTGATTATAGGCACCCGGAGGTGACCCTTAAATTATATACATTCCGTATTTCCGTGTAGGTTTTAACATTATAAAAATATAATTCTTTATGATGTTTATAGAACGAATGGGAGCACCCGCCATTCGAAGCAGTTATGGATGGAAATGGGGATATTTTTGCTCGTGGCGCGCAAGACACAAAAGATGTGGGTATTCAATATCTAGAAGCCATCAGGAAGCTCAAACAAAACAATGTTACTCTCCTACGAAATCTGCACATAACCTACATGCCTGGTAAGAATTTTCACAACATGTAGGTGGGTAGGTCAGTAGGTATATTTTTATAAATGCAGATAGAATAGAGCGACGCGGACCACAAAAGTTTTTTACTTTATTGTTATTTTAAATTAATGATTCCGATTTATTTTATTTATGTCATTAAACGACCTTCGTGCTAAATTGCAAGTTTGTAAGTTACCGAGATATTTCTCGACCTACTTCGGTTTTAAAATATAAAAAAGTTTTTTTTTAATTTAACGAGTGATTATAAGGATCTAATTATTTGCTGAATAAAATATATCAATAGAATTAAGTGTAACATGTGACGAAAAATATATTGAATGACATTTAAAAATGTTTTATATATTTTTTGCACCAATTTTAATGCGAAGCTTACGTTCATTTCTTAATGTAAGCTTCGCAATCAAACTAATTACAATAATGATTGTTATTATAGTCTGGCACACCAAAGTTGAGCCTGAAAAAGCTCGGCAAATTAAAAAAAAAACGCATGTGGTATCACTAAATATAGTAGGAATAACATGTCTTGATACTTAACAATAAAAATGTAAATATTAAGATCAGGTTTTATTTTCCTAAGTAAAATACGCATGTAAATGAGTTTAAATTTTACATAAACTTGTTATATATTCTATTACTAGTTTTATAAAGAATAGTAAGATGCTGCAAATGGCAGAACATGTTGATATATGTTAAGCTTGATGTTATTGTAAATAGAAATAAAAATACAATATTAATTAATTAAATTATAGTTTATTTTTAAGTCGTAATCAAAATCAGAATCTAATAAATCAATTTGTAGTGCGGCATCGGAATCTAAAAAAAACTGAATCACTGTTATCGCCACACACATTTATAATGAACCGCTCTATTTCTTCATCAGTAATTTTATCTCTTAATTAGTATGTATTTTCTACATGAACAACACGATCTGTATTTTTTCAAATCTTGTGGAGTAACACACTCCTAGGATTGCTTTATAATTCTCTACACTTCGGCTGATGGCAAGTTTATATTGTTACTTGCAATTTTGCGTTTTACAAGACTTCAAATGAGCTCTATTGACTTCACTTTTCCTTTTTTTTATTTCCTTTTAAAGTTGCAACACTAACTCCTGAGAAAGAAAATAAAAAATGCATTGTACCCATGTTCATATGTGCATGTACATGGGTAATACAATTATTTATTTAAATTTCTTCCAAATACTTAGTCTTGGTTTTAACTAGCTCATCTCTTCTAAAGTAGTTAATGTTTTAATAGTTTCTTTCATTGTAATTTCTTCGATGTCTAAATTATTTGCAAATAGACAATTTACTATAAACCTATACGAATCAGGTAATTTAAAAACACCGATATTACAACGAATTTTAAAAACACCGATGTATAGATATAATTTAAGTATCAAAACGAATTGTGGTGAACTAACCTATAAAGCTCGTTATCACACATAAACATTGTTGTTTTTAGTGGAAGGCATCTTGCTTCTTGTGTTATTTTTCTTCAAACATACTGATCATAGTGTAAAGTTACCTTTGGCACATCACTTTTTATAGTTTTATTCATTTTTAATGATAACATTTATTAAAACCGTATACAATATTTTACACTGTTTATGCCGGGTGACAGAAAGTGACATTTATAGAATGTTGCCATATAAAAAGTTTCAATTAAATCTCAGGCTCAACTTTCATGTGCCAGACTCTAAAAAGTATACAGCGAAAGACGTGGCACAGTTTGCGGGCCCACGTATCCCTACTTCCTAAGTATGCAGAAGCTACTCGGCACGCCCCGCCGCGCCAGCATGATTGTGTCGAGCAGCAAGTATTGTTTTTGAGGTCCAAAAACAATACTTAATGAACTCTATGTTAGGCGTAGATTTCTATATAGGTGATAGGTCCATTTATGTTTAGGGCCAAAAAGGGACCACAAATATTAACGTATAGCAGAGAGCTAATTTAAGTATACTTTTTGAATATGGTGGTGCGACAGACATGATAACAACCTGTGCTAATTTATGCAACAACGTTATAGATAATAACTACTTGTTATGGTAACGTCTTGTGTTGCATGAAAATTAAAATGCAATATTCTTACAAACTAAATTTCACGTTTTAGTTGTAAATTTAAAACGTATAAGTGCGAGGAAGTCTCGTTCTTTGAGGGTTCCGTGAACCGTACCATTATATGTAAAATAACCTTATACATATAATTTTAAATATATTATAATCGGTATATATAATACAGGGCTGGTATTATTATATTTCCTAGTTTAAAGTTATTATAATATTACATTTTTGCAAAACATTCATAAAAGTAGGTGTACAAATAGATTTTCTCGATTCATTGTTAATAAAATTGCAAACACAAATTATTACATAGTTACAAAATGTCGGGCGTAGTGTTCGGGGAATGTTCGTGAAAGAGTTTAGATGGCTCACTGGCAATGTGAATAGTGGATAAACGCAAATGAACTAGTATTTGTATAAGTAAACACGAAGAACATAGTAGTGAGCTTTACCGAACCTTTATCGAACATGTCATGCATGTCACGTGATGTCATGAAAGTTGACAGCGATCCTGAAAAGGATTACAGTAGGTAATATAATACTCTTTGATTACAGTTCCAGGCCAGCAATTCCTATTCATGGTTTAGGATCTTTCTCTTTAAGCGATCACAATCCATCCGTTTCTATACGTTGTTAAAAATATAAATTTGTATATACTTAATATAGTTTTAAAATCTTCATATTTACAGACGAAGAAACAGGCGGCTACGGGGGCATGAGGACATTTGTTGATAGTGAAGAATTTCAGTCTCTGAATGTGGGTTTTGCTTTGGACGAGGGACTGACATCTTCTGGAGACCTACTTTATGCCACATACGAAGACAAAAGACCGTGGCGTGAGTGAAACATTTATACTTGTTAATTTATACAGAAGTCTCTGAATCTATTTTTGTCCATGCTTATTCATTTGTAAAGGTATTTACATACATTAAATTCATGTAATATGTGATTTTGCTATCGGCATGTCCACAATTTTAACGAACCATAATATATAGGTACGTCTCATTTTTTTTTATCTATTGTACTGATTTATGAAATTATACAAATTATTTTATACACCCTGATAATGAATATAAGAAAAGACTATAATATTGTATCCCACAAAAACACCGGGATAACTGACATAAAACCAATTCTGAATGCAAATGAGGTAAAAAAAAATTCAAACAACTATTTGATAATACTGTCGACAGATGGCATTGTTAATTTTCATCCTTTTATTAGTAAAACCTAGAATTTTAAAACATTTGTTTATTTTTCGTCAATAGCGGCAGACAAGCTTTAAAATAGTAATTAAATCATTAGATTTGATGAAGAATTATAGAAGTTATGGCGTTCCGACAAAAAACACCTATAACATATATTTTTTGTATAAAAATAAATAAATAAATTACACCCAACAGTCACACACATAGCCCCGACCCCACACTAACATACGAGTCTTGTGTTGTGGGTATCAGGGACTACGAGAGACGCACGGTCTCACAACACCCAGACCCCGGACACAAATATCTGTCTGTCACACAAACGTGTCCCGGTGTGGGAATCAAACCCACGGCCTCTCGTTTCACAGCCGGCTTCTCGCCAACTGCGCCACGGAGGCTGTCAAAATGTAAATGTATTAAAGCACTATGTTTACTGTCTAATTTATTCATAGATTTTATTCATCTCCATTGTTTACTGAGAGTTAGACGTGCATGCTACGTATTGTGTTACAGAAATACAATTTATTGTACACGGCGAGGGTGGCCATGGTTTTACAATGCCAGACGCGACAGCAGCTGAAAAGGTGACAATAATATTATGTTATAACTATAGGTATCTTACTTTTTTGCTCAATTATAGATAATCTACGCAAAAGAAATAGTAATTTTGCATCCAGCGGGATCCCGATAATCACTGAATCACTACGACAATGAAAAACAAATAACGATTTTTGTAGTTAATAACGGGCGTTACATATCTATCGAGAGCAAGTCCTACTGTCCCATAGGTGGGCAAAGACCTCCACCACTAATGAAAAGAGTTAGTTAGGATTTACCTAATTGTCTAACTAGTAGTCTAACTGATAATTTTCCTTTCAGTCTTAACATACGCTGAACAATTCTATAAGTACTATGCAATTCCTTACGGTTAAAGACAAGCAATGTAATCAATAATGCCAATAACAGGTATCTACAGAAACAAATTTGTCAGGTTGAATTTCGAAGGTATGTGAAGTCTACCAACCCGCATTAGGCCAGCGTGGTGGACTAAGGCCTAACCCCTCTCATTAGTAGAGGAGGTCCGTGCCCAGCAGTGGGACAATGTTTAATACAGGGCTAGTATTTACCATATTATCTATTTATATTCTTATAACTATATTCACCGACATTTGTATGACTTTTGTTCGCCTATAAATTCTAAAACACATCTGTTGGATGTTATAATGTTAAAGTTATGGGTTATCTGGTTATTTTGTTATTGCGATCGTCGCTGTTCTTCAATATGGGTAGGTCTGTCCATTGTCATTAAGGGTTTATTAAAGTTAAACATTGTCGATCAAAATGGGTGTTTTACTTAAAAGTTTAATTATTATCTTCAGGTGCTTAAGTTGATGACCGTAATCAAAAATTATAGGGATATTCAAGTGAATATAATGAAGTCATCGAAGCAGACCGACTTCGGAGCTTACACCAGTTTAAACGTTAATATATTGAATGTGAGTATTTTATAGTTATTAGTGCTAGAAAATATCAAGGGTGTATTAGAAAATAACTGCGGGTAGATTAATAAGGTACAGACTCTGTGGGGTGAAGATTTGGAATAAAACAGAGCGCCTTGTCGTTCCGGAGCGCAGTTCAATCTTAGTAAGTCCGCAGTACAGTCAGTGCGCAATCAGTTAATTTCACATAGGCCCATATAAAGAGGGACTGACCCACCTGAACGTACTACTTGCTATATTACCGAGCCGGACATAATATGTAATCGCAGCTGACAGAATGGCCTGGTTGTGATATTATTTATACAAATAATTTGTCTGTTGCAGGGTGGCTATGCGACGAATATCATACCTTCCAAGATGTCTGTGGTTACAGATATGAGGTTGTCTTCAAGTGCGAACATATCAGACGTAGAAGATTTAGTACGTATTTGACTATTTATATTTGACCTAATAGGGGTGTGACGTCTATTAATAGCTACGTATAAAACAAAAATGTTAAAAAACTGTTGTATACAAGATGTTACACAAAATCGTTGTTTGCTGGTGGTAGGATATTCATATCCGCCCGCATAGCGACCACCGTACACAGGGTGAAAAACCCGCCATAGTGGCACATGCAAGTGTGTCGCGTTCCGGGATCAGCCAGTGTACATCCGATTTTTCTCGGGGACCCTCTACCGCTTCTTCACCTTATTGCCCATGGCGTAGTGTGAAGAAGCAGGCCGGCATGATTGTGTTGAGTAGCAGGGGACAGATCGACTCTCGCTACTCGATACTCTAATTGGACCGCACTGCGCTTACCATCAGGTACAGTGCGGTCACTTTGCCGTGCCAGGATAAAAAAAGGTGTATAAATATTGGAATGTTTACGAATAAATCTACTAACAATTTGACAAGCTTTAAGCACAACAAAAAAGTTTTAGTCAATCCATAGTGGCATACTTCCGACACATAGTTCCGACTTTACAATAAGATACTATTATCTTGTATCAGGAACTATAAGAGACTCGGTCTCACAACACTCAGACCTGAAACAAATATATTCCGATTATACAATCATTTTTCACAGAGTGGGAATCGAGCCCGTAGCCTCTCGTCTCACAGCCTTCTGCACCACGGATGCAGTCAAGATAATTTACTACCAATTTCATTATAGTTATTGAGCTTCTTCACGATGATAATTGTTCAAAAAACTGTAGTAGAACGGAACAGCAGCAGCATCTACAGTACTTTTGTACTGAAGATGGTGTTCCATTTTATGAAAAGACTTTTCTATGTTTTCAATGGTTATGTAGCTACTATATAGACCTTCGGTAAAACAAGTCATAACATCGCTAAAATAGATTTTAATAATTTGCAAAAATCTCTACTTACCACATACATACAACAAGCCGGCTATACTTAATACAGAAACTTACAAAGAAGCCATTATTAGAGCCATACAACAAAGCAATAAAATTTATACTGGTATAAAATTAATTAAATAAGTATTCATAAGCAGCGATAGTCTAGTTTGATTGGTACGGACTGCCGGGACAAAAGTCGTAGGTTCAAAACCAGCGCAAAATGACATAAACCTCTTACTTTGAAACCAACGTAAAGTAACAGTTCACTGTCGCGTTTCGTATGGTAAGTAAGATATCCGGAGGCCCAGATTCCCATTCCCTTCCCTAATCCCTATTCCTGTCCTTTAAGGCCGACAGCGCATACGTGATACTTTCGGTATTGTGGATGTTCATGGGCGGTGGAGATCACTTAACATCAGGTGACCCACTGCCTCGTTTGTCGGCCTATGATATAAAAAAAAATCTTTTCTAAAGTTGTTTATTATTGCTTGTTTTTATTAATGCTGAAACATCGTGATAAAACCTACAAACCTATGAATTTCAAAGGTATGTGTAGTCTGCCAACCCCCATTGGCTAGTATGGTGGACTAAGGCCTAACCCCTCTTATAAAGGAGGTCCGTGCCCAGCAGTGGGACAGTTTAATACACGGCTGGTAGTATTTCATACATGTAAATAGTTTATTCGCATTATTTTAGGTCAAGGAGTGGTTAAGAGCAGCTGGCAATGGAACGGAACTAAATTTTATAAGACGCGATGATGTGTCTGGCAGAACGCATCTCGATGACTCAAATTCCTACTGGGTCACTATAAAGAAAACCGTCAACGGATTGTAAGTACCTATATTTTATACACTTCTCAAATGATTTCCTACTAATATACTGTATATGAATTCATTTGTGTATATTGTGTATATATGTATTTGTGTTTTTCTAATGTGTTTACATGTTAGCGCGACCTCAGCGTGTTAGCTGTATAACATTGTAAACACATCATAGTTAAACGACCATACAGTTCGTTAAAGTAAAAGTACGGCTAATTATCTGCGCAAGAGCCGACTCTTTATGTATGATAGATTTGAGTCGATCGAAAGTTGTATACGCATATAATTTTTATACTATGCATTGTGGTTATATTTATCTACTAGCTTTTGCCCACGACTTTGCCCGCATTTCATATGTTTTTTACTAACCCGTAATACCGAAACAATAATTACTTCTGCCCAAGAAGTATATTAAATGATTACTTTCATACTGGTGACGAAAGTCAATCTCAAATGTAATTTAATTCCCATACAAATTTTCATGCCCTACTTCAACCCTTTAAGAGATGATTTAGAAATAATAAGTACCCTATGTCCATTCTCGGCGTTATAGGTATCCTTATATTAATTTTTATCAAAATCGGTTCAGTACAGAAAACTTTCAACACCTAATTCAGAGTGAATTAGGAGTGATATCTCCAAAAATCAGTTCTTAATGAGCGTTCGTTATCGCGAAATGAATGACAATGTTAATTTTTTCAATTGGGTGTATGTATAGCTTTATAGATCTCGTGATGAGGCAGACAGACGACAGTAGTATTTCGATTATATATATTTAGATGATAAAGTTATTATAATATGTTTTCAGAGGTTACTCAATCGAGCCGATCGTCTTGCCGGCCACATCAGACATTCTGGTTTTACGCAACCGAGGCATTCCCGCTGTGGGATTCTCACCCAAAATTCACACTGTATCCCGAATTCACGGCAAAAATGAGTACTTAAACGTGGAAACATTTCTTAAGGGAATCGACATTTATGCAGAGATTATTAAGAATTTAGGAAATCTCTCACCGGAAAAAAAGTCTGTGTTAACAGTTCAAACTGCGAGTAGTCTTTAGTTAACTTTCTTACTGTTCCTTTCCTTAAAAATTGTAAATGAATGATATTAAAAACAGATTCGTAAAAACTATTTTTAGTAGCTGATATAGATGTATATCTAAAATTCTAAAAAACAAAAAATGTTTAAGGTCCGTTGAAAATCCCTTTAGTGAAAATCAAGAATAACACGTGACAACGTTCCAATGATGACTTCCGACATAAATGGTGTAATACTCTTTTGGTGATTAAAATTTATTAACTAAGATTAATACATAAGGCACGGCTCCTAAACCAAATTACAGAACCAAAAAGTTATAATTGTATCTTGTCCATCCATATGTCACAAGTGACAACCACTTTATTTCGATACTATTGCAATTATATCACATATACACTCGAAAATTAGGCGAATTTTATAAACAATTATGTAGAGAAAAAATTTGCAAATAAATACGAGATGAATCTGCGCTATTAAAATGGTTCTAGAACACAGAAGACTATATGTTTTTTTGTAACCCGTTGTCTTTCCCTATCTCCATTCTTTTCCTTAAAACCATTACCCCCATGGTTTTTGACATTCAAAGTGTTCGTGGGCGGTGGTCATCACTTACCATCAGGCGAGTCACCAACTAGTTTGTCGGTCTGCGTTATACAAAAACATAGTTTATACTTTGTAATATATTAGCAAAGACTACACGGAAAAATTGATGTGCTTATAAAAAATCTATTAATTACATACCATGGAAGTTCATTGTGGATTTTAGGTAAATATCTAAGTGCACTATCTACTCTAATTTAAAAATACATAGTCATTATTTAGTCGGCGAATGATATCCTAATCCAATTATATTGCAATATTGTGAATAAGCCGAGAACAATTATCTATATCTACACTTCTAGTATAATAAACCAAACGGCTATAAACTTTATTTAAGTGTAGATTACTTTATACAATTTTATTGAGAGTGAGAGAGAGTGTTCGGTCCGAAGCCGGCGTCACTGACGAGTTCGGTGTGGCAGTGGGCCTGCATCAGGGGTCGGCTTTAAGCCCCTATCTGTTCCTCCTGGTCATGGATGCTTTGACATCACACATACAGGAGGAAGCACCTTGGTGCATGCTTTTTGCAGACCACATTGTACTCGTCGGAGAGGAGGCAGCTAAGGTACAGAGCAGACTAGTAAAATGGCAAGAGAAATTGGAAAGAGTAGGCATCAAGATCAGCCGTACTAAGACCGAACAACTATCCTGTGATTTCGGTGGCTCTTCCAATTTCTCTAACATTGCCTTAAATGGTGTATCCCTACCGGTATGCTCCGATTTTAAGTACCTTGGTTCGCTTCTCCAAAATGATGGCAATATTGACCGAAATGTGAATAGTAGAATGAATGCAGGGTGGATGAAGTGGCGACAGGTCTCAGCAACAATATGTGACAAGATGATGCCCCTTAAACTTAAGGGGAAAATCT
This sequence comes from Laothoe populi, assembly GCA_905220505.1. Lineage (NCBI taxonomy): Eukaryota > Metazoa > Arthropoda > Insecta > Lepidoptera > Sphingidae > Laothoe > Laothoe populi. The sequence continues at coordinate 10,810,206 of HG992155.1, read as the reverse complement.
ATAAGACTGTCATAAGACCTGTCGCTATGTATGGATCTGAATGTTGGGCAATGAAAAAGGCGGATGAGAGGAGAGTGCATGCTACTGAGATGCGTATGTTAAGATGGATGTGTGGGGTCACAAAGTTAGATAGGATAAGGAATGAGTATGTAAGGGGAAGTCTGAAAGTAGCACCAATTGTAGAAAAGATGAGGAGTGCTAGGTTAGCTTGGTATGGGCACGTGATGAGGAGGGATGAAAGGCATGTGACAAGACTAGTTGTCAATATGAATGTGGATGGACGAAAGAGTCGTGGGAGACCCAAAAAAAGGTGGACGGATTGCGTGAATGAGGACATGCGCGTGAAAGGAGTGAATGCAGATTTGACGCATGATAGGGCTGCGTGGAGAGTTAAAACCAATTGTGCCGACCCCACTTAGTGTGGGATAAGAGCAGGTAGATGAGATGATGACTTTATACAATTTTATTAAACGAAATCTTAATCTTATTAAAAATAAACGGTTTTTTTATTGAGATGATGATGATAAATGATAACTAAGAAAGGTGTCTGTGATAGCTTATCTGATCTGTATCTGTGAATGTCAATATTCTGATATCAAATAAAAACGTTGTGTATATTACAGTAGGATGTAGAAATATGCTACTTAGTATCTTGTAAATCGTTCAAGTAAAAAAATATATAGTTAATAGTAATACTGATTTAGACACTTTATTAATAGTGTGTTAAAATGATGTGTTTATTGGAACTGAGTTAGTACATTTTTATACCCGCCATAACTTTTATTGGTAAGTGTCATAAAGTCAACACTTAGTCGATAACTGATACACATGATGCCACGTAGGTAAATTTCGTTTAACATAAAAAAAATCTAGTTAGGCCACAGTACCTTCTTATCTACATGTATGTACATCTACTGACTGCCTTAGTGGCGCAGTTGTGATTACGCATGCGTTACGACTGTTGTGTCGGGTTCGATCCCTGGGTCGGGTAAAGAGATATTGAGTTTTTCTATTTAGGAATAATTGAATTGAAATACTCAGTGTCAGGTCGGAGTCTCGAATTGTGCCCGATATGGACATAGGCTCGCCCGCTATCACATTATGGGAACATAATAAATTCGGCGAAAAGTGGTTGTATTGGTTACGCCTACCTTCGGGGATTACAGGCGTGGGTGTATATGTATGTAAATCTACGTACAGAGTGTGAAGTGCCTGGTGAAAAGAGCGTGGCATTTTCAGAATAGAAGTTGGCAGGACCTCTGTAATCCAGCCGTGGTAACTGTCGCAAACGGAGGTCGTGGAATGCAATAGACTCCTTCTGAAAACTTGACATTATGGCAATATTTGAACGCCGAACCGAACCTGCTCGTTGCTGTACGAGTATGCAGAACCAAGTTGAGGAAGAAGACAAGATTTTTGAATAATTAGGGCCACCAGGAGTCGCGGCAATGGGGCATGTTATGGTCTTTGTACATTTTTATGATGCAAACCCGAGATGAACAAAAAACTCATGTTGCCGTTCCAGTGCAATTAGATTATCATATAGACTGTTGGCGGCATTTTTGCAATGTTGAGTTATATACATATTCGGAATTAGGAAATTTTTCTGCATCTTTTGAGCCATTTAATTTTTTGTGTGCATATTTTGCGCCTAAACCAACTGGTAGAACTAGCCTCATTTTTTCAGGGCACATTTATTTTAGAATATAATGCTCATAAATGTATGAAAATAAGTAATTAAGATGCAGTACGTGCTTACACAAGTAATATATTAATACTACTAAAATCCACGCAAAAGCTTTACTGTAGTATTAAAAACACTAAACCTCTCACCTACAACTTTTCGAAAATATCGCTTAAATCAATTAGCCTGCCAACCGTCGATATAATATCTAATTATTGCGCCGCAAATCCAGCCCTGGACGCCGCTGTCAGCATTCTAAATGAAACCTGATGATGAATTCCTAGTAACATCATCTTAGCGTCATTTAATTCTGGAGGCGAGAAAGGAGCGAAGCTTAGAGCATCTAATCTTTCGCGTGGATACAATAGAAGCCGGTAGCGACTTCTGTACATATTCTGAACAACACCGCATTGTAACTAGGTTACTACGAGACGCTATTCGGGGTCACCCAGTATACTATCCAGTTACTTCAGGCGGCCTAGATCTGACGACTGTTGAGATGCAATCTTTAGATGTTTGACGTTATATTTGGAATTTACTGTACTTACCATCATGTGCACTGGTGTAATTTTCCAGTCTCAGGACAAATGAAAATATTCGCAATTTATAGCTACATATATATACACTCACATCTGTAATCCCCGAAGGGGTAGGCAGAAGTGTAACCAGTGAACCCAGTTTTCGCCGCATTTCGGTTCCATAATGTGACAGGGAGCGATCCTATCGCCATACCGGGCAAAGGTTCCAGATTCTGGGCTAATACTGAGAGTTTCTAACCAAAACCCAATTTATAGCTGTCTATCATAATTCGAAAAAAAATGTTAAATCATTATAAAACATAATGGAAGAGTATTAGTAGTGCTAACTACGTACTTATATTAGATGAATATTGCCGGTTAAATTTACTAGACATTCACTTGATTTTAACAAAATAAAGAAATATTCCGTTCTCTTCCCAATAAAATATTGCAGGTATCAATATAAATCAATATTTGATGATGTGTGTGATTTTTAATTAATTAGTAATAATATCTAACTTGTATTCTAAATAATATGTAATTCAATACTCTCACCTCTAGACTATTCCTATTTCTCAATTTTGAAAAAAGAAATACTGAGCTGGTTTCTGACGTGGTGTAATGCCCACGTGGGTATGACAAAGCGGTCCCTGGCAAACACTGATAATATTACCTATATAATTTGAGCCTGATAACCAAAATATTTCGTAGTCATCTTTTCGCAACATGTGAGTATACACTTGGCATAAATATACGTGATTTGAGCCTCTAGAAATATTACTTATTTGAAACGCAACATGGAACGGTTTACGTTGGTTCCCAGTATAGAGTAGAACAGCTATCCTAGGGAATCTAGCTCATATGTGATGTAGATTAAACTGCGTACACTATAGTACACACAATTAATAAAACAATTAATTTAATATGTGTATTAACTTTAGTGCCCATAGTTCAATAAATTATAACACAATAGAATAATATTTTAAGTAATAGAAGAAATTAATTACATAACTTATTATATACACTTTTTTTATTCTGTCACGGCAAAGTGACCACACTGCACCTGATGGTAAGTGCAGTGCCGTCCAGTTAAAGTATCAAGTAGCGAGAGACAATATATCCTTCGCTACTCAATTACGCCGACTTGCTGTGTAGCTTCTTCACACTACGCCTAAAGGACCCAGGATCATAGGAAGCAGGTAACACGGTAGCAGGCAAACTGTTCCACAGCAAGATGGTGCGGCAAAAATACGAATTTTTGATGCATGGTTGTTTTAAACCTACTGTAGATTAATAATTTAAATTGTGTCAATTTTGTTTATACAACTTTATAAATAGTCCCAAACTCCGTAATATGATGAGATAAAAACTTTTATTTGATATACGACGCTATGAGTATCTAAATAAAATATACTGTAAAAGTAGGTGCGATGTAGACCGTTATAAATAAAAAAAAACTTTGGTTAGGATGGGTAGGACACCGAAGTTTTAACAAGCTACATTTGAACGTGGAGTCCTAATTAGTAATCCAGTGAAGATATATTTTTTTTTATTATATATCACTTTACCCGACCCGGGGATCGAACCCGAGACCTCAGCACAGCAGTCGTAACGCATGCGCAATTACAACTGCGCCACCGAGGCAGACAGTTATATATATATAAAGTATTAATAATATAATAATTTGAATAACAATAAAAATTTTATTATCTGTTGAAAGAAAAACTCAGCCATAAAAAATCCATAAAAAAGTTATTTTGTGAACTTACTTCCGTTTCCTGCAATGTTAGTACTATACCTGTTTGTCACGGGTACACTGCATAAATACGAAAAACTTTATTCCGACTGTCACAAATACCGATTTTCATAATTCCGAATATATAGAAGAATATTTCCGAAATTTCAATATCCTAACGTTTATTATTACTATTCTCAAACTACCGAGTTTAAATAAATCGAATAACAAAAAGTCCAACTTAATGATAATTGGAAACATCAAAAATACGAATTCTGATTAAAGTACCGATTAATTAGAATTCCGAAATAATCAACAAGAGAAGATCTGGCACTTCTCTTTAATGGTCACTGTTCTACCCTAACCTAACCCAAGAGATTCAATAACAATTCCGAAATAAAAACGTTAGAGGGGATCTAGCAGGGATAAGGAGAAGAAGAAAACTCAAAAAATGATATTAATACATACACACATATTAATAACAACGTAGACTTTCTAAATTACATTAAACTTTACTTATAGATTTTGAATATATGTGCGTAACTAAACACTATACTAATTGAATCAGAATGAGAATCCTAATTTTAGCAGTTAAATCGAAGTTTTGAAAATTGGAAGGTCGTTTTTCGGACCGAGAACCCATCGAGCATTTGATTGTTCGAACTTATGAAAATCGGAAAACCAACAAATCGTATTTACGACTTCCGATAAAATAAATTTAGTGATTTAGTCATTATAATTCTTAGGTATTATGATTTTCGGACTTTTGAAAATCTGAACATTGAAATTTGGAATAAAATATTCCAGAGTATTTGGGTGTTCCCGCTTGTCACTGGATAATTGCTAATTATTTTGCATTTGCCGTTAGGTTAGAGGTGAAAAGGTATTAAATAGGGACCGCTCTTCTGGACTTCTAATAGAGGCCTCACCAAAAAGGTTTTTATTGTGTTTTTCTTTAGTTTTATGTGTGTACTAAAAACCACGGAGTAGATATGGAGACCTGTTTGATATCTGCTGGTGCCAAACACAAAACGCTGTATGAAATAATAAATAAATATAGGTACCAATTAAAAGTACAGCCATGTATTTATTAACTTGCGTGCAGCAATGTTAATATTTTTTACGTTACGATAATATTTTTATTGTAAAGCAAAATAATTTAAATATCAATTACATTAAATCATAAGCATAAAACAGTTTATTGTGGTAATCCCTCTAGTGGAAAATTCTTGAAAGTAATTGAGATCATAGCGTACCATTGATTGGAACCATGGCGTAGTGTGAAGAAGCTACACAGCAGGCCGGCATGATTGTGTTGAATAGCGAGGGATAGATTGTCTCTCACTACTCTATACTCTATTTGGACGACACTGCGCTTAGCATCAGGTGCAGTGCGGTCACTGTGCCGTCCCAGGATAAAAAAGTGCATTTTGAATAACATTCGAATAATTAATTTTTTTTTTATTTTAGCATAATATCAAAATGTGGCAGGCAGCTTTAATTCTTTCCACTTGCATAATAGTGCTGAAAGAAGCCAGTGCCGTGAATTACGCCTCAGATCCTATTGTGCAACTGTTTCAAGAATATATTCAAATTAACACTACCACGAACAGTGATCTTAGTAAGTAAATATGAATTTTTCAATCAATCAATCACCAGGTAAGGAAAACCACAACATAATGTACACCACTTCAATTACCTCCATGCGCTTTTTGAATTATATCATTTGTAGGTTAGTAATTTCTATGAAATATTTAGTCTCTGGCCTGGGTGATGTGGGACAATAGTCGCTCGTAGATCTTGATACAGGCTTTACCTGGTGTGGGGTCAGAAAAACTTGTTTTTTTTAGTGGATTAAATGTTTATGGGATATGTTTTAACATAATTAGTAGGGTTAAACACAATTTGAATTGAAATTGCAAGCTTATAGTGACTTCAATAAGTCTTACTTGAATTTGAGTTTTTGGTGGAAGTCGCTTCTTTTTTAGCATAATTAAAATGGTTGATTTTAAAAATATCTAGATTTATTCGTGGAAACACCGTATTTTATATCAGTCAATAGGTTTTCACATGTTCAAATATAGGATTTAAAATGTAGGACACTCTCTGTAAAGTTTTGTTTTCGCTCTTTGTCCCTTCTTCATAGAACTCATTGACTCTTCTCCTTCTACCACTAGATTTCTTATTTTTATTATATTATAGCTCCAGCTGTGGAATTTTGGAGAAAGTTAGCAGATGCAGAAAGTTTGCCGTTTAATGTTATTGAGTTAACAGCAGGCTACCCCATAGTCGTGATCAAATGGGCTGGGAGTAACTCATCATTAAGTAGCATCATGCTTAACTCGCATATGGATGTTGTACCTGCAGATGAAGAGGTAATGTTTATTCTCTTCTTCTATCTCTATATCTATGAAATTAATACACACGCCGCCTTAGCTATCGCGCAGTCTGCCGCTTCCCCGTAACTAGACTTATCTATAGTAATATATAAATCTGTAGTGTCTGTCTGTACATTTGAGTAATTTACTAGATTTTGCGTGAATAATAATTTTATGACTCAATGATTAAATGTAGACAGACAGACAACAGTTTTAAAAATTATAGAAATGGCTTCTATAATTTTTAAAAATGTTGTCTGTCTGTCTATATGTCCGGTTTTAACTCAAAAACGGCTTGCCCAGTCATCCTGAAAATTACAATACAGTTAGATCATTCGATCGCGCAAGTGATATGATACTTTTTATTCCGGAAAATATTACGGATCCCGCGGGACCGTTTTTTTTTAATAGTGATAGTAATTAGGGATAAGAAAATGGCATATCAATTTTTTTTCCCGGAACAATGCACGGTTCAATTGAGTCAATGGATTTTATACCTTTACTTTCAATAATAAATACAACGCGGGCGGAGCCGCGGGCAACAGCTAGTGGTTGTATACAAAACGGAAATCTAGCTGTAGCTTTATTCATATCGCGCTTCGCTGTCTTCTGTCTCAATTCTACACCTCAAAGACATAAGAATTTCTTACGCTGAGACTAGCAATGCGCACTAAAAATCCGCGTTTCCATGAAAGCTTTGAATGATCAATTTTTACACGAAAAATCGACTATACTAGTCTAGACCTGTAATAAACAGATCTGTAATCTGTTTATTACACACCCAAAACAAAAAGTCTTGGAAAATTTTAATACATTTCTTTCTATGTTGTTATATTCGCGTAAACATAAGAAACCATTACATTTTGTAGGATGGATGGACATACCCACCATTTTCAGGGCATATAGATGAGAACGGAGTTATCTACGGACGTGGAACACAAGACATGAAGTCGGTTTCTATTCAGTACTATGCAGCGTTACGTCACCTCAAAGAAAATAACGTTACGTTACTTAGAGACGTTTATATGACGCTTATGCCAGGTAAGTCTGAAAATTGTTATAGTTTTAGTGATAAGTATCTTGATTTATTCGTATTGAAACACCGTATTTTATAACAGTCAATAGTTTTTCACATGTTCAAATATAGGTACCAGATTTAAAATTTAGGACACTCTCCTGTAAAGTTTTGTTTTCGCTCTTTGTCCCTTCTTCATTGAAGAAGAACTCAAGAACTCATTGAGTGGGCACTTCTTTCTGTAATAATAATAGTAAATCATGAGGGGTTCATATCGACGGTTGGGCTGGAATTTTTCCAATTAATTACGATACGTGTAGTAGGTGTTATATATAACGTGTAGTTCGATAAATTTTACTAATCTTTAATAACTTTACAATATTAATATTTGTACAAAATAACCACTAGTAATAGTATATTATTATACATATTTATATCACATGTAAACAGGTACACGGAGTGTACGTAGGTACGGTACCTATTACATTTTATTATCGTATTTTATATGAATTCAAAGGTAGTGTAATAGCGATACGTTACTGAGATTTTTTTATGATTTTTATTAAAATATGCATAACGTGTCCAATTTTCACATGAAATGCCATTTAATTTTATTTAGTTATTGTATTAAGTTTGTATTTTTTTTCTCATAAAACTGAGTAGGTACATTTGTATTAAAAAGATCAGCGTATGCACTATGCTAACTCAAATCGTGTTAAAGCTAACTTTCGATGGTGTCAAATGCCAACAGCAATGACACCATTATCTCTCTCTCAACGCCATACTGAAAGCGCTAAGGATGCCGTCGACTAGTGATGTTACTGTGGACTATTGTGTTCCGTGCACTGTGTTATGTAGTGCATAGTACAAACGAGCAGGCGCTCTCCGACGCTACGCTGTGTCGCTGTTCGACGTGACTATCCGAAGCCAGTCCCAATGATTTCAATATTAAAACAGAACTAACACGAAATAACACCAGCTTTCTACGACAATAATGACCGATACTACTACGGTGCTATTTACTCAATATTTAAGCCATCAAAATGAATTTCGTGCCACTTGCGTAGGAATTTATACTATGATAAAGTACATTTTTATATTAAAACTAATATTCATGTTTCATATTTACAGATGAAGAAGTAGGCGCTAGGTCAGGTATGATTCTATTTCTCCAGTCTGAAGAATTTTCAAAACTAAACGTTGGAGTCGAACTTGACGAAGGCACTCCATATCCTATGCCTATAATCCCCGTATTTTATCAGGACAAAGTAGTATGGCGTGAGTAATTCAGTTATTTGTACATAAATTTGTAAAATAAAAAAGTTCTTTAAAATGTATGACAATCTACGTTGTACAGCAAACGTATTTATAGCAGGTTATGAAACGAGAAACTTAAGGTTTCGACCTGGGGATCGTGTGGGCACTATAACAAAAGGTTTTATGATCTATAAATGTTTGTTTGGATATTTTGGGGCCGTAAACTCTTCATATTTCCTTATACTCATTATATAAATTACACCAGTGTGAAACCAGTACTATGTGTGTCACTATTATGTATATTTATTTATTTATTATTAATTTATTCAGAAATTGAAGTCACGTGTCACGGTGTATCTGCTCACGGCTCTACCTTCCCCCCAACTAACACTACAGCTACAGGGAAGGTGAGTTATATATTCACACGATATTCTTTCGAGTTATTTATACATAATTGAATTTTTTGTTCACAAATTGGATTAACTGAAAACCAGCTATCGAAAAACTAAGAGCTTCTATTAGATGCACTCAAGACAAACATTTTAGGCACATATATATTTATTTATATTATGTGAGCTCTAAGATGAACCAATAAGATTTTGCTTCCATGTTTCGTATACTCATTTGTTTTCGCTTACAGTGCACAAATGTGATAAATCGAATGCTGAAATTCAGAGACGAAGAATACGTAAAATCTACCACAGCAACGATAGAGAACGCCGGTGTCTATACTTCAGTCAATTTAAACAGAATGAGTGTAAGAGTAAGATTACATGGACCTAATTTAATAAAACTAAACTAATGTTTCAGAGATAGCCTAGTTGGTTGCAATACGGACTGTCAAGACGAAAGTCGTATGTTCAAAACCCAAATGGCATGTGACACCTCTGACTTTTCTAAAGTTACGTGTGTATTCATTGTTAATTATCGCTTGCTTTAACGGTGACGGAAAACATCTTGAGGAAACCTGCATACCTGAGAATTCTGATAAGAATATCGAAGGTATGTGAAGTCTACCAACTCGCATTAGGCCAGCGTGGTGGACTAAGGCCTACTAATCCTCCTCTATTAATAAGGGGGGATAGCCCCACTCATTAGTAGAGGAGGCACGTGCCCAGCAGTGGGACAATGTTTAATACAGGGCTAGTATTATTATTATTAAACTAATGTTTGATATACCCACTGGCTCGTTTGTCGGACTATGATATAAAAAAAAAAATCCCATACATACTAACCAATCACCACGCTGACTTTAAGCTCATGGTTTATGAATATAGGTACATATTGTTTTTTGTGGGTCACCTGATTTTAAGTGTTCTCCACCGCCAATGAACAACCACAATACCGATAGTATAATAGATGCCCTGTCGGCCTTAAAGAACAGGAATAGGGATTAGGCAAAGAAAGGGGGAATTTGGGCCTCTGGAAATCTCACCATATGAAACGCAACAGTAAACTGTCACTTTACATTGGTTTTCGGTGAGACAGTGGTACTACCCTGGTCGAGCCGGCACATTCATGCTGTAGACAAATATGTCATCAGCTTGGCTCTACCACTATTAAATCTAATATTCTGACTGGTCCTGAAATATCAGTTTGGAGTTGACTCACTGTACCTGGTTTTCCACCATAAGCAATCAGTACGACCCGCCACGCCGGTAGCGATTATCAAGCTAGACATGGAATCAGTGGATGGCTTGTAATCAATATGTATAATCTTCTGAAACAATAAAGCATTCGCAGAGTTTGTAACAAACATGTTAAAAATGGTTAATAAATAAATGAATGTTACTTTAATGATCGTAAAGTAATATACAAAAAGTTTATAAATTACTCAATTGATCTTCAATGCACTTATAAAAACAAATGCTTTGTGTTTGTTTGTATGCATTATAAGTATTAATTCTCTTATTTCATATTATAAATATTTTAGGGCGGTGTTGCTAATAACGTGATACCGGGCAGTGTCAGTCTCACCTTCGATATACGTTTGGGTACTTCGGTGAATGAGGAAGAACTCGAGGCTCAGGTATGTCAATCAAATAGAAAATGATATTGACCTTGCAGGCCATTCTATTTTTTTCTAATTTAGCTTCGCGCTTTTTGTATATTAACAATGATAAGCAGCGAGGTTAGCACTGATGAGCAGCGATAGCCTAATTGGTTGTGGTACGGACTGTCAAAACGAAAGGCGTATGTTCGAAACCCAAACCTTACCCATCTCTGACTTTTCTAGAGTTACGTGTGTATTCATTGTTAATTATTGCTTGCTTTAACGGTGAAGGAAAACATCGTGAGGAAACCTGCATACCTGAGAACTCTTATAAGAATTTCGAAGGTATGTGAAGTCTATCAGCCCGCAGTAGGCGAGCGTGGTGGACTAAGGCCTAACACCTCTCATTAGTAGAGGAGGCCCGTGCCCAGTAGTAGGACAATGTTTAATACAGGTCTAGAATTATTATTATTATAACAATGATAAATAAAAACTAATGTTTTTCTTTCTATCCTTCAGAAGACCAATGACGAGTGAAATGAAAGACGTGTGTTGCTATATTATAGTTACTATAAAAATTGTCGACATCAAAAGCATTCAGTTCTAATTCATATACTACCTTATAAGCAACAGCAGATTATGCAGATTATGTTTGTTTATAGATTAAGGAGTGGATCTCTGAAGCTGGGGATAATATTACGCTGACATTCATAAGCAAGAATCAACAGTCACCAGCGACCCTGATCAGTGACGCCAATCCTTACTGGAATGCATTTTCTTTAGGGGCAAGTAGCCTGTAAGTAAATTGTAAAAATCCGTTCATGTTCTCTGAAAGTAGTTTGATCAGAATTTTTTAATAGACTTTTGGATATCCTAAAATAATTAACACTCAGGTAAATAATAGTCACCCTTTAATTTAACGTTCAAGACAAACGAAACTGAAACATAACTCGATGCGATAAAGTCTTTTCTAAATGCAATATTAAACGAACACTTTAAAAAATCAAATAAATAAAATTACGAACTTTATGTTTAAAATTAGTACAACAAATTTCATAAAAATCAATTTTTATATTCATCGCAGTCTAATTTCAATACATGAATTATATTATTATTGTAATATATACATACATATACACTAACGCCCGTATCCCATGGGGGTAGGCAGAGACTATTGAGTGCCACAAGCTACGATCCTGACACACTTCTTTCGCCTCTTCCACATTCATACACCTTCTCATACATTTACGACGGTTGGAGGTACTTCTGATTTGCCCTTTTAGGAGAAGATCGTTTATCTGATTCGTAAACGTTCTTCTTGGGCGCCCTCTACCCACTCTTCCAGTCACATTTGCACGATAAATAGCTTTCGTAAATCGCCTTTCATTCATCCTCTCCATGTGGCCAAACTATCTCAGCATACCTCTTTCTATCTTAGTCACCACATCATTCTTCAACTCACAACGATCTCTTATCACACTATTATTGTAATATATTTTTAAATTGGGGTGTCTGAGGATGTGCGTTGTTCCCGTTACACGTAGGTAGTATACTTGAAACGCAAATACCATCTACAAATATTCCTAAAATAACTACATTAATATTTTTCAAAGTCAAGGTATTATCTATCCTCGAAATAGTAAGCAGAGACACAATTGTGAAAAGTGCACCCACGATTTGAATACTTATTTTCTTATCAAACTCGAAATAAAGTATTTATTCAATCCATGAAATGTTATTCAGATTCAGTAATTTTTTATCGCCAGTTCGAAATGCAGTTTCGCTAGATAAGAAGGGGTAAGAAACTCTAGCGTTGCTCTTTTCGGACACCGTTTAACAATATTTGGTTACTCAATTAAAAAACGATTTCAATTTGATTACATTACATATGAGCAGCTCAATTTATGTTAATTAAGTTGCCTTATTGTAATATATTAAAACTTATTACAAGACATATTGCCGCACATGACCATCGTTGGAGTGATGATCCTGATGTCATAGGGTATATGTTTTTCTGATTTAGAAAACGCAAAGCAATTTTTGATTATCCGACTAGGACCTTGCCTCACAGTTACAGGCTTAGTACACTGTTAACAGACCACAACGAGACAATAGTCCATGAAAGTAATTATCTGATCAGCATATTTTATTAATACATTATACTAGATTTTATTTTGTGATCTTGCCCTCGATTATAGGAGAATATTTTTATCTTTAAAATAACCACTGTGTTTGTGACAAGGAAACTGTGGGAAATTATTGTTGTATATTTTTTTTTACAGGAACGTGTCAATTCTGCCTGTGGTACCACCGGGTTCGACAGACGCACGTCACGTTCGAAATGCTGGATACCCTGCTTTTGGATTTTCTCCCATGCCTAACACCCCGCTTCTATTACACTCCGTCGATGAAAGACTAGATCTTGAAGTATTTCTCAAAGGCATCCCCCTCTATGCAAGCATCATCGAGAAGCTAGCCTCTATTCCGGCAGAATCTATTGCGAATAACTCTAGCAGTTATTTGTTGTATACAGCTAATTAACTTTGCTAATTTAACCATAAAAAGATTTTACTAAAAATTAAATTATAAAATAACGTATATATTTGCATAGTTAAATAAATACACCCAACAGTCACATACATAGTTCTGACCCCACACTAGGTAAAACCTGTATCGTGGGTATCAAGAACTACGAATTTCTGGAGATAGACGATAGCATTGATTGGATATTTTTATATATAAATTTAATGATCAAATTATGCAAATCAAATCTGATTTGCGTAAAATGTTACAATTGTACAATATATGATAAAAATTAAAATACACATGGAATTACAAATTATTGTCAAGTAATTATTACAAGCATTGTCACTATTTTGTATTTCTTTAAATATACTCATTAAAGAGGTGATATTTTAATAAACTTGTTTTATTTTAATATCTCATCAAAACAGTAAACATAAAGCTGAAATAATTTCGTGTTCACGCTGTTTCACTCATACGAAGTATCTATTGCTGCGTCCGCCGCCGCCGTTCGGAGCTAAATCTTAAAACCAACAATCGCCACTTCACAGTAATGGGTGCCTTCCCACCGTACGTGCCGCAACATTTTTAAAAGGACTTTTTCGCGAGCCGCCGCTTTGTGTTTGTGTACCGTCCTCGAGTTCGACATGGATTTTAGAGTTGTCACGCTTTTAGCGAACAAATGAATTCTCTCCAATGATTGGGATTCACTGAGCAAACCGTTTAGCGCACGATTGCCAAGTTTAAAAATCTTTTGTGTTTCTAACGTCCACGTTTCTTTTGGGGTCGCATTAATTAAGTCGATATTTATTTTGCGAGATCTACTCACAAAGGAAATGTCATTTATAAACATTGAGAATTTAGCTATCGTTATGAGAGAGTTCGTTATTTACTGTAGCGGATTTTAATTTTACTGTAGATATAAAATGTATATGTATAAAACATTGTATGGCACAGAACGCTGGAGGCGTAGTTGAGCGTTAATTGAAATAAATTGTCACAACTGGATGTAGCCGACACATAAATCAGAGCGCCTCGGGCGAGCAGCTAAGTGCCTGCTTCGCGTCTGCCAGCGCTATAATGACTAGACAAGACTTGTGATAATACTCGCAGAATTATTAAATTTAAACATTAGGTAGATTTTACAGTTAGACAAACTTATCTTTCAAATATTTACTTCAGTTACGACAATTTCAAAGTGCTCAACCACAGAGTGCTCAACTTAAATTTCATCACCTTCGTTCTATAAATATGAATGAACTATTAATGTAATATCAAATACCTTCGAATTTATAGCAATATCTTTAAACTCTCGCATTGGTTTCGTTTACATTCGAATTGGTAAAAGATAACACTAGACAATTCTTATTTAAAATTGCTCCCATCACATAAATATTTTGTTAAATAGTATTTTATGTTAGTACTAACATATTATTATTATTGTATCCTAATAATTCCGAACTGTATTATAATTATTGTACTGTAAAATAAATTAATATTAATAAATAAATAAACCTACAATATAAATTGGCCTGGTAGACTTGTATGGTAAGACTGCCTTACAAAAAACAAGATGAAGTGGCAACGTAGCCAAAGCTACATTTCTTAAGGTCAGTGAGACTGCTGGATGCTTAACAACCTTCCTCCTCCCACTACAATCTTGATTATTTTCCTTAAAGATAGATAGAACGATCAATTCTTCTAGCTTTGTGAATGTTAGTGGTCACTTATTGCAAGTGACCTGCCAGTACGTTTCCCAAACTTCAGATTAAAACATACAAATATTTTAATGCACTTACATACTACAACTGCATTACGATTAAATTACATGAAACGATATCAAGAGCTCTAATTTTCCGAATGTCTGCTCTATGCAATTTTTATATCACTAGTAGAGTGACGGTAAGAGACCGTGAGACGAATTAATCCAGCCATAAGCAGTGGAACGGAGCGATTTTTGCTCTTGGTGCTCATTTGTCACCAGCCTTGTGCCGCCGAGCCGTTTACAGGTGCGTATCGTCGCACACCTAAAAGCACCACCCGCAAGCTGTAATACCACCTGTCTGGACGTGGCATTTACAACATATTCCAAATCTCTAATGTTAGGGTCAAAAACGTATATTACTAACTAGGTTAAAACATACTCACATATTATAACGAAATGCCTAAAAATGTGAAATATAGTATATTCGGACACTGACAGAAAAATTATAGGTTGACTAAGGCAACGAAGCATATTGTCAGGTGTACTTCCGAGTAGAACTCTACTTACTATAATATATGCTTAGTACCTGGCAGATACATCCAAAATATTTTTTTATTGCGATACAACTTATCCATACACAACATTCTTCATTCTTCAACGTGGTAATTCCTTAATGATGCCTAGTGAAGGGTGAAGTGTGGTGATATTGAATGAGTTGTCGTTTGAACGGTGACAGCACATCTAGCACTGCGTTAAGATAATGGGCCGCGGAGGTACCAAAACGTAGTGTTACCTGATGTCTAATAAACTTAAACGCACGCACATTATAATAAATCCAATTCAATATATCTAACATATTAACTGTGTAAAAATTTTAAGCCGGTGTAATAGTATGATTATTAATTGGAGTTTTATTCTACAACATTTAATGGGAGTCATCAAAATACGTAAATAAATGTTGACCTTATAGTCTTTTCCGAGTTTACACTTTGAATGTCGTGTGAAACTTTTCTCTAAAATTATGGAGCGTTTTAAAATATAATTAAATTTTTGGTAGGAATATTGTAAATGTATCTGTGACATTGACAAAGGATTTCACAATACTCATTTTAGTGCAGGACAAATTTAATTAAATTTACTACTTTATTTGAGAACAGTTACAAAAATTCTATTAGAAAATTTCGTTATGAACCTATATTTTATAATATTATTTATACAGCGATTGAATCAGAGAATTTAGACGTCAATTTTACGATTTCCGCAAAGGGCTACGGAAGAACAACATTCACCAATCCTTAAGATTAATATATTTTATTACATCACCCATGCTTCACATGAAATATGTTCCTTTTCAATATCTATTAGTTTTGCATCTTGTCCATATTAAATTAATTTCTATAGTGCATTATTTACCAAATCACGGTACAAAGGACGGACCCGCGTGCGTTGTTTTATTTTAAAATTTTCAAGTGTCTTTCATATTAGCGTTGTAGAGCGTCACCCCTTTATATCTTTTTATTGTCTCCGACTGCGATATTTTTTTAAATCTAAAATGACTATAGCGACAACGAGTTAAAATGTTTCGTTTTAGAACGCAGTATTTGATTTAAATTTATTTTACTTCGTGTAACAACAATTTCGTGGGAATTTCGCACGAGATATTTAATAGCTAAGCAATACAAGAGAATTTAAAAATATTATGAATCCTTACATTCATTTTCTCTCTGTCTATTGTTTAAATTCTCATGTATAAGATATGTAAAAGTTAGTGCAAATCTCTAGAAAACTGATCAATAATGAGAGATGGACCTGGGACAGGCTACTTACTAACTATGGTGTGTTTTAAATAGTTTGGTGGAAAAAAAACAATTCATATTATTTATGTACCTGATCTCTATAGAAGAAATATGTTTAGCTAGTTTTAAAAATGTTTGCAAGACAAGAAAACATTATAATTCAAAATTATTTATTACTTTGGGAAATTATAAAAAATAATCTCAATAGTGGACAAAACAGCTTATTAGTTTGAAGTATGGGACTACGTTCGGGGCTCGCGTGAGGGCTGGTGGCGGGAAAGTACTTGTACTTAGCAGGATTAACGCCACGGCCGGCTGCCATCCATCCGCGCGGCACACCGCCGTAAAACAACATGCATTGTCTAATCACCACGGATTTAAGGATCAAATGTTATTTTCGTAGTTTATGGATAAGTAAAAGTTTTTTATTCATAAAAAGTACACCGACTTCAACAAAAAACAAATTATGCGTCACTATAAAATTTGTTTTTCTTTGATTTTTCTGAGATCCCATCATCAAATCCTGACTTAGTGCCAATGGGACCACCTGGGAAGTATACCCTTTTAAACACAAAAATAATTTCTCGAATCGGTCCAGGCGTCTTCGAGTAATCTCCTCCTTTTTTGAAGTCAGTTAAAAACTAATCTAAACACGTAATATTTTCGAGTACTTATGATACCTTAATATTATTAACAAACAAGATATAAGCACCACTGTAAAAAGCACATATCTAGAATTTGAGTCAGTTAAAAATATTGTCAGTAAATGACAGTTAACTGTTTATCTTGCGAAGGCTTATGAGTATAATTTTTTAACAGGAAATTATCCGTTTTATCGTAATTGTAAAAAGTTAATGATATTTTTTTATCCTGGGTAGATAAAGTGACTAAGCTATGTCTAATAGTACGTGCCGTGTAGTCTAATTTATAATTAATTTATGAATTATGCCGGCTTGAAGTAAGTGCCCCTAAAACTCGACTGGCTAGAACAGTATCTAACTCCTGTTTATCACATCTTCTAATATATTTTAAAACTAACTAGAACTACGATTTAACTTGCCTGTTTAATAGGGGATGCAAATATGAACTATATTAGATATATAAAAAAACTATGTAATTAGAGGTGTATTGATTTTATACAATTTTAGTATCAAGATAAAATGTCATATTTTTAGTGTATAAATGATGGCGTAATACTGAATCTAAGGTTTTAAATTATACGATGTTCTAAAGTTAATTGTAATTGCATACCAATCGTAAACTGATAACATAGATATTAATCATATGTGTTACATCTAATAACGACTGTATTCCACAAAGAAGGTTTAAAGTTGTAAGTTTAAAAACTAAAGCTTAAAGCTAAAATGGTCTCGGTGGTGGTCCGTTGCTCTCCATTACATCGGCCATGTAGCAGCATGTAGCAAGCCACCCGTAGCACGCAGCACGTGAATAGCAAGTTCGCTTCGTAGCTCGGTTTCGTATTTCCACAAAGAAGGTTTAAAGTGACCTCTAGCTAAAAACTAACGCTTAAGGCTAAGCTGGTCGCGGGGCAGTGGTGGTCCGTCGCCTATCTCAATTACATCGGCCATGTAGCAGTATGTAGCCAGCCGCCCGTAGCACGGAGCACGTGGATAGCAAGTTCGCTTCGTAGCTCGGTTTCAATTCAAACAGAACGCGCCGCCCCTTGCGCTGAGCTGCCTGTGATTGGTCCGCCCGCCGCCCAGACAATTAGGATCCCTCTCGTCTGTAATCTAACTTGACATTTTAATGTTTACCCTACTGTCTGACAAGAACACTATTTGAGTTTTCCATGAGTTTTTTAATGAATTTAGTTGTTCAATGAATATTCCATAAATATTAAATAATATATATACTTTTAATTAAAGATAAATAACTTTCACTTACTTTTAAAACTGTCGTTTATATCAGGACTTATATTTGTTGGTAATGAAAAAAGATTTTTTTAAATGAGAAAATCAAATATGTTACAGCATTGCAAGTATAACTGCTATGAAATGTATAATATACATAGATCTAACGACGACGTAATGTGGCGTAAGTATTGCTTTATCGAGTAATGTACCCATTATGTTTGTAAGTAATTCGGTCAGATACGCAGCCACCAGCGCGGCACCCTGACAACGTAGCCTGTGGACCGGGACACAAGATGGATGCATGCCATCCAGCTCACACTTGTAGTACTGTCCTATCTCGCTCTCTCTCGAGGGGTGGGTCTCGATGTAATCAGGGGATGATGTGACTCGCGATCTCTGAAGCTCGAAAGATCACAATTATCAGAGCAGTCTGTCGAAAGCCGCGTTTGGGTGGCGAAGTCACCAACAAAAGTCATATAAGTTTCGTTTAGTGCCCATTCATAATTATGACCATAGTGAAATTAATAATAAATTATTTGTAAATTTACGACAGTGTAATATTTTATTTTATCGCGTCTTTTAAATGTGTTAAAATTATAATAAGTATACAATTTTAAGATGATACCTTTGTAAAATATAAGTGGAAAATTATTTAACCCCAGTAGTGATTAACAGTCGAGCTGTCTACGTTTTGGGAAAAAAGTCGGGCGCCGGCCGTGGCTGTCCGTAGAATGGGAACAGGTAATATGATTTTAACTTGTTCAATATGTCTTAGCATGTTTCATGGCACACATCGTCCCACAGTTAACATTCATCGGTTAAAAGGAATAAGATAATGTGAACCTACCCAGCTGGTCCCGTAACGTGTTTAAGTACTATATTATTTAATTGAAACCTAAAAGAAACCAATTTTACTATATTTTACTCATATACCTAGTAGTTTGTTTTTCTGTTTACTAAATTAAATATACAATTATTGGTATTATAAAATTAACTATAAAGATGGTTGGTACGCGATTTTGAAGTACATACATATACACTCACGACTGTAATCCCCGAAAGGGTAGGCAGAGCTGTAGTCTAGTACACCAATTTTTCGCCGAGCTTATTACTGTCCCATGATGTAACAGTGGGCGAACCTATCGCCATACCGGCCACAGTTCCAAAGTCCGGGCTAATTGATACTGAGTGTGTCCCAGTAGAGAAACATATTATCACTTGGGCAGATTTTAAAGCAGATTCGTATTAGTTATTATTAGAACTAGCATCAATATTACTTTTTTTACTTTAACAATATTTATGACTGAGTATAATATCGTCTTAATCGGCTGTGACTGCTGTGAGTGTCATTTTAATCAATTCTTAACTAAAACCTAGTAAGCGATTTTAAAAATTAACACTAAACAGTTTTAATGATAAATATTTTTATATTGCAATATTTAGTACTGGGTACAATATATAAATTTTAAAACAATAACCCAATTTTTATTAAAACCCAATTTCGTGTTTGTGTTAAGTAATCTAGTTTTTTTTTATTTCACACATGGTTTTCAGTACTTATGCCACTTTTTATGGGACGAAGGGCAAATTATCATTGATCAAAACATTCATTGAAATTGAACCACATTCCACAGTGTCATTATTTGAAAAGACTTTGAATTCTGTTATTTTTCTATAAAAGTCTCGACGACTTTACAAGTGGCAAAACACGTCATGACCAGGAATAGTCATAATGTCTATCATACAATGCCTTTACTATTTATTACCATTGATCTTAATTTCATCAAACATAATATTATTATCAATAAGGACACGTGAATTGTCATTCAGAATCCTTGAATAAGAGGATTATTTCCAAATGTGTCTTTGTTATACACTTAAGGTAGTTAAGTAAGTATTTAGTTGGGTAACACACAAATAAGTTCGTTCGGGCGGACGGGCGCGAGTGCTTACAAATGTAACTTAGGGACAGAGCAGAGACTTGGTTAGTTTTACATCCCATCTCCGCTTCGTATAGAAAGGGAACTCGTTAAACTAATAAACACCTAAATATACGTATATTTTCTATAACCACTTCAGTGCATCATTTTATATATAGGTAAACTAGCTGTTGCTCGCGGCTCCGCCCGCGTGGAGGTCATGTTTGGGAGAAAAAGTATACAATACAAAATACCAATATTCATGCGTTTAACTTAAAAATGACGGATTTTCATACAAACTTTCATTCCCTATTTTACCCCCTTAGGTGTGGTATTTCCAAAAACCCTTCCTTAGTGGATGCCTATGTGATAAAAGGTACCTACTGTCAAAATGTCAAGTCTCTAACCCCAGCCGTTTAGGCTGTGCGTTGATCGATCAGTCAGTCAGTTTCTTCTTTTATATATACAGACTAGCTGTTCCTTGCGGCTCCGCCCGCGTGGAGGTCATGTTTGGGAGAAAAAGTATACAATACAAAATACCAATTTTCATGCGTTTAACTTAAAAAAATATGGATTTTCATACAAACTTTCATTCCCCATGTTACCCCCTTAGAGGCGGAATTTCCAAAAATCCTGAAACATATATTTTTTATTTTTAACTAAAATGCCAAATACAAATTTTCATGAGTTTAACTAAAAAAATAACGGTTTTTCATACAAACTTTCATCCCCTATTTTACCCCTTTAGGGGTGGTATTTCCAAAAACCCTTCCTTAGTGGATGCCTACGTCATAATAGGTACCTACTGTCAAAATTTCAAGTCTCTAACCCCAGCCGTTTGGGCTGTGCGTTGATCGATCAGTCAGTCAGTCAGTCAGTCAGCTTCTTCTTTTATATATACAGATAATACTAACCCTGTATTAAACATTGTCCTACTGCTGGGCACGGGCCTCCTCTACTAATGAGAGGGGTTAGGCCTTAGTCCTTAGTACAAAATAAAAAATTAAGTGAATCACGATAAATCTTTTTTTATTTAGCTTAATTATTATTAATACGGAACAATGGGGGTAGTTAATGCCTTATGACCAGGAGCGGTAAAACTCCACGGTCCGGGGTTGTGAAAGTCCACGGTTAATATGTATGTTATTATATTACTACTGAGTATTTGCAAATAAATACATTTATTATTAAAAATTGATTATATTATATCTTTGAAAAGTGTATCGCTGGAGGCTTCACACATGGTCCAAGTCAGCCTCTTGATACATGTTAGACGAATGCATCACTCCCTTTTTACAAAATATATATTATCTGTGAAACCTTGATACTGATGTATCAAGGTCTATGACCACGTTGCACCTTTCTAACCACTTAAGAAGCTTCTTCAAAATTGTGAGCGTAATCTTGTTGTATGTCGTTATTCAACAGTATTTTTTTTTCATCGATTTTTTTTATACTGGCACGGCAAAGTGACCCCACTGCACCTGATGGTAAGCGCAGTGCGGTCCAATTAGAGTGTCGAGTAGCGAGAGACAATCTATCCTCTACTACTCAACACAATCATGCCGGCCAGCTTCTTCACACTACGCTGTGGGCAAGAAGGTGACGAAGCGGTCGAGGGTCTATTGTCAGAGTACTCAGAAGGCGAAAACGGCCAAACATCGTACCCCAACTCTAGAACCCGACAAAAACCGGATGTAGGTACATAGTTTTTTTTTTATTCTGGCGCGGCAAAGTGACCACACTGCACCTGATGGTAAACGCAGTGCCGTACAAATAGAGTGTCAAGTAGCGAGAGACAGTCTATCCCCCGCTACTCAACACAATCATGCCGGCCTGCTGTTTAGCTTCAGATAAATGAAGATATTTATCTGCCTTTCACCAGCATATCTAGACAGCAATGGTTTTAGTCAATCCACTATCTTTGACTGCTATCCTTGATTTAGGGCACGTCCTGTATATTGATAATAAGCACATGTTCTCAGGTCTTATTTGATGATCCGCCGTAGAGACCTAATGGGAATCTTTATTTCTCACGATACACATTTTTATTTTGTTTCCTTGTAGGGTTTCGGTGATTATGGCTTTAACAATATTAATAGGTTTTGTGGTTCTATCAGTCCGCGGTCGCCCTTATATTTTCTGAATAGAGGAATTGTTGGTGTATCGAAACACAAATATACGGTTGATACCTAGCTTTTGAAATATCTTAAACATTCAAACCCAATACCATATACAAATTTTGTGCAAAGCAATTACAACAATTCTATTTTCTTTATACTTCATCCAACCCATATTCAAAATTGACCTCGAAAAATAAAAGAAAATGGCGGAAAACCTATCAAAGTTTCTTACATTATGAACGCGTTTGATATTTTAATTAAGAAAAGTAAAGAAAAAGCTAGGTGTAAGTCTCTTCTACTCATTAGAAGGTCACACGCGTAAGTAACTTCCTGTAATAAATTTTATTTTATTTCATTTTATTAGTTTTGTAGAAAGCTTACGGACTAATACAAACAGAAAAACTATTGCCAATTACAAGCTTTCGAATATGAATAGTAAGATATTATTAAGCTACGTTTCCTTAAAACAACTAAATAAGAATGTTAAAATTAGTTTAAGTGTAAACAATTGACATAAATCATATATTTCCCCTGTCATGGTTCCTCTTTTTTAACCGACTTAAAAAAAAGAGGAGGTTAACAATTCGTCGGAATCTTTTTTTTATGTATGATCACCGATTACTCGAAGACGCCTGGACCGATTCGAGAAATTATTTATTGCTTAGATGGGTATATTTCCCAGATGGTCCCATTGGCACCAAGTCAAGATCTGATGATGGGATCTCAGAAAAGTCAAGGGCAATCCTCAAATTTTATAATGACACATCATTTGTTTTTTATTGAAGTTGGTGTACTTTTTATGAATTAAAAAACTTTTATTCAAATTTTTACTGTTTATAAACCAAGCATAGCTTATTTATCTTATAAATACAATTTACAGTCTCCATGGCACATTGGGCGAGTAGCCGACTGTAAAACGAGAGGCCGTGGACTCGGTCTCCGCACCGAGACATGTGTTTGAATGGTCTGCAAATATTTAATTCAGGTCTGTTGCGAGACTGAAAGATAGATAGATAGACTGAAAGATATTCTTGTTTACCATAGATAGATACACCATACCTATGGTATACAAAATAATTGTATCCTAACCGTGAGGTCAGAATTATTAGCGTGACTGTTTACACTTAGCATTGTTTTATTTTAATTCTACACTTTTCATTGACCTTTTTTTATTTTTAATAAAAAAAATCAATTTCGCTCTTTAGAAAGGTAACTTTTGTTTAGTCAGGTAAGGTTTCTACAATAAATATAATGGACCTTATTATAAAATGTAGACTAAGTTTAAATTAGATCTCAGTTGACAAATTATTGTGGATTAGATGTTGCCCGTGGCTCCTCCACCCGCACATTCTTCATAAACAACCAAGTTTATGAAGAATGTGCAGTTCACGTTAATCTGTTTTTTATGATAAACCCCAATATTTTCTAAATTGTACGAAAAACATTTACAAAACTGTTTGTTCTAACAATACTTATCATATTAAAATGTTATGTTGTGTTTTTTTTATCCTGAACACACTTCCACACTGAACCTGATGATAAGCGCAGTGCCGTCCAATTAGAGTATGGAGTAGCGAGGGACCATCTATCCCTCGCTACTCAACACGAGTCATGCCGGCTTACTCCTTCACACTACCCCATAGGTAAGAAGGTGAAGAAGCGGTCGAGGGTCTAGTGCCAGAGCACTAAGAAGGTCGAAAAACGGCAAAACATCGCACTCCAACTCTAGAACCCGAAAAAACCGGATGTACACTAGCTGATCTCGGAACGCGACACACTTGTGTGCCGTGTGCGTGTTGCCACAATGGCGGGTTTTACACCCTGTGTACGGTGGTCGGGCGGATATCAATATCCTACCACCATTTCAGTAGTATAACAATGTCTTATTTTTGACACCACGCTTTAGTAAAGGAGGCCCGTGACTAGCAGTGGCACAATATATAATACAGGACTATTATTATGTAAATTAATTAAATACCAAAAGTAGCTTCCTATAAAATAAAATTATTAAATCTCTTATATACTTCAAAACGTTTCTTTTATTTTCATTTGTTTATCACTTTATATGCGGTGCTATGAACATCAGAGGGCTAATTAATTTTATTCATTTGAGATGAATTAGCGAGTGTTGCGTTTCGCACGAGTGTTGATAATTTCACATGATGAGTGGGGTTCGATGCTCGCGCTCGCCCTACACCCTATCACGCGTCGGTGGACACCTCTCGCCCTGATGTTCAAGTCTACACGGATACTGTATCAGAGAAATTATTGTGAATAAGTTAGCTACATCAGTCGATACCTATATTATTAAAATGGGCCAGTATACATTGCCGGCGAAGGATAAAGTAAAACTGACGTCGGTTTCTCTAAACTTTTTTTTGTAGCCCCGCTCTGAAGTGGACCAAATTTTATTTATTGATAACAAATACATAGAATCCATCTAGAACTTATCTAGAATCATCATACATGTAGATGAAAAAATTACATCATATACTATACCATACTTAACATGTAGTATGTCATGCTAAGAGCATTCTTATTAAGTACTAGCTTTAGCTCGCGGCTCCGCCAGCGTGGAGGTTGCTTTCGGGAGCAGAAGTATATAATCCCAGGAGTTGTCTTCTGCACTGAGGCAACTATAGCGATCGTCTTGACTCTCAGGTGTTGTGCTTGAAGCTTGAGATTACATTTAAAGAATACCTCATAAGTTAACCCCTCACTTCGCCCCTTTTAGGGATGATTTGTTAAAAACGTTGAAATACGTATTTCTTTATTTCTTACCAAAAGCCTAAATATGAATTTTCAGATCACTAAGTTGAGGTATTACGGATTGCCCATAAAAACTTTCAACCCTTATTTCACCCCTTCAAAATATTTTTTTGAGACCAAAGATAACCTATGTCCTTCCCCTGGGTACAATCTATCCCTCTGCTGAATTTCATTAGGATTCGTTCACCCGTTTAGTCATGGTAAAGGTAACAAACCAACATACAAACAACAATATTAATTTTGCTGCGGAGATATTATAAAACTGATATATCTCCTAAGATATTCGTTGACATCAAATGACGTAAAGATCAACTTTGTTCAAAATTAAATAATTGTGATAAATGAAGTATTTATTTGGATAAGGATTAATACCATGTTTACAAAAACCCTTCCCAAATAATGCATTGTTTCAGAACAAATTCGATAACCATTAAAAAGTTTATAGTGAGCTAACCGAAAAAGATAGACATATGCTATCACGGACTTTTTTTAGCACTTTTTAAAAGGAACAATTTCGTCATACATGATTATTACGTAACTTTAACCGTTTACGCAGCGCACGCAACGGAAGCTCTCAAAAAGAATAGATTTTCCCCGTTTTTGCAACATTTTTCATTGCTGCACCGCTTCTTTTGGTTAAAGCGTGATGATATATTATAGCTTATAGCGCTCCTCGATAAATGGGCTATCGAACACTAAAAGAATTTTTCAATTCGAACCAGTAGTTCCTGAGATTAGCGCGTTAAAATAAATAAACAAACAAACTCTTCAGCTTTATATATAAATTTCTTAAAAAATTAACGAAATCTCTTTCCTAATTTTAATATAATTCTCTTCAAAATAACAATATATATTTAATTATTGACACTTACTTTAACAAATGTTCTATCTATTTTTTCGATAGGCAGACGAGCAGACGGGCCACCTGATGGTAAGTAGTCACCGCCGCCCATAGACTTCTGCAATACCAGTGCACAGCAAAGCCGCTGCCTACCGTTACCGTTTTTAATAATTTATTACATCATTTTATATTTTTTATCACATAAAATTTCGCGTCCATATTATAAATCCTTTAAAAAGTACACCGAAAAAGAGGATAGATAATTACGACACTTCGCGGCTTTCGTTAGATGCCCGAAAGACGAACAGTAAAGTCGTCTAAGTCTGTTTCAGCGAAAAAATAAAAGATCTTTCCTTAAAAAGGATTCGTGGCATTAAATGGAGGCATCCGCTTACACCGTAGTCAGCTTAACATACTAAAATTATATTGTGATCCACCCTTATACTTACGTTTTTGTACGTAGCATAATTATTAGATTTTAAAATGTATTAGCTGTAGATTCTTCTTTATATGCAAACCCTATCATAACTCCACAAGTAAAATTTATATTAATCTAACATGTACATGTATTCTACCTTTGTCAAGTTCAAATATTATTATACATACATAGAGTTATAAAATCAACGCACCCAGATAAAATTGACTTAAAAATAGCTTCTTATATATTTACATATGTTTATTTTAACTAAATGTCTGTTAGTGTTTAAAGAATCGAATACTGCTAAAACCTGTCACTTATAAGAAAATACATGAAATACCAAAGTAGGTATATAAATGTTCTGCATACGAAGTATACGGTGTGAACAGAGGCTTTTGTAAGCGTTAAGGAAAAGGGGCGAAGGGGAACGTTTCAGTAAACTGAACAAAAACACCAACGTTATTAGCGAGATTGGTGTAATCTGACTAATCTATTTTGGGAAAGGGGCGCTCAGTGGTGCTTCTGGGTGTCAATTAATAAATAAACATTTACTTTTTAAGACGCCAAAATCATGAATGTAGTTTATAAATGTCATATTGTCTTAAATACCTACGTGTTTTGACAGGATGTATCTGGGTTTTTTAATATAAAAGTACATTTATGTATGCGTGTATGAGTGTCGTGTAGAGATGCCCACCGTCCAGTATTCCCAGGATCTGTCCTGGTTTTTAGAGTGTCCTGGGGTGTCCTGTATTGTTTTTTAGCAGCGTCCTGGGTTTTTAAAGCGCCCTGATAAGGTCCTGTATTTTAAATTCGCACACCACTTTTGCAATCATTACTCGTACTTTAGAAGCGGCGTCTCGGCTCGCAAGTGTTTAACGCTATTTTAAAACAAACATGCGTCCTGTTTTTAAACTAAATTGTCCTGGTTTTTCGAACTTCAAATCCTAGTATTTGAATTTCGGGGTTGGTAACCCTAGTGTAGTGTCGCACCTCTGAATCAAATAAACTGATTCGTATTTGGTTTATTGACGTAATACTACATCGCTATACTTATTACAATATTGATGAAATTTATAACACTACTTCGTCTTTCAGGCGACAGACTCCTCGATATTCCATGCAACGTATGCGGGGACAGAAGTTCCGGAAAACATTATGGCATTTACAGTTGTGATGGTAAGAACAAGAAGTATTTTGTTATATGTCTGATATTTATACATCAAATATTTTCTGCTTGTTTCTTTTCCTGCTATGTTTTTATTACCATACTAATGACCTTAGTAAGTTATGTATATTCATCAACATGATTAAGTAAGATTCTCAATGCACATATACTTTTGTTTTATTTATACTCATTTCCTGGTAAATGATAATATAAGCCATCATTAATATCAAATAACATGTCTTCGAATATCTGTTTAACGGTTTTCTTTTGTATTTATTTGTATGATGTGTAAATTTATTTATTGTATTGTACAGGTTGTTCCGGTTTCTTCAAGAGATCAATCCACCGGAACCGTGTGTACACGTGCAAGGCGGGAGGTGAGATGAAAGGCCGTTGTCCCGTGGACAAGACCCATCGGAATCAGTGCCGCGCCTGCAGGCTCGCTAAGTGCTTCCAGGCCAACATGAACAAGGATGGTAAGTTTTACCTTAATGATCTATGGTTTCTTGTAGCCGAAGGTATTAACGTTTTTATGAGGTTATTATTTACAATTAATGCGCTGTGTCGTTGAGTAGTCAAGGTTATCATATTTGCATCCACAATCTTAAATCACGGCACAAGTGAATGTGGTCCTTCAAATCGGATTAGCAATGAGATGTAATGTACTGAAATAGGACCATTAAAATATAATAACATGCCTTGGTAACATTTAAAGGACTATGTCGGGCACAAAATGCCTATGTTCAGTCAGTTATGTCCAGATTGTTCGATTCTGCAGTTAGTTCTAAATCGCTAGCTTGAAAGTATAAGACATGAGCACCAATGGTTTTAGGCCTATGGGGATGCTCAAAATCCTGTGTAATTTCTGCTTTTGATACGTCGTGGGCCATAGCAGTGGATTCGTGATGAGTTTTTGAAATAGATACGATAACACATATAGATTGCCCGGGAGTGGAATCTTTGCCTAATGTGGCGATGACGATAGGCTCTCCGATAGGCTCACTCTACGCCCTATGCGTTCTTTATGAACTTAGAAGTAATTGCAAACTCATTTGCGTTTAGATATCACACTTGCCTGCATTGTGAACAAGTTGCGACAGCAAAAACAACTATGTATAACGAAGTCATTTTTACAGCCAGGCTTCCACAATTGTTGCTTTCGTGGTATGGACTGCGTTAACCTATTGATAAAATTCGTTCGCACCCTCTCAGGAATTCCCATTCCTCTTAAGATGAGACAATATAAACTTTGAAAAAGAATGTTCCTTAAGCATAGTAGCATATTAAACACATTGAAGAATCCATCTTTTTTTTAACCAATCCTACTAATATTATAAATGCGAAAGTTTAGATGGATGGATGTTTGTTACTCAATCACGCTACAACGGCTGGACGGATCTGGTTGAAATTTGGCACAGAGGTAGATTATAGTCTGGAATAGAACATAGGATACTTTTTATCCCGGAAAAAATTATAGTTCTCGTGGGATAGGTTAGTTTTTCACAGAGCATGGAATCGACATGATTTTTTGCATAGTGGTAGTTTAGGGATCAGAAAATGACATATGCCACTTTTTATCCCGGAAAAATGCACGTATCCTATGGTATAGCAAAATATAGAAAGGTGTAATAGCTTAAGATGCCTCCATGGATTGTATACCTTTCCTTCCAAAAATAACCTCCACGCGGGTGGAGCCGCGAGCAACATCTAGTAACGTATATAAATTCAATATTTCTACTTATCAATGCAAATCGGTAACAAATAGTAGTGTGCCGTCCCATCGGTAATACCTTTTATTAGTGTTCATCAGACTCGCAGCAGGTTGTATTGTCCGCCGACCGTTGTCCTGCACAAATATCGAGTGAATTATTGCGTTTTCCGGCAGTCGGTTCCATTTTCGCCGTATCGGATCCTATCTGTCATTACGTCATCTCGATACAACCAATATTGAGTTCCGATCGGCGCGCTGTCAACCTTTGTCGGTTTTATTTATGGCGATCGTTCAACTGTACTGTGTCCACTGAGCTTGAGCTTGGAAAGCTTCCAAATTTATAGCTTTGTAATATTAATGTGTATAATTTAACAACTTATACATCGAAAGCATTGCATCTACCTATTATCACACACTAAGGATCATAGTGCCTAGTGATCTAGACTATCAAGTGATAGAATCAATAAAAAATAATTGATATTTGTATGATAAAGAAAATGTAGTATAAATGTATTTGAGTATGTTAATTTGTGAGAATTTATGTTAACATTTTGTTTATCACATATAAATTTTATAACTATAATGTTTTATTTTAAATTAATGTCACAAATTAATCTGTATACATGTATTATATAAGTCAATAGACTTCAAAAGTTAATAATACTTTTTATTTAAAAAATCATAATTAATATATGTATTAGATTTGTATTTAAAAACAACTTACACCGACGGCGGAGTACAAAAATGAAAGAGACTGTAATACTGCAAGGGACCTTGTTTAAGGGAAATAGGTATATTTGTTGGCGGTGAAGCATGGTCTTTTAAGTCGATATATGTTATTTACTCAATTATTCTAAAGTTTGGATTGAGTCACTTTCATTCTCGACGTGCGATATATTGCAGAGTATTATTCAGATGAGAAGTGGAGTTTAAAACCAATTGCATAAAATGTTTAAAAGTGCTATTATGTGTAAATTTTTTTGTATATTTCCTAAAATTGTATATCAGTTTTATATTATTGTACATGACGGGTCGGGCGGTCATCGGCCGAGGCAGTGAGAGGGCTTACACGACCCTCTCTGATCTCCAGGTATGGTCAGGATGCATAGCGTATGATAGTTCGGTAATAAAACACGAGATTAACACTTCAGAGTCTATTTAAGCTACCACCAGTTCGGAATGCAGTCATCCATGGGGAAGAGCTGGCAAGAAACCCTCATGGTTGCTCTTTTAAACACATCACAGTTTACATTACAATATGCGGTACACAATAACACTTTCATATTACGTTAACTTACTACTTTAAACAATATTTTGGCATTACGACCGACAAGTTACTAACTGTTTCAATGACTATACACGAATGCCGCACCAGAGAAGAGGTGCTCTTTTATATTGTGATTTTCGTTGTGACCCACTCCTCTGCGAGTGAGATCACTCGATAAACAAGTCGAAACCACCTTCAAAATAGCAAAACAAATGGCGCTACCCACAGTTTAGCAAGTTCAATTCAGTGTCCATATTCATCACGCTCCGACATACATAATATACACAGTCAGGTCATAAGTATTGTCACACAGTAAAAACTTTTATTTTAGAATGCTGGTCACAATAAAGTTTATTGAATTCGAATTTCAAATTGTTCATGAAAATAAAAATGTATACTTTTTAGAATTTTACTCATTTTTAAATATGGAGTGGACGCTTAAAGAAGACCGTGTTGCAGTAATTGCGTTGCATCGTTGCGGTTACGCGCCAATTCAAATTTTTGACATACTGAAAAATTTGAATATAACCAAAAGATTCGTTTATCGTACCATCAAACGATACAATGAAGACTCTAGTGTAGATGACAGGTCAAGAAGTGGTCGCCCTCGGTCTGTTAGGACTCCAGCAGTGATAAAAGCTGTGAAGGCGCGAATTCAAAGAAATCCCAAACGTAAGCAGAAACTGTTGGCCCTTCAGATGGGGTTAAGCAGAACCACGGTGAAAAGGGTGTTAAATGAAGACTTAGGGCTTCGGGCATATCGAATAAAAACAGGACATCGTTTGAATGCTCGTATAATGGACCTGAGACTGAAGAGATGCCGCGCTTTGTTGAAGCGGTACGCGGGAAAAAAATATCGGGAAATTCTTTTTTCAGATGAAAAAATTTTTACCGTAGAAGAGAGCTACAACAAACAAAATGATAAGGTGTACGCACACAGTAGTGAAGAAGCGAGCAACCGTATTCCGCGTGTCCAACGAGGTCATTTTCCATCCTCGCTCATGGTATGGTTGGTAGTTTCTTATTGGGGCTTAACAGAGGTACATTTTTGTGAGAAAGGTGTAAAAACGAATGCAGTTGTGTATCAAAATACAGTCCTGACGAACCTTGTGGAACCTGTTTACCTCATACCATGTTCAGTAACAGGCACTGGGTATTCCAACAAGATTCGGCGCCAGCTCATAGAGCGAAGAGCACACAAGACTGGCTGGCGGCGCGTGAAATCGACTTCATCCGGCACGAAGACTGGCCCTCCTCCAGTCCAGATTTGAATCCGTTAGATTACAAGATATGGCAACACTTGGAGGAAAAGGCGTGCTCAAAGCCTGATCCCAATTTGGAGTCACTCAAGACATCCTTGATTAAGGCAGCCGCCGATATTGACATGGACCGCGTTCGTGCTGCGATAGACAACTGGCCGCGCAGATTGAAGGCCTGTATTCAAAATCACGGAGGTCATTTTGAATAAACTTTAGTGTCATAAGAATCCATGTTTTGTTAAGTTCATTTTGGTATATAAATGGTTACATAATGAATAAACTTGTTTCAATTATTTTATATTAAACATGTGACAGAATTTATGACCTGACTAGGTATATACATTATAAATCGGTACTGGCAGTAATTTCGCTCAGTAATTTAAAGCTCATTAAAAACGTAAAGTAAGTTCTACATCAAAATATATTATTTATGTTTAGTAATTTGAAATCAATTAATTGCTATTTATTCCCAATTTCGTATAATCTTAATTTACGTGGATAAAGTTTAAATGTATATTCTGCCTAAGTAAAATCTTGTGAATAATTCATACGAGTCCCTTGTCGTCCGCAAGTCGGGTTCTATTACCATGTGACGAAGCCTTTAAGTATATTAACTATCTCTAACTATATTATATGGTAAGCTATAATCTTATCTTCGATAGGGTTGCCTATCTATGTGTAATTTGACGTGACACACTACAACTTTTTTTTAAATCTAGATGGACAAAAGATATTCTAGTTTTTTGATGAAGCGTAAATCTTTTTAAATAAATAAATAACACCCAACAGTCACACACATAGCCCCGACCCCACACTAAGATACGAGTCTTGTGTTGTGGGTATCAGGGACTACGAGAGACTTTTTTTGGTCTCACAACACCCACACCCCGGACACAAATATCTGTCTGTCACACAAACATTTGTCCCGGTGTGGGAATCGAACCCACGGCCTCTCGTTTCACAGCCGGCTACTCGCCAACTGCGCCACGGAGGCTGTCAAATAATTTAATTTAATAATAATAATTTTAAATAATTCGTATTAATGTATCCGCTATGTTTGTTTTCTTCCATTTTAAATATAGCTCAACATTACAACTAGCCACTTATTAACGAAAATAGTGTTTTTTTCTGTATCTCAATACTATAGTTTACAGAAAATAGAAGTCTGGTTTTGCTAATAAAAGAGATTTTATGTCACGAAGTTGTATTCGCTAAACACATGACGAAAGGAGCTTGTTAAGTTTAGTTTCTCGTTGAGTATGGGTTAGAGTTGCCAACCGTCCTGTTTTCCCAGGACATGTTCTGGTATTTAGAGTGTCCTGGATAGTTTTTAAGCGCCTTGATAAGGTCCTGTATTTTAAAATTCGCGTTTTGCAATCATTACTTTAGGCGCGGCGTCTCGGCTCGTAAATGTTTACGCTATTTTAAAAGAAAGATGCGTCCTGTTTTTAAACTGAATTGTCCTGGGTTTTTTTAACTTCAAATCCTAGTATTTGGTTTCCGGTGGTAACCCTATTATAGGTAGGTAGCCCTGGGCTGGGTGGAGCGCGAACTGCGCGTTGCGGTCGCATCGCAGGTGCTCTCTCGCCAATTTATTCACGAGCATCACTTTGTGCCGCCGCGGCCCGGATTACCTTTATATGTTTACTCGCTCGCGTAATTATACGCCCTCACGAAACTTACCCGCTACCCCTCTCCATGCTATCGTTTGGCATTTCCATTCTAACTTTATGCTACTGGCGTAAACAGAAAATCTGGAGTGAACTTAATGACCTGAAGTCATTATTGTGAAATACGGTTTAATAAAATATCCTAACAAAGAGTGACCCGGGTATGTCCGAAAACTACGACCAAGACCACCAGGGGATGGGCAGCAGCATCCCGGGAGTGCGGTGAGACACTGCGATCGCCAACCCGCATCCCAAGCGTGGCGATTACGGCATTTCACCCCCCATGCAGTACACACATGAACCACGGCCCCGAGTTTCCGGCGACCAACAGTGCCCCGGCTATGGTAGCGGCCGGTTACTAGCGGGGTCAGGGGTGCGAAGAATCTCCGGCAAAGATTCGGCTACCACCACCAACGACTCCTGGCCCTGGCAACATATAACACGCGTACACTGTGGACCGACGAAAAGGTAACTGAACTGGAGGAAGGATTGAGCAAGTTGCGTTGGGATGTCATAGGGTTATCTGAAGTCCGAAGAGAGGGGGAGGACATGATTACCCTGAAATCCGGCAACTTGCTTTATTTCCGGGAGGGCGACCAACAGTCCCAGGGAGGTGTCGGGTTCATCGTCCACAAGTCCCTCGTAAACAACGTAGTAAAAATCGAGAGTGTGTCGGCCAGGGTGGCGTACCTTATACTCAGAGTATCCAAGAGTTACTCGTTGAAGGTCATAGAGGTATACGCGCTGACTTCGGCACACTCCGACGACGAGGTGGAGGCTATGTATGAGGTTATATCGAAGGCCATGCATAGCTACAAAACCTACTTCACCGTTGTTATGGGGGATTTCAACGCGAAACTGGGCAAGAGAGACGGTGAAGAGCTGAGACTGGGGCAATTTGGAGTGGGAAGTCCAAAGAACCACTGGGTCCAACTACTGGCTGGTTTCTTGGAGAAGGAGGGACTCTACATGATGAACTCTACGGAAGGCGCAGAGTGGGTAAACCCCCCACAAGGTGGACTGATGACCAGGCAAAGGTCGCGGGAGTCCGCAGGATGCGGGTGGCACAAGACCGGGCATTGTGGCACTCTTTGGGGGAGGCCTATGTCCAGCAGTGGACGTCCTTCGGCTGATATGATGAAGATGATGATGAACAAAGAGTGAAAAACTTACATTGGATAAAAGCAGTTTCAGATAAGCTAACAGTTCATTTACAACGACTTCAAAATATATTATTGAATAACGAAAACACTCCGTGAAATATGAAGATGAGAAACATGAGAAAAACTAGCTGAATAATATAACTTAATTGCTGGCAGGGACAAACTGTAAATGATGCTAGCAAAAATTAATTGAATTTAGATTTGTAATGTGTGGTTAATTTTCACCGCACTCCACTTAGGTTCAAATATATACACATATATAACTTAGGTACTGTAACAAAACAAACACTATTTAAATAGAAAACTCATCTTGCGTGGCTTGAAATTCGTTATAAAAAGTAAAAGCTACACAAAAATAAGTTGAGCTATTTGTATATTGTATATTTTTCAAGAATATAAGAAACAAGCTACATCTCGCGGCGTCTCCGCCGACGGCAGTATTTTTGTGTGCTCTTGTGAATCGTAACGTGATGTTAAATAATCTATAAATTTCCAAATTGAATAGGCTGTAAATAAAAAAAGATTTTTCCAAATTTGACCGGTAGGTCGAGACTTCTAAAGAAATATATTTAGCTTTATAATATTTATTTTATTTATTTACATCGTATATAGGCGGAATTAATGCCAAAGGCATTCTGTCCCAGTCAAACTTAAGGTGGTGCACAGATATACGTAACCGACTTCTACGTTTGATACTTAGTCCGTGATGCGATTATTGCAATTCTGCCTTAAACTTTAGATTAGAGCTTAAAGTGTTTCTGATAGATACAAAAAAAAACCCTAGATGATTTCGAGAGATTCCGTCTAAATACCTCCGCTTTATGTCCCTGTCACCAAACAACTGTAGAATGTAAACACTGTTTAATTTCATAGACATAGAAATTAACGCCAATCGTTCTAAATCAACGCTAAAAATAAATAATTATAAAGGCTATGGAGTTCTTATCTTAATTTAATGAGCTCGCTCGAAAAACGCTATGCCGTTCCATAAGTCCACCACTTGTATTGAATCAATATTTTGGCTCGATAAGGCATCGGAAGGCCAAATCTTGGATATAATTGATAATAAAGAATACCATATACATTGATAGATAATGAATGTGGCCCATTCCTAGGTTATGGTTGTTGTTCTATTGGAATCTTTATTGGTTGACATTTTAACTTTAACCTATCAATAATTAATATGATTTAAAACTGTTTGGTTTCTGTTCATCGATAAAGTAAATAAATAAATGTTAATTAACAAAAACTATTACAATTAAAAATATTTATATTTGCAATTTTAATTGCACAGAAATGATAAATTCTAAAAATATTTAAATGCCAAGTGTAACTGAAAGCAATCGCGACTATGGCATCAAATATTCAGTTGTATTGAGTTCGACTGCCTCGCTTACCAGCCGCAACCGCAGAATACCAAATTATTTCATTAATCACTTACGACTCAATATCAAGTGCTATTAATCTCACTTCTTTATGTATTTTATTTTCTTGCGCTACTAATGTTATACAATTAGAAGTACATATATTTACTTATTTTCAAGTCAGAGCAACAAATGCCCCTCTGATTCATAAATAATAAGCGTGATTTTTTTTATCTTGATGGCAAGCGCAGTGCATAAAGTATATACATGATCACAAAAGCTATAATTATTTTCCAAAACATATCAAAGTGTATCAAGTTTTCTTCATTTCCATTTTTGTTTATAACAAGATAATTTTATTTATTTCACAAAAATTTAGAAGATGCAAAAGAATACAGGAAAGTATTTTGTATTTCACATTTATTAAATAGTACGTACGTTTGGTTTTATTGATTGGCTATTTGAATCTCGAAACTCTTTGTTGAATATGGAGGAACTTATAAAGTCCAACAGGCAGTGAGCCAATCAGCCAATTCCAATATCGTTGAGCAAACAGAGCCAATTGATGTCGACCAGTGCGTCAACATTGATCGGACAAACTTGTTTCTATGCTAAATTAATACATATACGTTGATTTAAATTGTATTCAATATTCTATCATAAATTTACATACTCTCCGACGACGCGGTGCTATGGATTTTTTTATTGTGAAAATTTATTATAATATTTGGCCCAAAAATAAAAGCAATTTACAGTGATTTACTTTAAATTTAAATTAAATGTTTCGGAGGGCATGATTTCACTTCAAGGAATTTATTTTGGTAATAGAAATTTATTTAGGCTGATCACAAATATTTATCAATCGGGCGGTCTCTCCCTTTTGAGTGATCAAATAAACATAATCCTCAATTTAACTTCATAAAATTAATTTTAAATCTATCAAGGCGCGAGCAAGCCACGCGTCTTCTTAGACTTGCTCATACTTTTTACTTAACGTTAAAAAAGTTAAAGGGTGAATCTCAAAAAGCTTTTAATGTTCTTACACCAAAGTTAATCAGTACCTTTTCAATAATTTTCTTTAAATTAGAAAATTGCGCTATATTTGAACTAGTATTTTTATAAAAAAAAAAAAATCTTAATTTCTGCTCCAGACTCCGAGTAATGTCGAAGAATAAATTGATACACTCATAAATAGCGAGCGTCATCGAAAAAAAACTAAATTAGATATTATAATATTATTCAATTATCTTGTGTTTAAAAATGATATCTAAAATTACTACGAGTGAAATCACGTCAGATAAAAATATTACAATATAATCATAAATGCTCATCAAAGTTTAAGTGTCACAAAGACGCATCGCCGTCGGCAGAGCGCCACCGCCGCGCCGCGCCGGCGACCGTCGAAGGGGCAAACTTTTCAATTACCGCTATGTCGTGTTACCCCGCAGCGGGTTAAATTAATTCTCTCCACTTCACAAAAAGATTCACCTTACCCCACGGCCCACACCGACCCCTGTGAACCGACATCGGCCATTCCACCGTTTTTCGATTTTTCCCTGGTTGTATCCAAGAACCCAAACCGTAACATGCTGACGTTTCGCAATATTTATTTTTAATTTAACGGCTCGCACGTTTGATTCTGGTTCCACACCGAGCTTACATTTCCAAGTTCTTTTATACCAGTACTGAATTCAAAGCACGTGTAACAAATGTAACACAATTATTATTGTAACCCTTGGGTGTGTAGAGACTTTCCTTTACCTACAAATCTGGAAATCACACTCACTGAGTTAAAAAAATAGGACCCCAATACCTTATATTCTTGGAATTAAATTAAATTGTATATCTAATCCAATATACTTATGAATTACCTGGAAGGTGGCTCCGACTACCTCTTCGGTGATAAATAAAATATAATATTATATAGGACCTATTATTTTAAGGGAGTTTGTACAATAGCGTAACAATTTGAACGCTGGCCGACACTTACAAAAAGAAACTGAAATAGAATATACAAGCGCTAGTAATATAGGCGCCATATTTTACAGTCTTCATTTTTTATTAAGAACGTTAATAATGAAGTGATTTTTATAAAAACGAAAAATTTTACGTTTGATATCCATAATCAGGTTATTTCAATTCAATATCTAGATAATTTATCTAAATAAGCAGCTTAGTTGGAACTAATCTTCTTATAGAAGAAATATTATATTATAATGTTTCATTCGTTTACTATAGCTCTACTTTTTTAAATATATATTTGATTATTACACTCACATGCAAATTTTGAAGTGGTAGAGCCACGCTGTAGACATATTTGTCTACAGCATGAATGGGCTGGCTCGACCGGGGTAGTACCACTGTCTCACAGAAAACCAACGTAAGTGACAGTTTAATGTCGTGTTTCGTATGGTAAGTGAGATATCCGGAGGCCTAGATTCCCCCTTCCCTTCCCTAATCCCCATTCCTGTCCTTCAAGGCCGACAGCGCATACATGACACTTTCAGTATTGTGGATTCATGGGTGGTGGAGATCACTTAACATCAGGTGACCCACAGGCTCGTTTGTCGGACTATGCTATAAAAAAACTATTAAATTATAATTAGTTCTCATTCTGAGAACGTTTTATTTCATTCACATTTCACACCCTCGCAAAATAAAATATTTATAGGCACACACAAACCCTCTGTTGCGTGTTACGCGTATCGAAAGCGTTGCGAATCGACTAGATCACAACTCAAGGATCAGTACACGTGGCTAACACCTACAACTGTCCGTGACCCGTGGGCCGTGATCCGTGACCATGGTGAAAACGATGGGGAGAATGCTATGAAACATGTATTAGTGACGCCTTTGATGTTTTACGTGTGAATATAATGTATACTTAATAGTTTAATGGTATAACGGCATATCGGATATGGTTTTAACGGTAGGCAGCGGCTTTGCTGTGCCATCGCATTGCAGAAGTCTATGGGTGGCGGTGTCTACTTACCATCAGATGGCCCGTCTGCTCGTCGGTTTATCCAGGCAGTAAAAAAATGTCTGCTTATTAACAAAAGGGTCATCTAAGTAGAGATATCCTACACGCATCGCCAAAATAATCATGAATGCGTCACGATCTTTAAGAATAGGTAATTCCTATGAATTAGAGAGGGCGCATCCTTCCACAATACTATAAAATGAATTTTGAATCCAGTTCGACTTATTCAAAAATTGTCTCACAACAAACTGATGTGAAGTATAATTTAAGTGTTTAATTTCGTACGGAGCGCAAGATTTGCGTAGCTTGCTCGTTTGCTGGCCTTTGCTTCATTATTTGTTTAGACAAAACCATCAAACTCTTATAAAAAGCGTATAGGAATGTAAGGGTACTTTAGATTTTTATGGAAAAATTGGTGGTCACTTACGGAATATTTGTGGGTAGATTGGATACTCGGTGGGGAAGATTTGTTATAAAAGGGAAAGCCTGAACGCTCGCGGGGCAGTCTATACGAAACTAGCGGAAATGCTGCTCGGTTTTAATCAGTGTGCGTACAGTTGTTTTCAGTTTAGTTTGTGTTTAATCGATGATGGCTAATAGTTCAGAAGTGAGATAGTGAATCAACACCCACAATAGTGAATAATATGAAAACCCGATGTTTGGAACAACGATGCTGTATGGATTTATTGGAAATTCGGTGAGTCGCTTCTGGTTTTATTTTTGTACCTTTGAATAAAGATACCAATATTAGTTGGTAGTGAAAATGTGTAACGCATAATGCGTAGGATTTCTTGATAAAATTGAATTGGCTCTGGTTCGATTCCAGTCTGTAAGGAATATCGATATTTGTGCCGGTGGTAATTATATATTAGAGTTTGAGTTTTAATTCGTTCTACCCAGTATTTAATGAATTTTATAACAGTTAAGTTAAACTGTGCAATTAGTCAAGGTGAGAATATGAGGTTGTGTGTGTCCCATCTTATTGAATAACCTATTTAGATTAAAGTTGGGATCTATGCCAATGGTTCATATGATTGTCCGTGGCTTGTTTCTTGGTATACTCAAGGTCTTTTGGTTGACTGTGAGTTAGCAGTCCGTGCTTAGGCTATATGAGAAACTCGAGTGATTGTGATAAATTAATAATACGTAATTAATCCGAATATATTCAGTTAGTTTTTATTGATTAAAGAAAGGGGTAGATCCAAGTGTTGTTGTAAACTTGAACATAACTTGTTTACTTTAAAGGGATTGCAAGGGATACATAGTTGTCTTAAATTAAATTTGATAGTAATTTGATCGAGATCATGTTTTGCTTAACTTTTACCCACCCTGTGATATTATAAGGTGTGAAAATATTATTGCAGAGATTTTGTTGATGATGATGATGCTGATGATGATAGAAATTGTTACAAGTTTCGTAATTTGCAACTACCCCTAGTAGTTACGGAAAGTTTATAATGTTGTAATTCTCAGTAAATGATATTGCAATTATTTGTGTTAAATAACTACTTGAGCTTTGGTTTAGGTATATTTGGAAAGCCGCAATTAGTGTGGAAACAGGAGAACATGCGATTGGGCTAAGCGGCCTAGTTTGACGGATTGAAGCTGTACTTTATTATTTTTTGTTTTGTGGTTATTATTGGTTTTCGGGAATGACTTATGACAATTTGTACATAGCCTCTATGCGAACGTGCAAAGTCGCGATGTCTCAATCCGGTAAAGTGACGAACCCATTCACATAGTTCATGTAAACAGGACGGGTCAACTGAGGAACATATGGAAAGCGATTGAGAATAAAAATGTACACATGATAGTGACTGCATCGGTGGCCCAGTTGTGATAGGCGCGTGCGTTGCGACTGTTGTGCTGGAGTCTTGGGTTCGGTCCCCGGGTCAGGTGAAGTGATGTTGGGATTTTCTATTTGGAAGTGCACGGAGTCAGCCCGGAGTCTGGAGTTGGACCGGTGTGGCGATGGGCTCTCCCGCTGTCGCATTGTGGGACCGTGATGGGTTCGCCGAGGGGCGGGTGTGCTGGTTGCATCTCTGCCTGCCCTTCGGGGATTGCAGGTGTGAGTGTATATGTATAAAGTGATTGATAGCTATGATCTTTCTATGCGTAATAATGATTTGGCTGTAGGACGGAGTAACAAAGAAAATGTTCTCGATATTGAAAAATCTAATCATGGATAAAAATGTTGATAATTAATTTGATTTGAAATAATGGATTCTTTGATAATTTGTTATTGTTTCGTGATTATTTGACTATTGAATTGACTAGTATCAGTGATTGTATTTTCTTTATCGGGGACTATCTGATGCGCAGGAGGCCAATAGGCCATTGTCGGAGGAGTTCTGATGGTTATTGTATATGCATACACATGAGGCCAATAAGCCAGCTGAGGCGTATGTTAGATACAAATGTTGTATATGTGTCAGATACGCATGAGGCTGACAAGCCAGCTTGGAAAGTATTTGACAGTTACACGGATTGGAGTGTTTGCATACACAGGAGGGCGGTAACCCAATTACGGAGTATGCTAAAACACAATGGAGTGATAGTGAGTTGGTATTTTGATAAGTTTATATAAATGATAGCATTAATATCTATTATGACTATGTTTACGCGAATTGAACTTGATTTGGATGCGAAGATTGACAATGAATATCATTAATGGAAATTGGATGGATGGATGAATGGATCAATTGGAAGTCGGCAAGATGAACGGAGTGAATGACTTGCGATTGAATGTGCTTGAGATGAAGAACATTTGGATGGATATGCCCGATGTTAAGAGCTTGTGGAAGATTGTGCCCGGGGTTTAGGGCTTGTGGAAGATTGTGCCCGGGGTTTAGGGCTTGTGGACGATTGTGCCCGGGGTTTAGGGCTTGTGGAAGATTGTGCCCGGGGTTTAGGGCTTGTGGACGATTATGCCCGGGGTTTAGGGCTTGTGGAAGATTGTGCCCGGGGTTTAGGGCTTGTGGAAGATTGTGCCCGGGGTTTAGGGCTTGTGGAAGATTGTGCCTGGGGTTTAGGGCTTGTGGAAGATTGTGCCCGGGGTTTAGGGCTTGTGGAAGATTGTGCCCGTGGTTTAGGACTTGTGGATGGATGTGCCCGAGGTTAAGGGCTTGTGGATGGATGTGCCCGAGGTTAAGGGCTTGTGGATGGATGTGCCCGAGGTTAAGGGCTTGTGGATGGATGTGCCCGAGGTTAAGGGCTTGTGGATGGATATGCCCGAGGTTAAGGGCTTGTGGATGGATATGCCCGAGGTTAAGGGCTTGTGGATGGATATGCCCGAGGTTAAGGGCTTATGAGTTGACGTACTCGAGGGTCAACTCGGTCCAGGGTTTAACGGTTAGTCAGTATTTGCACCCGAGGTTAATGGCCAACTAAATGAGTTTGCCCGAGAGCAAGATGCCATCAGTGATTGTGCTCGCGGTAAAGGGCCAATTAATGATGCATTAAAGATATAGGGACTGAAATTGATAACGAATCTGGTGATTCATCGAGTGATAATGTTGATGTTGATGCTGATATACAAAGCGAAGGGACTCGCTTGAAGCAGGATGGCCGTAAGCTGTAAGGGTACTTTAGATTTTTATGGAAAAATTGGTGGTCACTTACGGAATATTTGTGGGTAGATTGGATACTCGGTGGGGAAGATTTGTTATAAAAGGGAAAGCCTGAACGCTCGCGGGGCAGTCTATACGAAACTAGCGGAAATGCTGCTCGGTTTTAATCAGTGTGCGTACAGTTGTTTTCAGTTTAGTTTGTGTTTAATCGATGATGGCTAATAGGAATGATATGTCAATATTTAGAATATACTGTACATATTTTTATAGTTATATAGTTTCCTATCGGATTAAATGATTTATTCACCACAGTGTTACCTCGGCGCCTCGGTGTCCTCTCAACAACTAAAATATTACCTATATTTTGACAGAGTGATTCAACCCTCGCCCCGGGGATAAATCTCACCCGTCTAATTTAATTTTAATGTTGTGCGTTGTACGGTGTGTTCCCGTACACTTAGTGTGATAATATGATGTTTGATTGATATGCAGTTATGTTTGATATAACTTTTATTTATAATTGTATGATAATTGATGAATGAGTCCGTGCGTGATAGTGGTTTGATACGAACTAATATTGATTTATTTATGTGGCCGCGCGACGCGTGTA
Organism: Laothoe populi; assembly: GCA_905220505.1. Classification (NCBI taxonomy): domain Eukaryota; kingdom Metazoa; phylum Arthropoda; class Insecta; order Lepidoptera; family Sphingidae; genus Laothoe; species Laothoe populi. The sequence continues at coordinate 10,766,897 of HG992155.1, read as the reverse complement.
AAGTGCTTACACATGAAAATGTACATGCTTGCACTGTACATGCTCCGAGGCACGAGATGATGTGATGGGATGAGTGATAGTGAATTACATAAAATACAAAAACTATAAGCATTTACAAAAATAAAAAGCAATACAGAAAAAGCTTAAGTAAGGCTAAAATGTTTTCGTATAACTGGTGACGTTGTTCGATCCACTCTGTGCGAATTACTGGGATGATTTTGTGAACGAGGAGGCACCGCCGGGCGCTCGGCTGCTGTAGAATAGTGTACACAAGGTTCACTCTGGTCCAAACGTACTCCTTTTTTCACAGTGCGACGCCACAAGTAGATTATTCCGAACAGTCCCACGACTGCCACTATTGCATAGATTACGACATAGTGGTGAATGTCATGAGACGTGATTCCGTCAGACAGTAAGGGTGACTCGCTAGTCTTGATCTTCTTGATATCTTCTTCGATTAAGTCTAGGCTTTGTTGTCGTTCAATGGTTTCATCACTCTCGTCTGTATTGTTGATCAGCGGCAGAGACAAATTAATGATGTTATTAATCGCTGGAATCTCGAAGTTGGCCATACTTGCTTCAGTTTTCATGGAATTTGATAACATTTTATGTGAATAAATAGTAAATGTCTCGCCTTTGACTATACAGCCTTCACTTATTGTTATTATTCCAGACTTGCATAATCGTTCAATTGTAATATTATCCTCACATATGATCCGGATAGGGCATTGTCCGCAACAAAAATAAAAATATGAATTTATTACGTTCAATTCTATCCACATGTCTCTGCATATTTTTGTTTCAACTTGACACCGATCGGAGGTATGATCTTTTAAGCAGAGGTTTTCGTCCGACGTCATGTGGTGAATAGGATGTTGTAGTCGGCAAATAAACTCTTTTAAGTCATAACTAAGACATTTCTGGAGTTCATTCGAAGACATCGGTATGTAAGTGTCCTTTTGTATGTTGATAGCGAGAACGCTTGAAACAGGTACTATGGTGACCATGTCTTCGCCGACTTGTCTAGGAATCGCTATGAGTTCGAACACCTCGTAGCTGTCTCGGCTCACTAATGGTATTCTTACTTCGAAAATAAGATATTGTTTCGTGTTTCTTGCCTTAACCTTTAATAAATGAAATATTCGCTTCAAGTCAGTCTCAGCGATGATATTGATAGGTATAGTTAAATCCTTTGATAACTGCCCACTTATAATGCGGAGTTCATTTCTAAGTTGCTCTGGTGTCAAAAGGTGCATGTTGAACTTGTCGGGGTAGATATTTGTTAAAGTTTCCACTACAGCAGTTTGAATAATTTTTAAGTTGTTAAGGATGTTGTTTGCTATCACTGTCGACAAGGTGAAGTCGTTTTTCCTGTCTGTTGTTTCAATTTGTTGCTTCAGGGTATTAACTCCACTGTCTAGTTTCATCATATGCTGGTGAAGCAGTTTGTGTTGTTTGTCCATGGCGTTTTCAACTCGCTTGATAATGTTAAGCTCTGCTTCCACAACCGAAGTCTGGTTTCTCCACAGCAAGGCGAGGTGATTTTCATTGCTCCTGATCAGGTCGATGTCCTTTTGATATTTTTCAGCAAAATCTTCATCCAGGATGCCGAATAAACTATGTGCAACGTAACCGACACCATTGATGAGGCCCCGTCGTTTACGTATTGTTTGTTTATTTTGTTGTTCAAGCAATAGATTGTTATAATGCCCGAGTTCAGTGAGCCCATGACGTAACTGTAATGTGACTACGTTGCATTGTGATACGTGATCAGCTGCACATATGTTTTCTAAGTATTTTATGTACTTTTCGAATAATTCTGTTGCACGCCAATAGGGTCCCATGTCGCAGTAGATGATAAGTTTCCATTCCTCTCTTTCTAGATGCAAGTTCATTTTCTTGTCGAAATAGAGGCTTTGATTGTTATTGAATGTCGAAATTTTGTAATCTGCTACCGTTGGAGAAATGATAAACATAAGCAACATAATAATCGTATATAATAGGTTGCATTTGTTAGACGGCGTTTTTGATTGTTTACTGTATGATTTTTCAAAATTTTCATTTTCTGCGTTTTCGTTTGAGGTAAAGTTTGTAGGCAACAATGATAATTTCGTTATAGGTCTTTTTATTTTCCCATTTTTCGTTTGTATAGTTACAACTCGGACGTAACTATCTTTTCCAGCGTGGGTATCTATCACTCTGCCTAAGGCCCATTTTCCAGCGGGAAGATTGGAGTCGTGAATGATAACGATATCGTCGATTTTCAGATTTTCTCGAGCTTGTCGCCATTTGCTGCGTGATGAGAGCTGAACCAGATACTCTGTTTGCCACCTTTTCCAGATGTCACTAAATATTTTCTGCGTGAGTTGCCATCGCGTACGGAGATCTGATTCGGTTTCAGAAATAGTCAGAGTTGGCCCGCTTGATAAAAAGTGTGACGGTGTGAGATAATCGAGGTCATCAGGGTCTTCGCTAAGTGCACATAATGGTCTACTGTTCAGACATGCCTCTAGTTGAGCCAGCAAGGTCGAGTACTCTTCATAAGTGAGTTTTTGTTCGCCAATCACTCTCTTTAGATGGTATTTTAAACTCTTGACGGCTGCTTCCCATAGCCCTCCCGCGCTTGGCCATAACGGAGCGTTGAAATGCCAGGTGATCTTCATGTCTGTGATTGTGTTAAAGAAGTCACTGTCAAGGGTTTGCTGGAGATCGATGAATCCTTCATTTAATTTTCGGTTTGCTCCTATAAAGTTCGTACCGTTGTCACTGTATACGTGTGCGGGGATGCCTCTTCGCGCTGCCATTCGTCGTAGGGCCGCAAGGAATGACGAAGAGCTGAGGTCCGAAACCAACTCGAGATGCACGGCCTTTGTGGCCATGCAAACGAAGACAGCTATGTAGCCTTTGGTGGTTTTCACACCTCGACCTTTGTTTGTTTTAATTTCTACAAAGCCTGTGAAGTCGACTCCTGTATGATAGAATGGCCTCGTCAAATTTATACGGGATGCAGGCAGGTCGCCCATCAATTGATCTTGTTTTACGGGATCATGACGTCTGCATTTGACACAGCTCCTGAGGTGCTTCTTCACTGCTTGATTGCCTCCCAAGATCCAGTATTTTTGTCTTAACCAAGCCAGTGTTAAGCGAGCTCCACCATGATATGTCATTTGATGTCCTTGATCAATCAACAAGTTAGTAAGATGACTGCTATGGGGTATGATAATTGGATGTTTCATGTTGTTAGGGATCTTCGCGTTTCTGAGTCGTCCTCCCACTCTTAATAATCCGTCTTGATCAAGGAAGGGGTTGAGACCGTGTAGCTTGCTGTTTGAATCCACTCGGTTGTTTTTTCGAAAACTAGTGATGTCTTCCGTAAATGCAACTTGTTGTGCTTGTTTGATTAATATATATTCCGCCCTTTTCATTTCGTTGATTGTTAAATAATTCAATTTTGTTTTGATAGGTGAAATAGCGCGTAATGTCCAAGCCAGTACTCGAGTAGCACGATTAAAATTGCTATATTTATATAATATGTTTAATGCGATGTCATCATCTTGGCGTTGAAGTGTAACATTTATTTTTGCCGATTTTTTCATTTCTTCTGTAGTGTTATAAATTGATAGGGTTCCTTTTTTGATAATTTTCGTATTTGCCAACCACTCAGGTCCATGCCACCACAGATGATGAAGCTTTAATTGGTTCACAGATATTCCGCGACTTGCGCAATCGGCAGGATTTTCTGCTGATTTTACGTAGTTCCAACTAGTTATTGGTATGATTTCCGTTATTTGCTTGACTCGGTTGGCCACGAACGGTTTCCACCGATTTGGTTCCCCCTGGAGCCAACCTAGGACTGCCGTAGAGTCAGACCAACCATAAACAGTAATATTGTGATTGCTCGATAAACAGTTTTGTACTGTTTTCATTAATTTAGATAATAAACTTGCGGCGCTTAATTCCAATCTTGGTAATGAAACAGTCTTATTCACAGGCACAAGTCTTGTCTTTCCCGCCACAATAGTGATGGGTATCCGTTTTTCATGATTATCGGATTGGATGATTCTGCAATAAATTACGCAAGCATAGGCCTTCATTGATGCATCACAGAATCCATGTAATTCTATGTTGTCACACTTGTGGGTTTCGAGCCACCTTTGAACCTTGATCTGATCTATATTTTGTAGGTCCTTTTTCATGTTGTGCCATTCTTCATTGATATTTTCAGGTAGATGATCATCCCAATTAAGATTCATTTTCCAGACGTCTTGAAATAATGTCTTGAGTTTAGTGGAAAGTGGAGACAACCAGCCTAATGGGTCAAACAATTTTGATATTTCTGATAGTAATGACCGTTTAGTGGCTGGGGTCGTTGCTGTGTCAATCTTGATTTGATATGTAAATTGATCCTCATAGGGTTGCCAGCGCAGACCTAATGTTTTGGTTGATTCTTGGTGTCTAAACTCAAATGCTTGTTGATTGGTGTTAACGTTGTCATCTAATATCTCTGGTTTATTTGATGACCATTTTCGTAGGTGGAACCCTCCAGACTTCAACAAATTTGTAAGGTCTGTTTTCAATTGAATGGTGTCTTCCAGACTGTGATGGCCGCTTAGAACGTCATCCATGTAAAAGTCTTGTTCCAGGACCCGTGATGCTGTCGGATATCTTGATCGCTCATCTTCTGCTAGACGTTTAAGAGTCATCATAGCGAGAAATGGTGCCGCTTTGGTTCCATAGGTTACGGTAGTAAGCTTGTATTCTTGCAGGACTTCGTCTGGTGATTGCCGCCATATAATTTTTTGATAACGTTGATCTTTTTCATTGCAGATAATCTGTCTAAACATCTTCTCAATATCCGCAGTGAACGCATATTCATATTGTCTCCATCTCAAAATAAGTTTAAATAAATCTTGTTGCAAATTTGGTCCACGATACATCAAATCGTTTAAACTGAACCCTGTTGAAGTTTTTGCGGACGCATTAAATACAACACGTAATGATGTTGTTGTTGACTCGGCTCGTAACACACAATGGTGAGGTAAAATGCAATCTGGCAAATATTCGCGCGCGCACTCGCGCATATGACCCAATACAATATATTCTTGTATAAATGATTTATAATGATCGGCGATTTGTTTGTTTGTTGAAAATTTTCTTTCCAAACTATAAAACTGCGATACTGCCTTTTGTTTAGATTTGCCGAGATTTTTATCAATTCCAGGTTTTAACGGTAATCGAACCACGTATCTCCCATCATCTTTTCGGAATGTTTCGGAGTTATATTGCTGAATGCACTGTTGATCTTCCAAAGACATGCTTGTATCATTTTCTGTTATGTCCTCTATGGTCCAGAATCTTTGTATATCCTCTATGTTGTTGAGAACTACGTTGCATTGATATGACTGGACATTTCCACATAATATCCAGCCGAGTTGAGTTTGTTGTGCTACTGGTTGGCGTTCGTTTTCTTTGATGATGCCCGCCATGATAATCTCAGCATACACGTCTGCGCCCAATAATAAGTCGACTGGGCGACTAATGTTGAATTCCGGGTCGGCTAACTGAATCGTCTGCAGGTATTTCCATGAAGGTTTCACGAATGTTTGGTTTGGTAAATTGTGTAATAAATTCTTCATAATTAATACATCAGCTTGGAATGTGAAGTTGGTATGTAATGAAGATGCTGTGATGTTAAGCATCCCCTTGCAGTTGTTCGGGTTAGAGCCGACGCCAAATATTGCGCCGCTGAATGCTTTTCGTGGAATACCCAGCAGTTGAGCAGCATTTTCCGAGATAAGTGACACTTGTGAGCCTTGATCAATAAGTGCTCTCATTATGAAATTTTTGTTTGTTCCCTTGATTTGAACCAACGCTGTTGCTAGGAGAGTTTCTGTCATGTTTTGATTTGAAATATGTGTCACATTTTTTCGCTGTTCGTGTAAGAGCGTTGCCCTTTTCGACGCGCTCGTATTACTTGATTCCGCTGTTGTTTGAAATGTGTCGTGTAGTAAAGTATTATGATGACCCAAACAGACACGACATTTTGCTTGTGAAAAACATGCCTTATCCTTATGGTCATATAGGCAATTTATACACAAATTCAATTTCTTGATAGTGTTTCTTTTTGTTTCAGGGTTAGCGTCCAAAAATGATTTACAGTGGAATAATCCGTGGCTATCTTTGCAAAGTGGGCAAATTTGCGTTTTCGTTGCAAAACTTTTGATTGTCGAACTCGGCATAAATGGTGTATTTGTTTCATATTTGCTGGAACTTGAGTTATGCATTTTGTTATAAAATGGTTTTTTCTTAGGCTGAAGGGAACCATGTTTTTCATTATATGTGATTGGTTTTGATCCGGGCTTACGCTGTGATGATTCGAGCGATATGTATTTGTTTTCTAAAAATCCTAAGAAATCTGCCAACGTCGGCAACTCTTTTGGGTTTTGAATAAAGTCATTGTATTCGGTATGCGTTTGGGAATCTAATTTTTGCGTGAGCAAATAAACAATTAATGGGTCCCACGTTGATATATCCACACCAAGACTTTTTATCGCATTTAAGCATTCATTGGTGGTGTCAAATATATTTTTAATTTGACTAAATGACTGTTGTTGCATGGTATGTAGCGATAGAAGTATGCTTATATGTGAGTTGAATATCAGCTTGTTGTTGTTATACCGGTGGTTCAAGATATCCCAGCAAATTTGATAGTTGTTTGAACTGATCTTCAAGTGTTGAATAAGCCGTTCCGCTTCTCCTCTTAATTTGCTTTTTAGGCATTGCATTTTTTGTGCAGCTGATATTGATTTCTTGTTATGGATTGCCTCAGTAAATAAATCCTTGAATGAAATCCATTTGTGGAAGTTGCCTGAAAATATTGGAATATCAGTTTTTGGCGTACAATCTTCTGTGTGTGTGACTGACCACATGCTGGTGTTGATAGATTTTTTCACGCTGATATATAACTTCTCGTACCTGCTGTAATTCTGCTCGTATTCTGCATCTTCCTCAAACGATTCACTATCGATTTCCCAGTGTAGAGCATCGATAGCTGTCCATCTGGCTTCAATCGTCTTCAGTGCGTCTTGATATTCCCATCTTTCGGAAATGCTTTCTAAATCGATGTTCGCAATAGCGCGAGATAGTGCTTTAAAATTGCTCTTTTGTTTGCGATACATTTCCTCCAGCTTACTTGGGTTGCCCTGAGATACTAACTTGCCGATTGTGGTTGATGTTCCTTCAGAATGATCGTTGATTGGTTTTTCTTGCTCGCACTCTAAATATTTCTTATCAGATGTATCTTGATTTTGAAAATCTGATACCTGAACTGAAGGGTGTAATGAAGACTGATCTCTTTTTGTATCACTCTCAGAACCTTTGTATTGCTGAATAGATTCTTTGACTTGATGGTAAAATTTCATTGTTTTGTGATACATATTTTCTGAGAAGTATGTGTATCCACGGTCATCAAACTCGCACAGTTTCATGTGATTCGCTTGAAATTCTTCCCAGTAGGCGTCCAGAGTTTGCAAACGTTTCCTGATGTAAACGGAAGTCTTACGATCACTTGGATCCTTTTTGAAATTTCTATACAGCTGCTCCAGAGCGGTCTGTAGCTGCTCTTGATTGGCCAAAAGATCTTCCATGATAGACATGATTTTAGTTGATAGTAAATTGGTTGTAGGTTCCGTATATCCACGATATGTGCGCCTTCTCAATCCAGCTGGTGAGACCCGCTTCTGGGAAGCCAACTGAACCGACTCGCTATCGCGAACAGTATTACAAAACCTCTGCGATGATGTTACTCTTCAGTTGTTGATTTCTGTGGTTTTGTCTCCACAGGGGTTGGTCGTGGCTGCAGGAACAAGCACGTCACTTTTCTTCGCACGTAAATTGATCCCGCCTTCACGATAGCTCGAAGGACCAAAATGTACGGTGTGTTCCCGTACACTTAGTGTGATAATATGATGTTTGATTGATATGCAGTTATGTTTGATATAACTTTTATTTATAATTGTATGATAATTGATGAATGAGTCCGTGCGTGATAGTGGTTTGATACGAACTAATATTGATTTATTTATGTGGCCGCGCGACGCGTGTAAAGTGCTTACACATGAAAATGTACATGCTTGCACTGTACATGCGTGAACAAATTATTGCATTGTCATAACGTAAAACTAAAATGTTATTATGGGATAATCTACCGCACCTGGTTTAGGGGATTTTTTAGATTTGTACAAAATATTTAATTAATTTTGGAAGTGGTGGAGGTTAGTTAATTACATTATACACGGAACTATATTTAATGGACCACTATTACGACTGCCTCGGTGGCGCAGTTGTAATTGCGCATGCGTTTACTATACTGAAGTCTCGGGTTCGATCCCCGGGTCGGGTAAAGTGATGTTGGGTTTTTCTATCCAGAAATTCCCAGTATTAGCCCGGAGTCTGGAATCTGTGCCCGGTATGGCGATAGGCTCGCCCCCTATCACATCATGGGACCGAATTTTGGCGAAAAGTGGATGTACTAGTTACACCTCTGCCCACCCCTTCGGGGATTAAAGGTGTGAGTGTATATGTATGTATTACTATGTCTATATTTTTTTTGCTGGCTAGTAATTAATTATAAGGCATAGTTACTTTTAGAATAGTTGGTGTAGGTGTAGACACATATGGCTGGTGCATTGTTTCGACAGGTAAGTTTGGAGATCCTAAAGATGACAAGTTTTTGGAAATATTCGCCTTTCATTCTAGTTATCCTTATATATAAGATTTCGAATCTGTCTTGTCAGCCCAGTAGGCGAAGTAGAATTGAGAAATAACTGTGAGAATGCCATAGGGAAGATAATTCGAATATAAAAACTCTTAACTATGTTGACTTAGAAGTTGTGCCTAAGCGTAATTTATTTATTTTAATGGGTTCACAAACAGTTGTTACACTAATTTGCAATACAAAATACATTTACTACATAACTAAACTAAGTGCACATCATAAAAAAGTGAACACTTCATACAAATAAAGAGGACATGCTATCTAAAAGTACAAAAGAAACAAAAAAATAATAAATACCACAATGTTACCATGCATATACAATATAGTTATAGTATATGCATAGCATACAATGTCATTCAATTTCATGATAATGTTAAGCATTTCCGAGACGTTTTAATTGCTTTTTAAATTCAAATAGACTTGTGCCAAACAGATCTATCTTATTGGAGATTTGATTATAGATACTACATAATCTTGAGATAGGCGAATTTGACCCAAATACAGTTTTCCGAAATGGTGGACTTAGGAGTTTAATAGGATACCTAGGAAATCGGTGTGGAACTTTGAAATTAATTTTGGACAGTAGCTCTGGGCTATCAACATTACCATGCAATATTTTGTATAAAAACATAAGTTCCAATAAATCACGACGCTTTTCTAAAGAGGTAATAGTAATTTTGAGTAAGTAATTCATTACATTACCTACTAATATTATTACCATATTATGCGGTAAGGGAAGTAGCTAGCCGCTTCTTCTTTACTACTGGAATAAGTATTATCATATTGGATAGTAAAATGTGTCATGATGTCACCACACGTGAGCATTTTCAACTTGCATATATCTGTGATGTTCGCATTTAGGATCACCCTCCACTCATGTATTGTGAGCTATACATACATACATTTCTTAATTTATTCCATATTATGTAACTGCACCATACAGAAGATGAGTTAACTTGCAAATTGAAAACGCACGAGTAGATATTGCTTAATTTCGCGTCACCGTGTTTTATTTTCTGTAAAATCTCAAGACGTCCCTATACTTATTATTCTTTCTAACGAATGTTTACTATCCTGGGATTAGTTAATTATTTCTATTATAACATATTTAGATATTATATCCAAAAGGGAATTAAATATACCTACCTAAATAAAGATATTTTATACCTAATCTGTATACATACAAGAAGAAACAGATTGATTGATATATCAACGCACAGCCTAAACGGCTGGGGTTAGACTTGAAATTTTGACAGTAGGTACCTTTTATGACGTAGGCATCCGCTAAGGAAGGGTTTTTTTGGAAATACCACCCCTAAGGGGGTAAAATAGGGGATGAAAGTTTGTATGATATGCAGTGATTTTTTAAGTTAAACGCATGAAAATTGGTATTTTGTATTGTATACTTTTTCTGTCAAACATGACCTCCACGCGGGCGGAGCCGTGAGCAACAGCTAGTTTGTAATATGTGTAACTTTGAGATCGTATTGAAACTTCATTCTGTTGTTACGAAACAAAGTAATTTTTATAGTGGTTGAATAAAGTAGTGCACTTCCACTTCCAACTTGCATAGTTCTGAAACAAACAGGACGAACAAAACCGCGGGCGCGACACAACGGCAACTGTTGGTACAAACTTTTCAAAAAGACAAAATTTAAATGCCGATTGTCAATTATATGGCAGATAACTTTAACTTTATTTATCATCAGCTCATAATCAGTACCTTGTAGAAAGTAAAGTTACATACACTTTACTTATTACAGTAAAAATAAAGGCAACATTAATTGCGTGTGAGAAAGCCTGACGTAACTTCGACATTGTTGGATATCTATTATAAGAGATGTTTGTTCGGACCTGTGCAGACCCCGCAGGGTGAAAGGTGAATAAAAACCTGTATATTTCTCATATTTATGTCGGTGCACTCGAGAATATACCCTGAGGTCGGTCGTACTCACTTACTAGCTTTAAAGAGATAAGTTCCCTAGAGGTAGTTGCGGTAAGGAACAATTTTGCACGCAGGTGTTTCTAAGCGTGAGACATCGCCCACCTGACGCACCCCCTCTGCCTCTTCGCTGCCCTCCGCCCTCTCTGGCTCGTTAATGATGATGTGCTCAGCCAGCAGACTATTTCACTTCTGAATACATCTTTCTCACTTTTGATAGTGCATCCTTGTCGTTCCCGACCTTTTTCTCGCCTCGTCTCGCTCACTTGTCGCTCGCCTGGTCGCATCCACCTAGTCAATTCGGCAAACGTGTATCTACTTTGTGTCGGAAATGTAATGGAACAAATGCGGCTGGAATTAGCGTCAGAACGAATGTCGGAACACGGGGTCGTTCTCTCGCCGGATATTTTCCACACGATGATTTTGATGCGCATCTATGGAGCGATAATAAAATTTGCGGACGACCTTTTATTTGTTCATATTATCCTTTTTATATTATGTATTCAGATGTTTACGAACACTGTTTGGTTCCCATAAAACTATCTCAGTAGAAAGATACATTAAGCATTTCTTTAAATATTAAATGTTTTTGTAATACTCACTATATGCATAATGTACCGAAGTACCTATGTAGAGATTGGGTAGGAAGTTCTCAAAGTACGTTAATTTATTATTATATTAATCGTATTGTATAATAAATGCAAACTTTGATTTATTTATTCATTTTAATTAGAAATTTCCTAATACTTAATTTCTATGCATAGTTTATGTTTAGAATAGATGGGTGGACTTATGGTATAAAGACACATTTACTTATGTTACAGCTTACTCTTAGAAAAACGAAAAGTAACGGGATATATAGCGATTTGCTAATTCATTGCTTCTTTAACTTCCCCTTTATACGCTTTTTAAAAAGCAGTTGCTAAGCCTGTGATGCAAAAAACAGGTTGTTAAACGTCTTGATCCCGCGACGGTATTATCTGCGTTGGAGTAAACCTCGCCTTTTGGCGTCGACATTTGTCGAGTCATGATCTTTGTATTAGGATATTAACGTGGAAGAAGCGAAAATCGAAGTGAGCCCACCTCTTATGCGTATAGACAATTAGAAGTTCCAATTATTTAGAATACGTTACATATGGGACGTAGTGTTTGTTCAAAATAGTATGTTCCTATTCTTAAATAATTAAAGTAAGAAGTTTATAATTTATACGAAATTGCCTTTTTGCTGTAAAAGAATACAAACATGCTATCGTTGCACCTTTATAACTTTTGTGTATAATTACAACAGTTTCTGAAGTTTTTGTACTAATTTTATTCACTGAGTCACGTCAATGTATATTAAAAATTTTGACTTAAAAATCAAGATATTTTAGGGTGGATACTGTATTGCTTATCAGCGTCCATTTCTGATTCGATTTCCTCCAGGACTACACAACAACTGAATCTGTAATATAATTACATTGTTATAGAACCGAGACGTTAATAACAACGCAGAACTTGGCGTACGGCTGGTCGTCGGTCAATAAACCTTTTGACCGCTCACCAATTCGGCTTCGTGGAGCTTTCATTGGGCAGGCGGTAGCGACCGGGATTATTGGGTCATTAATCACCTCACACCACCACCGTCTCGGTGGCTCGTGCCTCCTCTTCTACCCACAATAGTGTTGTGCTACGTACTATCGACAATCTTTATCTGCAAGAAAATATATTTCTTTTTGTCATGTAAGGTATCTTCGCAAAATCGATCGTAAAAGGGTGAGCCCAGTCGTCAGTGGGTAAATAACTACGCTCGCAATTACCTGATGATACCTGTATTATAGGCGCTAGGTTCCTAGCAGTCCTTCTGCTATACACGGGCGTTGGTTATTAATTAGAGAGGTAAGACCTTAGTCCGCTATGCTAGCCTAATGCGGGTTAGAAGATCTTACTTACCTTTGAAATTCCTATAGTGAATTAGGTACGCAGGTTTAGTCACTATTCTTTAATTCACTGGTAAAGCATGCGATAATTAATACACACACGTGTGTATTAATATCTGTGCGTGTATCTTTCATAAGTCAGAGCTGTATACCATTTGAGTTGGTTCTAAACCAACGACTTTCCTCTAGGCAGTCAGTACCATTTCCATCTAGGCTATTGCTGCTTTCTATCTTTTTGTATTTGTTTTATCATCAGTTACTGGCTGATAATAAAATATCGACTTTGTAATTGCAATTTGGAATATAAATACTATAAAAATACGCAATACAAGCATACTGAAGCTGTCCTAAGCGAAGTTGACCCTAACTAGCTATTTATAAACATTCATAAAATTATAACCCACTATAGATGGGCCATCGTCACATCGCGTCGCACCATACCGCAATCCAGCGCAAAATTAAATCATTTGCGGCGATTTAATTAAAAGTATCAATAAATCTAATATCCCGGTTAACATGAATCATGTTAACAGAGTTTTCGCTACTTTACTCACCACCTTGAATTTAATACTCATATCGATAGACCGATAGGTCTTCACTAAAATCTCTATAACTGATGACCTCTATTTACACAGGCCATAGGTAGGTAACCTAGTAGGTATACATACACTAGTACTTACCTGATAAATCCTGCCTTATTACCTCGTTAAAGTACTCTCATATGTAAGATTAATATAAAATACGAGTAGGAAAACATTGGTAGTACATACATACTCTAAAATATACTAGTTTAAAAGAAATTGAATACTCTTTTGGCGATTCGTTTTAATTATTTTGGATATAACGATAGTATTGCACTACTAGCATGCAATGCAGCATCAGTATTCAGTAGAAATAGATTGAACGATAGAACAAGAAATATTTTTTCCGGTATAACGTAAAAAGTCAAAAGTATCTAACTATATCTATGATATTACGTGAGTAACAGTGGCGAAAACTAAACATTTACAAATGAGCGGCACTAGTTCATTACAGACAACCCTATAAGATTTGAAAAATGTTGGTTTCCGGTTATATTACATGCTTTACACATTATTTCGTTTAAAAATGTGAATAATAGGTTGTCGTTCTTAGTTTCTTAGAAGTTAGATTATGCAGGAGAGCTTTAAATAACCTTTTTTTTTTTTTTCGCGGGGAAAAGCGATTTATCACTACCGCTCCGCCGGGGGGGTGGCGGGACGGTTATGTTGGGCTCGCCGGCCTTACGACCCAGCGTTAAGCCGTCCGGGAGAGATGTTGACATCCGGACGACCGCTGGGCCGAGTCCCTAACAAATTCCCTACACCGGTAATACCAACTAAAAACCCCGCGGTGGCCCTCTTCGGCGCATAAGAGACGGTCCCGGGCTCACGGGGCAAGAAGCGCCCCATTTTCGACCGGAACCGCCCCTGCGCGGTGCCGCCTTGCGGCCCGTCTCCAAGTGGGGGGGGCTCAGAAGCCCCCGCGCACCAAAGGACGCCCTCGGCGTCTACGGCAGCAACGAGGCCAACCACCCGTGCTGCCGTTCATCCCGGGGTCGCCCGGTGTGCCGACGAAGTATATACAAAATAAAACTATGTACTAACAAATTTTGACACACCGGAAAGGGCACTACGATAGCCCCCCGCTGCGCGCCCGCGACCCCCGATGACCCCTATTAGTCGCCTCTTACGACAGGCAGGGGATACCGTGGTGGGATTCTCCAAACGCCCCCAAACCACAGGGCGGGAGACGCCGGTCAGTCGTCAACCCGGCGCCTCCTCCGTCTCGACTGGCGGCCCCCTCCTTCTGCGAGATAACGTTCTCACAGAAGAGGGCCACCGCACGCCAGGACCTCCGGCTGTCGACCATGGCTGACACCAAAGCCGGCAGCGAGAGGTCTCCTCCGACGACTGCTACGAGAGCGCTGCGCTCCTCATCCCAAGCTGGGCACTCCTCTACTGTGTGTTGGGCCGTATCACGCGGACAGTTGTCACAGTGATGACACACGGCCGACTCTTCTGCGCCAGCTATGCGACACAGGTACTCGCCAAAACAACCATGGCCTGTGAGCACCTGTGTCAGCCGGAACGTCGCCGCGCCGTGGCGCCTGTCCAACCACTGATGGAAGACAGGACGCACTGCCGCTACGACCCGCTGACCCCAAGTTGGGTTCTCCAGCCTGAGACGCCACACCTCCACGGCGGCTCTGCGGAGGGAGCCACGGATGGCCTCCACCTCTCTCAGGGCCGGTCTCTCCCCGCTCCTGAACGCCTCCTCCCGCCAGTGAAATGCGGCGGAGAGGGCCTTAGCGTCCAGGTCCCACGGTATAAAACCGGCCAAAACACAAGCCGCCTCGAATGAGACCGTGCGGTAGCCCCTGATCGCACGCTGCGCCACTGATCGCTGTGGCCTGCGCAGCAGAGCGACGCACCGGTTGCTCAGGGACTCGGCCCAGACGGGACTGCCGTACAGGGCCATGGACCACACGACTCCGGCATAAAGCCTTCGGCAAGGGATGCCAGGACCTTCCAGATTGGGCAGCAGGGTTCCTAATGCCCCTGCTACCCGACACAATTTAGAATTTAATATCTCAAAGTGGGCGCGAAACTCCCACCGGCTATCCAACACTAACCCCAAATACTTCATTGTTTTGCCGATAGGAATCCGCACCCCATTCACAACTATGTGGGCACCGGCCGGTGGCCCCTTCCAAGGCCCGTGGAAACAAAGGGCCTCAGTCTTCTCAAGGGCCACCTTTAAACCCAGTCGCTGAATGCGACTAACGACGTGGCCGGTACCCACCGCCGCCAGAATTGCGGCATCCTGAAAAGTCCTGGCTGACGCAGTAACGAGCGTGTCGTCGGCGTAACAGGTGACGCCGACGCCCCAGAGGTTGGCCCCACGGAGCACCCAATCATATCCGATGTTCCACAGGAGCGGGCCCAGAACTGAGCCCTGTGGAACACCGCACACCATCGCTCTCCAGTGCCACCCATTGGCGCCCGGATACACCACGTACCTCTCTGACAGGTACGCGTGCACCAGACGCCGAAGATAGGGTGGCACCACGTGGTACCGCAGTGCCTCATGAATGCAGGCCCAGGGCAGGGAATTAAACGCGTTCGAGATGTCGAGTGATACAGCTACAACGACTTTGCCCCGGGCCACTGCTTCTTCCGCCTGCTCCTTCACCCGCAGAATCGCGTGGATGGTGGATCGGCCCGTCCGGAACCCGAACTGGCAATCCGCCAAGTCCGGACCGACCCTGTCGAGGTGTTCGACGAGGCGAGCATGAATAATTCGCTCGAAGAGTTTGGCGACCTCGTCGAGCAGCACAATGGGCCGGTAGGCCGACGGCGACTCTGCGGGCCTTCTTTCTTTCTTTAGCAGGACGAGCTTCCCGGTTTTCCAGCGCGACGGGAAGACGCCCTGCTCCAAACAGGCGGAGAAAAGGTTGCGGAGCCTCGGCCCCAGGTGCTCGACGGCTAGCACCCAGATCTTGGCGGGGATGCCATCGAGACCCGGGGCGGTGTTCTTGCCCCGCAACCGCGACACTGCCGCCCGCAACTCAGCGGGCGAAACCTCTGGGATATCCCTTGCCGAACTCGACGATGGCGCCCCGCGAGTCGGCGCCATCGGTGGAGGAGTGGTCTCCACGGTGGCCGGAAACAAGGCCGCGACGACTTCGGCCAGAAGTTCTGGCCGGAGACTGTGACAGCGGGGGCGCCGCTGGGCGAAGCTTGTTCATCACCAAGCGATAAGGGCGCCCCCACGGGTCGCTGTCGAGAGTGGAGATGAAATCCTTCCTCGCCGCGACCTTGGCTCTCTTAATGGCCACCTGCAGCGCTCTCTTCGCCTCCTTGTAGAGGCCATAGAGCTGCCGCTCCTGGTTTGCGTGTTCGTCGTCCCGGAGACGCCGGCGACGGTGCCTGGCGTACTGGCGGCGCGCCGAAACACAAGCGATGCGCAACGATGCTAACTCCTGCGACCACCAGTACACCTGACGTCGGGGCGGGAGACGTCGGACTCGGGGCATGGCGGCGTCACAAATGTCCGTCACCGATACCCCGAACCATTCCGCCTCCAACTCAACCTGCACCGGCCCATCCGGTACAGGGAGCCACGACATAGCCAGAGCGGCAAGTTCTAGGGCCTCATTATCGAGGCGCTTCAATGCCCACCGCGGGCCGTCTTGATGCGGGGCACTCGGTCTAGAGCTTTAAATAACCTGGGAAATTAATAGGACCTGCGGCACTGGCATAAAATACAGGTGAAGACAAAAATATATAGTTTCTTCCAATGCAAGGTGCATTGAAATTTAGATTTTTCAGAAATTCCATGATAAAATCTTATATTTCCAATACGTGTTTAACTATCAATAATAACTTTAAAAAACAAGTGAATACAAACAAGAAATTAATTGACGTTGCGGCGCAAGTTGATTGCACGCGGATAAAAATAACAAATACCTAAGTACATGTAGTTTGTGTTGGAGCTACCTTTTTGAAAAACATGTTTTGTTTGCTTTCAATTCGCTGAGCGAGGGGCTTTAACTGATAGATGTTTGAAGTTAAATCTCTCTTTTAAACGCTCCAAATATGATTCAGTGAGCGTCTTTTGAAAGTGGCTTAAATGACTACGACTTAAAGGTATTTATTTATTTAATGCTAAAAAAAAAATTGTTATAAAAATACGCAGTCAGTCTTCGGGAACTGTTAATGAATGAACCAACGACAGCCTCCGTCATGCAGCGGGCGAGTAACCGGCTGTCAAACAGGAGGCCGTGGGATCGATTCCCGCACCGAGACAAATGTTTTTGTGACAGACAGATTGACGAGTCCCTCGTAGTTCTTGATTTAGTATATTTCTCAGATTTTTCTTCAAACCCAACATTACAATTTAGCCTTAGCTACCTAAAGTCTTAAATTAATTGTTACAGGCGTGTCTTATCTCTAATCTTAAAAAAATGCGCATTTAAATACAGCCAATTCAGAATTTAGAAGTAAGGCAGCTTGGATTATTTGTGAACGTGTGTTAAATACTCTAAGGTGAACGTAGATAGAAATGGAATATAGTCAACAATTTCAATTTTGTTCCGTCATGGCATTAGAGCATTAAGCAGCGATAGCCTAGTAGGTTGCGGTATGGACTGTCAAGACGAAAGTCGTATGTTCGAAACCCAAGTGGCATACACCTCTGACTTTTCTAAAGTTACGTGTGTATTAATTGTTAATTATCGCTTGCTTTAATGGTGAAGGAAAACATCGTGAGGAAACCTGCATACCTGAGAATTCTCTAAGAATTTGGAAGGCATGTGAAGTCTGCCAATCCGCATTAGGCCAGCGTGGTGGACTAAGGCCTAACCCCTCTCATTAGTAGACTAGGCCCGTGCCCAGCAGTGGGACAATGTTTAATACAGGGCTAGTATTATTATTATGACATTAGATGGCATTAGCAAAATCTTTATTAATAATACTGCACATACCTACATATCAAATTAGCTTATTTTCTGTAATATAGCGTATGACAATAAACCCAAAATTGCTTTCTTCCAAAACATCAAACCTTTGTTTCACACTTTTATAATTAAAATCAAACTTAGCCGCGTCGCGTCATACTGGAAACTAAGCGCGTTAGCGTGTCCAACCCTAATTTACGACTGGTGTTCGAAAGTGACTTTTACTAGCGTAAGAACAAAGCTTATTTTTCTTTTTGCTGACAATTTGGGGGAGGCTGAGGAAAAAAGCACGTGTTCTATTTGGGATTACACGCGCCCCATAAACAAAAGGTTAACAACATAGCGTCAGTTGCGACTATTCTGACATGTCGATCTTACTACGAGAATGTTTGTACCTTCATGTCAGCGTACCTATTTTAGCAAAACTGCTACTTATACTAGTTTGACTCGTATTTAGTGTTAACTACTTGGGTATAATTCCAGTTTTTATTAGCTGATGTAAACACAAGTCATTGGCTAGTATGAATTAACAAGTTTTATAAATATAAAACCTGTAATCTCCGCCTGTAAACTCATGACTGTAATCCCCAATGGATAGGCAGAGGTGTATCCAATACACCCACATTCCGCCGAGCTTATTACCGTCCCATGATGTGATAGGGGGCGAGCCTATCGCTATATCGGGCGCAGTTCTAACTCTGGGCTGGTACTGAGTATTTCGTGATACCGAGACACTTTTACCCGACCCGGAAACGAACCCGGGACCTCAGCACAACAGTCGTAACGCATGTGCAATTACAACTCTACCACCAAGGCAGTCTTTATCAGTACTAATATTAGATATTAAATAGAGGTAAAAAGTTATCTTGAGAAGGCAAGGGAAGCTATATATACTATACCCGAATACTGACAGCTAGAATCTGTTTATCATGGTGTTAAAATTGGGTTTTGAGTAAGTATTCAATGTTTCCATGGGCGCGAAAAAAAATAGAGTTAATAAGTACGTTAACCGTAAATAATATACATTTTAATTAAACCCACCAGACAGCGTGCATATAAATAGTAAAAAAAATCGTGTCATTCAAAAGTATAAAACAAAATAATTGTATATGTATAGATAAAAATGTGAATAAAATTTCCACTTCTTTTACTTATAGACTTAATAAAACTAATTTGAAAGTTATAAGTATTAAGAATTGCAGTGTATAAAAAACATTACAATTTCCTACGATTTTAAGTTTTAATAACATTACTCATTAAGAAGCTTTTACCCGGGGAATAACAAGAACTTCCACTAGAAGAAACTAATTATGAATTCGATGTTAATCAGTATATAGCCTCCGTGGCGCAGTTGGCGAGTAGCGGCTGTGAAACGAGAGGCCGTGGGTTCGATTCCCACACCGGGACAAATATCTGTCTGTCACACAAACATTTGTGTCCGGCGTCTGGGTGTTGTGAGGCCGAAAGTCTCTCTTGTCCCTGTGATACCCACAACACAAGATTCGTATCTTAGTGCGGGGCTATTATGTGTGTGACTGTTGGGTGTTATTATTATTATTTATTATATATGTATGTCGTGTACACTATAAATATGTAAATATAGACTGAACATTAGTCGAGGACTCACACCGGCCACGCCATCAGACGTCACTATTCGGATCGTGGATTTAATCCGTTCAGTACAACGTTACTGTAGGACCGACGCGCGGGAACACAGCGTATGCGTTCCGCCGGGTGACGACATGTGCGGGCACAATAGCCGCATTCCCATGGACTCAGCCGCAGTAAGCTGATTGCGTGACGTCATCGCATCAGGGCTGCACATCCGATACGTGCAATTAAAAAGCAATATTTGTGTCAATAAATGTTTTCGATTTTTATGATTTTTCGTCGTGTAAATAAATATAGCCGTGTATAATATGTGAGAGATGATTTGGTAAAGCTATGCACTTTGTTTCCGTATTCGGACAATCTTAATCCGTCTAAATAAATCCGTATTAAACAACATTAATTACCTAGTCGGCAATTAAGAAACTGCAGTTAACATTATACGGATACATAAATAAAAAATCCTAACTAACTCCGTTCTTCGATTTCCTTCATACATAATACAATAATACATACACTCACGCCTGTAATCCCCGAAGGGGTAGGCAGAGGTGTAACGAGTACACCCACTTTTCGCCGAATTTCGGTCCCATAATGTGAAAGGGGGCGAGCCTATCGCCATACCGGGCACAAATTCCAGACTCCGGGCTAATACTGAGGAATTTCTAGATAGAAAAACCCAATATCACTTTACCCGACCCGGGGATCGAACCCGAGACCACAGCATAGCAGTCGTAAACGCATGCGCAATTACAACTGCGCCACCGAGACAATCATTTCTTTCATATTTATAGAATACCTTATAATCTAGTTTTAGGTACTTATAAATGCGAATGTTTGGATGGATGGATGTTTGTTACTCAATCAGGCTACAACGGCTCGACGGATCTGGTCGAAATTTGGCACAGAGATAGATTATAGTCTGGAATAGCACATAGGCTACGTTAATCCCGGAAAAATGTACGGTTCCCGTGGGATATTTTTGTTTTTGTTTTAGACAGTCCACATGATTTTTTGCATAGTGTTAGTTGAGGGGCTACTTTTTATACCAGTAAATGCACGGTTCCTACGGTATAGCATAATATAGGAAGATGTAATAGCTTAACAGGACACCGTGGATTTTATACCTTTTCTTCCAAAAATAACCACCACGCGGGCGTAGCCCCGGGCAAAAGCTAGTTTGGATGGATGGATGGATGTTTGTTACTCAGTCACGCTAGAACGGCCGAACGGATCTGGTTGAAATTTGGCAAAGAGATAGATAGTATAGTAGTCTGAAATAGCACATAGGCTAATTTGAATTTGTCGTTAAAACGATTTATGCATCCATTAATTTAAAAATGTAACAGCAAGGCTAAGCAGGACTACAATGATTATATTATCATTCGAATTTAGTCTATGCCCAATGTAGCGTATCAATAAATGAGCCCTGGCTTGAGCTCGGCCCCTTGTATTGTACGGTATAGATAGGTAATGGGATCCCGGCTTATTGAGGGACTGGCAGCGTATAAGCGGTTCATGGCTCTATAATCCCACATGTAACACAACATGAAGTTACACATATCAAAATATTACCTACTGCTTTAACAATGACACTAAATTACGTATGATAAATTCAAATGTTTTGTCTATTTGTGTGCATTTAGTTCTTCTAATATACCGAAATCTGATACGGTTTTCACTCACATCATCGGACTGTTTATGTGTAAAGAATGTAGAGAAAAGTTGATATTATTAACATGTCGTCAAACTATATTTTCGGGCGCTTACATTGGCTGAACCTTATGAGATATATCAAATTGGGAACTGTATATCTTAAAAAGGTCTACAGAAAAGTCTGCAATAGCATGGAGCTATTTCCTGAGATTGACTCATAGCATACGTGCTAAACCGGGCAAGCCATTAGTATAATATGTAATTTTTAACAAAATAACAAAAAACTATACTGTCTATATATTCTATAATAATTAATTGTAGATACGAAAGTCGTAGGTTCGAAACCCAAGTGGCATACACCTTAGACTTTTCTAAAGTTATGTGTGTATTAAAATGTTAATTATCGCTTGCTTTAACGGTGAAGGAAAACATCGTGAGGAAACCTGCATATCTGAGAATTTTTTCGAAGGTATGAGAAGTCTGCCAACCCGCATTAGGCCAGCGTGGTGGACTAAGGCCTAACCCCTCTCATTAGTAGAGGAGGCCCGTGCCCAGCAGTGGGACAATGTTTAATACAGGGCTAGTATATTATTATATTATATTATAATTAATTGTAGGTACAACTAGACTTAAAGGTTTTCATGCGAGAGTCCGTCTGAGTAGGTACCACCGCTTTGTTTATTTCTGCTGCCCAACAATAGTATGTAAATAAGCATTACTGGGGTCAGGTTTAAAGGGCATTAAACAGCGGTGTGTGTGATAGTGTACAAAGGTGGGACATAATATGACATAAAAATTTTGGGATGCAGCTCTATGCAGTGCCATCCAGTATTTCGTAATTCAAAGTTAAATTCCGAGTGTTGCTATTATTTACTATCATTTTTATTTATTATTCTATATTATGATGATTAAGCAGCGATAGCCTCGTTGGTTGTGGTACGGACTGTTAAGACGAAAGTCGTATCTTCAAAACCCAAATGGCATACACCTCTGACTTTTTTAAAGTTACGTGTGTATTAATTGTTAATTATTGCTTGCTGTAACGGTGAAGGAAAACATCGTGAGGAAACCTGCATACGTGAGAATTCTCATAAGAATTTTGAAGGTATGTGAAGTCCATCAAGCCACATTAGACCATCGTGGTGGACTAAGGCCTAACCCCTCTCATTAGAATTAATTGTAGGTACAACTAGACTTAAAGGTTTTCATGCGAGAGTCCGTCTCAGTAGGTACCACCGTTTTGTTTATTTCTGCTGCCCAACAATAGTATGTAAGTAAGCATTATTGAGTTCAGGTTTAAAGGGCATTAAACAGCGGTGTGTATGATAGTGTACAAAGGTGGGACATAATATCGGGATAAAATTATCCATATGCAGCTCTATGCAGTGCCATCCAGTATTTCGTAATTCAAAGTTAAATTCCGAGTGTTGCTATCATTTACTATCATTTTTATTTATTATTCTATCTTATGAGGATTAAGCAGCGATAGCCTAGTTGGTTGCGGTACGGACTGCCAAGACGAAAGTCGTAGGTTCGAAACTCAAGTGGCATACACCTCTGACTTTTCTAAAGTTATGTGTGTATTAAAATGTTAATTATCGCTTGCTTTAACGGTGAAGGAAAACATCGTGAGGAAACCTGCATATTTTGAGATTTTTTCGAAAGTATGTGAAGTCTGCCAACCCGCAATAGGCCAGCGTGGTGGACTAAGGCCTAACCCCTCTCATTAGTAGAGGAGGCCCGTGCCCAGCAGTGGGACAATGTTTAATACAGGGCTAGTATTATTATTATTATTCATGTTGCTGGTGGTAGGATATTTATATCCGCCCGGATAACGGCCTTCTGAGTACTCTCAAACTAGACCCTCGACCGCTTCTTCACCTTCTTGCCCCATGGAGTAGTGTGAAGAAGCAGGCCGGCATGATTGTTTTGAGTAGCAAGGGATACATTGTGTCTCGCTGCTTGGTCGCTAAATGGTCGGCACTGCAATTTGACAATAAGGTATACATAGATAGCTACGTGGAGACCTCTTGTTTATAATTCATACCTTTTTTTATTAGGAATGTGTCACATATTCTTATTGTGATGCTTCTGTCTTTTGTATTCAGCGGTACAGCACGAACGAGGACCTCGTAAACCGAAGCTGCACGCGAACTCCATGGCATCGCTTCAGCCCCCATCACTCTCACATGCCCATAAGCCACACGCTCTTAAGCTGTCACCACCGTCGCCGTATGCGCCTCTGCCACAGCATTTCAATTTCCAAGTAGGTGAAAATATATTATGAAAATAAAATATATTTTTAATGACAGCGTATTTTGTTACGCAAATAAAATGTTATGTGTAATTTTCCTGAAATGGTAGGCTCTACCACAATATGGATGAAACTGCTTCTTCTGCTTTCTTGTTCGGTATAAGTTAAAAAGTACACCGACTTCAATAAAAAACAAATTATGCGTCCCTATAAATAAAATATATAATATATAAAATTTGAGGGTTGCCCTCGATTTTTCTGAGATCCCAGCATCAGATACTGAATTGGTGCCAATGGGTGGTCCCAAGTCCCTGCGAAGTATACCCATTTAAACAAAAAAAGAATTTTTCGGATCGGCCTAAGCGTCTTCGAATTAATAAAAAAGATTCCGACGAATTGTTAACCTCCTCCTTTTTTGAAGTCGGTTAAAAATGCATAGAATCTAGGATAACTTTTTAACATACATTTTTAAATAGCTGAAATGCAGATACCTATGGAATATTTATTAATAATGAAGTTAATTTTTATACAGTTGCTTAGTATATTTATCGATTGTCAGTTTAGCGTAAGCAGTATGTGCGAGTCAGCTCCTCTAAGCACGGCGTCGTCTGCGGGCTCGAGCGGTGCCGGCGGAGCGGGCGCGCCCAGCCCTTTACCGCTTATCCCGGAACCATTCCTGGCACCACCGCCGCCGGGACTCCTGCATATCCTTATGTCCACAGACAAATGTCAAGTAAGGTGTTATATTGTAATATAATATACCAATTGCCAATTTAATATATACCTATGTATGGAAAACAGAAGTCAGGAACTAACTGTAATAGTATAGCTATATCAAATTCATATTAAACAATTTTGTGTATTACTTATATCCCATTTAACAACGGTAGACAACGGCTTTGCTGCGCCCTGGCATTGCAGAAGTCTATGGGCGGCGATGGCTACTTACCATCAGATGGCCCGTCTACTGGTCATATCCTGGCACAAAAAATAACCACTAGTAAAATAACTTTTTCGTTTCCTAAACTACAAAATAGTTTATCAGAATCTTTTTTGTAGGAACTGATGTGGAGTGCAAAACAATTACAACTTCAGGGAGATCCTACAGTACTGCGGCCGCCACCTAGCGCGCTCGGGACTCCTTTGGCACCAACCTGGGAGTTGTTGCAGGTATTTTTATTTTTAACCGACTTCAAAAAAAGGAGAATGTTCTCAATTTGTCGGAATCTTTTTTTATGTATGTTCTCAGATTTCTCGAAGACGCCTAGACAGATTCAAGAAATTCTTTTTTGTTTAAAAGGGTATAGTTCCCAGGTGGTCCCATTGGCACTAAGTCAGGATTTGATTATGGGATCTCAGAAAAATCGAGGGCAATCCTCAAATTTTATAGGGACGCATAATTTGTTTTTTATTGAAGTCGGTGTACTTTTTATAAATTAAAAAACTTTTTAATAAAAGGTTTTTGCCTATATCTACCTCAAAAACAAAGCTAAAAATTAACATCGGTAACCGTGTTTTGAATTTTTTCCATGCACACTTAAAACGAGTCATCGCGGAAGTTGACATACTTAGAATATCTAAATCTTATAGCAACATACCTGTAATGCATAATAAAGTTAAAAGGTGTTTTATTGACTATTTGTTACTTGTGGAATTAAATAGATTAGTAGGAAAACTTTTAAGAAGGTATACACGTAGAATTCGCATCGTAGAATGATTTAAGGGGTGTACAAATGTCATTCAGTAGGTGGCTTTTTGACTGAAGGGGCGGGCGCGGCTTTGCGATTGGTCGCAACAAGGGTGACTTATCGCCTTGACTTACCCCGCCCATTCCCCGCGACGTAAATCGCGAATAGAAGTCATACACGCCAACTGTAAAACACTACTTCACTCATGTATAAAAATGTTTGTGCTTGGTATAGATATAAAGCAGAGGCCGAAGTTTTAAAGTAGGTACATAATTATATTGCATTTTGCACATTCTAACTCAGACATACTTAGTAGGTAAGTATTATCTGTAGACCGCGCACATCAACAAAACATCGTTTCTGCTTTTGCCAACACGATTGGCAACTAATATGATTGCTTAGTGACGCCATGTTCAATATTTTTGTTTTGTTGACCATTTTACTATTTGAAATGGGATTGCCAGACATCACAGGCTATTTACCACTATGAGAAGGATGAAAATATGATAACGTGTTATCATTTTGCTAAAGCTATCTACGAACGAACGTACTAAATAATGAATTCGACAAAACAGCTATAGAGTTCTTTACTTAAACTATAGAGCGTGAGTTGTTAATTATGCCTTTATAGGTATCCCTCGACTGTCACCGGCATATTATCTATTAGCCTGAAATGGATGAATAGTACCTACTTACTGCTCGGCCGAATGAGGTCATCGCTATGTGTTCTGTGGTCGCTATCCAATTAAGTACAAATACTTTTATGTATGAAGGGACAGTACTTACTCTACTACTAACTCATCTACTATTTTTTTCGTATTGATTTGTACTGTTAGCTCATAATTGCTTTTACAGCTTCACCTAACATTGTGGCCGGCGCTTATGGCGCTCCAGCCAGAAAACGCAACATTTGTCAACGGCTAAGCTCAGAGACGCCTTCTATAAGACCCTTGATTAAGCCGTCGCGTCACTTGGAATAGTTACAGGCCTCTCGATACGTTAGTGTATCGAGAATCTGGGCCCGGGCCGGGTTCCTTGGACTCGTCGGCGAGTCCCACGTCGACGTGCGTTTAGAATAGAATTGTGATGGCCATTGGGCAGGGACAGTGCTGTCTCGACAGCGACCGTGATGGGCTCATTTGGATCTCCCAAAACATGTTTACGGTGATGACGGAGGACATGTGTGATGACTACATAACTCACTTCTGTCCGTAGGAAACAAGCGCTCGACTATTGTTCATGGCTGTCCGTTGGGTACGATGCCTTGCACCCTTCCAAGCGCTTGCTCCGTGTGACCAATTGGTGCTGCTGCGTGCCGCGTGGAAGGATTTGTTTCTTCTTCACCTGGCACAGTGGTCTGCGCCTTGGGACCTTGCCCCTTTGCTTATTGCACCAACAGCGAGGGCGCGCTTACCTCCAGACCCACTTGCTGATTTAGAACTTAATACTCTACAGGTAGGTAAATCGAATCTATTGGGTACACCTATACCTATTGTTAAAATATAATGTACACCGATTGAACTATGACGGCTCATAACTCAATATATACCCAATTATTATTATAAAATTACTAAAAAAAACTAAAACCTACTACTAGAAGTTTTACTACGACTTATTTTTCATATGAAAATGATTTGCATTTACGTAATTTATTTATTTATATAGTGCGAACTGCAAATTCTTTTATGTTCTAAAATTTCAAAGTATTATATGAGTAAAACAAAGCAATTAACACAATTGTTCACAATAATATGCTGTAGTCTGCACCAAATCGTAACAGCGACATCCGCTAATGCAAATAATCTATTTCAGGAAATATTATGTAGATTCCGCCAGATTGCACCCGATGGCAGTGAATGCGGTTGCATGAAGGCTATCGTACTGTTTTCACCAGGTTTGTATTCTCTTGCACGAAACACTTTCTGAATGGTTCATATGAACATTCATAATATCAAAAAATGTGTCCGATAAACATAAAGATGCCGTAAATGGCTTAGTCATCTTTTCCCGATGAATTAATACTGAGGTAGATACGTAGTAGACAATATACATAACACTAGCCCAGGCCAGTATCACCCAAGGAATAGGTAGAGGTATCTCCGTCTCGGCCTTCTTAGTACCCTGACACTAGACCCTCGATCCCTTCTTCACCTTCTTGCCCATGGCGTAGTGTGAAGAAGCAGGCCGGCATGAGTGTGTTGAGTAGCGGGGATAGATCGTCTCTCGCTACTCAGTACTCTATTTGGACCGCACTGTGCTTACCATCAGGTACAGTGCGGTCACTTTGCCGTGCCAGAATAATAAAAAAAAAATATGATAGGTGGCGAAAAGTGGCTATAGCCATATCGGATACAAATTCCAAACCCAACCCAGTCTCAAATCTCAAACATAATTTGTGATTGCCTGAATAAGGATTTCAATCCAGAACTAAGCCAGTCTTTCGATCCTCCAATATAATAACTTATATAAATATTATAAAATAATTGGTGCCTGGACTGCCTCGGTGGCACAGTTGCAAATGCGTACGACTGCTGTGCTCGGGTTACGGGTTCGATCCCCGGGTCGGATAAAGTGATATTGGGTTTTTCTTTCACGAAATGCCTGGAGTTTGGAACTGTGCCCAGTATGGCTATAGGTTCGACTCCTATCACATCATGGGATGGTAATAAGCTCGGCGAAATGTGGGTATACTATTTACACCGCTCTGGACTCACACCTGTAGGCCTACTCTTGAAATAAATTCCAATCTTGAACTCGATACAGTTTCAATTCCAATCTAGAGGATATTGGAACCCCAACTCACTCAACTAAATGAAATAGAATATTTATGAACTAGCGATCGTAAATATTCTATTTCATTTAGTTACTAAAAATTCCGCCGTATTCAGTTAAATCGTGCGCTGATGTTGCGTTCAAGAGTGCCAATTGTACAGTTTTCGAACCCAATCCCAATTTTAAATTGGAATCGAGTGTCAAGAGTAACCCACCTGTAATCACCTTCGGGGATTACACACACACACACTGTAGGTGTGAAATAATTGGTTTCCGAAAAATATAAATAGTAAATCGAAAACAATATTTAAACAACTATCGTCCACAGATACGCCCGGTTTGAGTGAAACACAACCAGTGGAGATGTTACAAGATCAGGCGCAGTGCATCCTCGCGGACTACGTACGCACTAGGTACACCAGGCAGCCTACAAGGTAAATAATATGGATAAATGCACCCAACAGACACATAGATAGTTCTAATCTAGAGACGTTATGGATTTGTAATTTCGGATCTGGATGTGGATACGGATATGTAAATAATATTATATCGGTTTCGGATACGGTTACGGATATCGGATCGGATTATTTTGGATTATCCATTAGTTTCGGATAGTTTCGGTTATGGATATTAGGATTTCAAGAAATTGTAAAAGTAAAAAGCAAATAGCTTTATTTTTAGTTTATAATTTGGTACTATTTTATGTAAGTAAATGTAATCCCACAAGAGTAAATGACTGTCATGCTAGGTCTAAGCAATAGAAATAAATGCACTGATACGCGCGCGGCCCGTGTGTCGGCCGGGCAAAAACAAAAACCAGTCATAATGTGTCTCAATTAGAAAATCCGAAATTATTTGAAACGTTTATTTCAGATTCGGTTACGGTTACGGATAGAATTTTATTTCGGATATCCGATAGTTTCGGTTACGGTTACTGAGCTCCATAACAACCCTGTTCTAATCCTACACTAGGTTAAACCTGTATCAAGAACTACGAGGGACTACGGTCAATATATTTTCCGTTGACGATAGAGCGCCTATGTCACGTAATGACTAGACTAGTTATCACGTGGTAGAGCCACGTTGTGGACAAGATCAGTAGGCCTACTCTTGAAATCAATCCCAATCTCGAACTCGATACAGTTTCAATTCCAATCTAGAAGATATTGGAACTCTAACTCACTCAACTAAATGAAATAGAGTAGATATTTACGAACCAGCGATCATAAATACTCTATTTCACTTAGTAACTAAAAATTCCGCCGTATTCAGTTAAATCGCTGGTGTTGCGTTCAAGAGTGCCAATTGTACAGTTTTCGAACCCAATCCCAATTTTTAATTGGAATCGAGTGTCCGGAGTAACCCTCCAGACTCTACTACTTACGGTCTTATAAAAACCGACGTAAAGTAATTTCTTGTTACGGTTCATTCGGTAAGTAGGATTTCCAAAAAGGCCCAAATTCCCTTATTGAATCACATTCCTTTCTTTTAAGACCGGGAATTTAACCATGTTTCTTCTAATTTTGTCATTGAAGATTTTTTACCTACAGTCAGGTGATTTACTTCCTCCCTTTTTGTGAAAGCTAACTAATATGTGTAAGCAGGTTTGCCCTGTTGAAACCATTTGTGGCATCTTTTTTACTGTTTTTATGCTTACTTACACAGCAGACTCTTGTATCTATCTCCTGGAATGTATCCAAACAGAGATCATCATAAAGAGAAGTTTTTCTCTCCCTCGATAAAGGCACGCGTCTGCTACGTATCGCCTTGAGTAGCGTAGTGTAACTTACTATAACTTTATGTACCTACCTACAGCATTTTACGTACTGTGTAACTGTTAACACTGTCATTTAGGCACTGTTTTGTTTTCTAGCCTAAGATCAGACTATTTCAGTAAGGACCAACTGCTTTAAGAAATCGAGATTTCACTCTCACGATGGTCATGTGCGGCACTAGGTGCTGTAATGAGTTTTATTTCACAATCTTACAATAAGGC
Organism: Laothoe populi; assembly: GCA_905220505.1. Classification (NCBI taxonomy): domain Eukaryota; kingdom Metazoa; phylum Arthropoda; class Insecta; order Lepidoptera; family Sphingidae; genus Laothoe; species Laothoe populi. The sequence goes on along the minus strand of HG992155.1, from coordinate 10,736,807 downwards.
AGCTTAACATACATTGAGCTGCTCTAATCTAATGTAATTAAATTAAAATTGTATAATAATTGTATTACCAAATATTGTTAACCAATGTTGAAAAAGAGCAACGCTAAAGTTTCTTGCCCGTTCTTCTCTAGCGAAACTGCATTCCGAACTGGCGGTAGAGTAAAAAATTTACTGAATCTAAATAATGTATGTAATGTTTCATGGATTCAATAAATATTTGATTTTGATTTTGATCATCTTTGAAAGAGATTAGGATTATATTAAGCGGATATCCGGTTCTTTGGTTTTGGATGATATACTTATTAAATATACAGTTTATTTTCCCAGGTTCGGGCGTCTTCTACTATTGCTGCCATCACTGCGGGCAGTGCGGGCGCGTTCTGTGGAACTACTCCTTTTCAGAGATACAGTAGGAGATGTGTCTGTCGCGACTCTCCTACACGACATGTACCGCATGCAGCCGGCACCTGCGCTTCCATTCCCTGCGCAGCCCACTGCCACAGATCATTGTGGATCCCCTTAATTACAGTTTCAAAATCAAGTTTAATAAAATATGGTTTAATAAAAGTCCACATCTAGACCCTGTTAAGCTGAAAAGATCCAACTGACGTTATAATCCTTTTGAGTAAATGCAGTTAATGTTTGACAGCGAATTTAAAAATAGCACTAGGCAGTAACTAATTGAAAATTAGTTGGGTTCTTTAGGTAAATGTCATCAAACTGCCTGGACTTTGTGCACATATGAAACTTGATTAGTAGATCATGGCTTACATAGCCTTTAACTCGATTTCATAAAAAATGTTGGTTAGATATTTTCTGCTTAACAAGGTCCATTTAATAATACAGCACATATACATATCGACAGCCACTAGCACCAATTTAAATCATAATCACTTCTACCTACTTTTATAATGAATACCTAAATACCCTTTAAAGATAGAACAGTTATGAATATTACCCACTTTTCTGGTTCGAGCGCATCAAAACTAGTGAACGTTGGAATGGGTATTCAGCACTTATATTTCACTTTTAAATCATTCTTAAAAATTACCTATAAAAATAGCAAACACATGCATACTGTCAAATCCGCAGTAGGAACTATAAATATAGTGTTGGATCTTTTAATTTTGCAGACATCATCATGACTGCATAAACAAGTTTATTATGTTATCCTTTAAATTTACGGGATCTAGATCGATAGATAGTAAATGGGTGTCAATAATTGTATCAAAGAACATTTCAGTAGTTTATCTGTAGTTAGTATAAACCACCAGATATCCTGACGTTAGAATGGCCGGTCGCCTCAAAAGTGGTTTAAATTCAAAAATAAATAATTAGTAATTATTTAAAAAGATATAGCACTTTTGTGTGGAATATGAGTGGTGAGTAACCATTCTGAATACCATAAAAAGTAAACCAAATCCATCCTGTATCAAGTCTAAAAATGCGCTTACTCCAGTTGGATAACAACAGGAAGATGATGATTCTCGTTAGACCGAGAAAGAACTTATCATGAGTCCAATTTGTTCAGTGTAAATAAATACCTACTACTATAAAGAAAAAAAAAACTCAACGTTGCGCAATGTCATTTGGAGTGACATTGTTCAACGATACATCTAATAGTATTAGGTCCGATACTGTTACCAGTTCTACCTTCTACCTTCGTGTAGATATTAATACATTTATAATATTTACAGTAATTTAAATTTGTTTTATTGTGTAAATAAAAAATATGAGCTAGTCAAATAAATTTGTGCATTATGTCCTAGTCTAGTCAACAAAATAATATATATTTAAATAAATTTAATTTATATTAATTACATACTTACATGTTAAAATGTTGTAATATTATTTATGTGAATAATCATTATATGATAAATAAACCAAAAATAAAATTATTATTCAGAAAAAGTTATTTATACATAGTTACCATACATGTCCCTCACGTCCATACATAGTAGGTACGTATAACTCAGAAACTCCACACCGCCAGAGACAAAAGGGTGGAAAAAGAGCATACGAGAGAAAGTGACGCAGAAAGGAGGTCACGACCCTAAATACTGAGGAATACGACGCAGCGACAATAACTCAGAAAACTTACGTGTAAAATTCCGCCTACCACAATAAAGTTCTAACAGTGTAATATTACTTATAGTGATTTTACTATTTTTTTTCATGTAAAAAGTTAATGCTTTTATCTGTCCGAAGTTAATGTACATGTTTTGATTAAGCTTATTCTAATAGTTACAGTAAGTGACAATTTGTGTTATAATTCGTTGAGAAATTTAAATTATCTGCTTCATAGATACTCTGCTACCACACGTTAACGAATTTTATATGTGTTGAAATGAGATCATAATATTAAGGTAGATCAGAATATTAAGATATTCCTACTCTACGAATAAAAAAAAACAGTCGAATTGTGAAACTCATTTTTTATAGTAGATGTCGGTAAATGAATAAGCAAGTCTCCTGATAACTGAACAGAAATGGGGATTTGGAAGGTGAGGAAAGGGAATATTTAGGCCTCTGGATATGCCACTTATTGTCAAAAATGCACCAGCAAGCTGCCACTTCACCACGAATTTTGTGGTATATCGTTCACATAATTTTTATTTTTGGTATAGTAAATAAACCGTCCCATTAATACTATTATAGACAATATTGTCTACAGCGTAACTATACCTCTAAACTTTCCCTAATCTGTTTGAAAAATTGTCGCTAGGATTCTGCACCTCAGGTTTTAAAACTGAAGGTACAGAATCTAAAATCAGAATAGAGAATACAGAATCTAAAATCTCTATAAATAGAGCCTCTCTCGTGTCTATAATATGTATCCTTCAGAACTTCCTCACCGTCAAACAAAGCCTATTTTAACCGATCTCAAATGTGGAGGAGGTTCTCATTTCGTTTCCTAACATTTGTGAAAATACAGTTATACGGAAAACACAGTATTGGAACCTATATGATATGGTACGTTATTAATATAAAACGCAGCTTAGTCTTATTATAATAATACTTGAAAATTTTATTGAAAAATACGGTAGGCACGTAGTACCTACGGTACGGAGTAAGGGTAGTTAATACATACAAGTATTAAACCTGCATAACTGATTATTCTCATAAAAATTTCATGGTACTTGAAGTCTACCAAGTCACATTAAGCCATCGTGGAGTTAGGCCTAGAGGCCTGTGAACACAAGTGGGACAAATTTAATATAGGGCTGATATATTATTATATCTATGATTTCAATATGTTTACATAACGCTTGTTTTAGTTATACAGATATATTAAAAATCATTGTCACCTTAGATGACGTCACATCATGATAGACGCGAGGTGTTGGGGATTTTTGTTACGGCGATGCATGCAACGCGGTCGGCAGGTGCCCGTGAGACCACCGCATATGTAAGAACCGTTAAGAAATGAAAATTAATAATTGCATTACCACATATTTATTTGTATTGCCATATTAATTGTGGGAAGCCAATTATTTTACAAAAATCCAAACAATAAATCTGACACTGTGATTGAATAACAAATTAACTAATATCAAAAAATTGCTTATTATACACCGGAAATATTGACTTTATTTATTTGTACAGACTCAACTGATGACAAATCTACAGAGTCATCTTCAACTTCTTGGACATTCTGTGGTGGCGGCGGGGGTACATTTTTGGGTTCTGTCCGTGGAAAATCTAATTTACTCCAGGCACCAGGCTCGGCTTTCTTCAATTTTATTTCTACTTTTGTCGCTAACATCGAAGCACTGCTGCTTTGCACATCAATAACCTGAAATTATAAAACAATAATAATTAAGAGCTCATATGAAACTAAAGCACCTAAATTAGATATTTTTAAACATTACATACTTCCAAGATTTTGAATGCATACAAGAGTTTTGGGTATAGTACAATTTGATTAAGTAAAAACTTTATTTATTTTTGTACTTACGCCTCTTAATTCAAGGTCCAGTTCAAACACAGCATCCCCCTCTTCACGAAAGACCAATTTTGTATACAGGCGAATAGGATTCAGTTTAACAAAACTTAATGTGGGGTCATATTTCTTGGTGTAGACACTGACAATGACATTTTCTGGTGTTTGATGCCAGTCCCAACGACATTTTACTGTGCCAGCAGCAGTACCCTGCAATATACATGGTGCTTATAGCTGTTGAAAATAAAACAATTTTAATTTTGACCATTACAGTCTATACTCTAATTTTTAATTAGATATCCGTCCAGCCATTGTAGTGTTATTGAGTAACTAACACCCAGCCATCCATCCATCCAAACATTCGCTTTTATATTATTAGTATGATTATTATGCTATATTTTGTTGTTTGTTACAATTAATAAAGTAAGTTATTAATTTTGTTATATGCATTGTATTACTTTTATATATATTAAACATTTAATAACACTAATGAGTAAAATTAAATCGAAAGGTCATGTCACAACAGGTCGATGAATCTATCATAATGAGCCATACTACAGTAGGAGTGGGCGTTGAATCAACGAACCGTTTTTTTAAACTGCTTTTCTAGTGTTAACGAGTCAACCGTTTTCTCTTTACCGCAAAACTAGTTGAATTTATCAACCTGTTTCATTCAACGTGGTTTGAATCAACGACAGACGCGAATAAAACGGGCGCACAGATAAACCGGTTGCATTTATCAACCTGTTTTATTCAACGTCATTGAATCAACGATAGATGCGAACAAAACAGGCGCACAGATAAACAGGTTGCATTTATCAACCTGTTTTATTCAACGACAGACGCGAACAAAACGGGCGCACAGATAAACCAGTTGAATTTATCAACCTGTTTTATTCAACGTCGTTGAATCAACGACACACGCTACCGAAACGGGACATTAATGTATAGATCTGTGAACGTTTCTGCAAACCAGTAAACGTCAACTGGTTTTTCAACCAGACCATTTATAAGAAACAGTTTCATTTCGTTAACGCAAAAACCATCAACGTCCCACCTCTATACTATAGCACTATGCTCTACGCTTGCAACATGCAACAACACAAAAGAAAAGGTTGATCACAGCTGTCATTTTAGTCTACCTAATTAAAAATCAGAGTATAGTAATGTTATTTACATAATATGTGATAAATAATAAACACACCTAACAGTCACACACATAGTTCTGACCCCACACTAGGTAAAACCAGTATCATAGGTATCAAGAACTATGAATTAACCACAAATTACAACATTCATATATTTTTAAGTATAACCCTTTGCTGGATCGCAGAATTTTAAATGGTTGATAGTAAAAAATTATCAGTTTAATACACTGTATGAAAATCAAGTATCATTAAAATAATTACTATTTACAAATTTTATCACTATGGTACATTATTTAGATCTTCTGCCAGTGGTTTAATATATTTATATCACCTCTTTAGTCCACTTGTGTGCCCCAGTTGTGCAGCCAGGTTGACTGAGGAAAGTGTTAAAGTCAGTTGTTCTTTTCTGGCAACATGACCAGAACTTAAGACCCTCATGGAATACTGGACAGCCTGGATGATATGTGCACATGGAGTTGTTTGTATCTGGACCTTCATATGAGGCATTGCAACCTCCATTTTTGCATAATGTGCCAATTGTAATATTACTGGAAAATAAGTGTGACAACAGACATAAATTACTATGGATGCTTGGGATATATTTTTTATATGCATAAGTTTTATGACTGTTATAATATAAAATGGTATAATTATCAAGAGTTTCAATATTATACAATTAAACACATTAATATTAGGTTAGCCTCAAATGTTGGTCTCTCCGACACATAATTGTATGAGAACTGTCTAGTATGGTCTCTTGTTATGTCGCAGTATCCGTGATGATAGTAGCAGCGATAGCCTAGTTGGTTGCGGTACGGACTGCCAAGACGAAAGTCGTAGGTTCGAAACCCAAGTGGCATACACCTCTGACTTTTCTAAAGTTATGTGTGTATTAAAATGTTAATTATCGCTTGCTTTAACGGTGAAGGAAAACATCGTGAGGAAACCTGCATACCTGAGAATTTTTCGAAGGTATGAGAAGTCTGCCAACCCGCATTAGGCCAACGTGGTGGACTAAGGCCTAACCCCTCTCATTAGTAGAGGAGGCCCGTGCCCAGCAGTGGGTCAATGTTTAATACAGGGCTAGTATTATATCCGTGATGAAGGGCAATCATGACGCTGTGTTGGGGCCACTTATTGCAGTGTTGTGCGTTATGATCAAGAGACCAAAGCTTAAAACATTTTCACAACTGATTTTATTTAGAAGCTTAATGTATATACTATGTGCACACTTGCAGCAAAAATAAGTGTCAGCCCCAATTATGTATAGAGTTAATATTTATATAACAAGTGTTGTATCACAGTCAACATAATACATATACACTCACACCTGTAATCCCCGAAGGGGTGGGCAAAGGTGTAACTAGTACACCCACTTTTCGCCAAATTTCGGTCCCATGATGTGATAGGGGGCGAGCCTATCGCCATACCGGGCACAGATTCCAGACTCCGGGCTAATACTGGGAATTTCTGGATAGAAAAACCCAACATCACTTCACCTGACCCGGGGATCGAACCCGAGACCTCAGCATAGCAGTCGTAAACGCATGTGCAATTACAACTGCGCCACCGAGGCAGTCAACATAATATACCATCAAAACTCACCCATTGTCAGCAGCAGTAACTTTTTGCACAGATTTCTGTACAGTATCCTTCAGTGAATCAGCTATCCGACATTCTAATTGCACCAAGGTTGAATCAAATGACGGTCTCTTTAACTGAGGTCCTACTATTGGAGCTCTCACTTTAATCACTTCCTTCTTTTCTAACTCCTTATCTAAAGCTTTTTTTTCAGGTTCCACTGGTTTCTAAAAACACAAACAATACTAATGGAAATTAAATGTTGTGCAATAACTGTATAAACTGTATATTGGTCAATAACAATATTGAATTGTTCCTCCGCAAAGACAATTGAAACAAGAAGAAGAACCATATTGGTTAGTGGGCTATTTGATTGAAGAGGTCATTTTTTGCAACATTGAGTTACATATTCAGAATTAGCAAAACTTTCTGCATCTTTTAAGCAGTGGTAATTTTTTTTGCTCTTTTTTGGCATGGAAATCAACTGGTACAGGGTGTATTTTTTTCAGGGCACATTTATTTAAGGAAAATAATCATAAATGCATGAATATAAATCTTAAAGATGCAGTATGTGCTTACACAAGTAACATATTACTTGTACAAAAATCAATACAATCGTTTTTTAGTGTGTGATTTTTTTCCATAACTCAAATATACTCTTAAATAATAATAGCTCACCAACCGTCGATATAATAAGCTATAACCTATATTATTTATTTCTTTAAACAGAAAATAGAAATTGTGAAAACATATGCAAAAATAGATCAAATTAGGTGACTGATACAGAAATAGTGATCTTAGTGGGTAGTGGTGATTGTTCACCCAATGATTCAAAGCAGCACAACATACAAAATAGGTTAAAAGCCAATGAAAAAATTATTTACTATAATACAAACCACATTAGAATGTTTGGCCACAGTGCAGCCCTTGATGTTTAAAAATTCTGTGAAATCTACACTCTTCTTGTTACAGCATGACCACCCTTTGTACGCGTCGTGGAATACGGGAGACCCAGGATGGTGTTGACATTCATCTTAAAAAATATATTGAGATACATTAATATATGATATTATATGCTTATATGTTCATTTTTATAAATAGCATAAAGGAGCTATAGAAAAATCTAGAATTAGAATACCTTTATCGTTCTTAGTAGGGTCAAAGAGTTGTCCACATCCACGATTATAGCACAGAACTAGGTTTTTATCTTCAGGCATTTTAGCCACATATAAATTTCTCGGTAGTCTAATAGAGGCAAAGATACATTTACATTTACAATACGTTTTATGTCGCAGATTTTGTAAACTGTATCACTGTCAAGCTAAGAGCAGTGAGTTATCTCGATTCTCGCCTCTCGGTTTGTGACGTATAACAATTTTTTTACACAGTACAAGGGATGGTTAAACGTAAGACTAGGCAGTATGGTCGATTGACTATAGCCTGTCCTCTGGACGAATAAAACGGAAAAAAAGTACAAGGGATGGGCAATATATCAAAATATCGTTATTTTTGCAGAAAATAATCGTAATACATTATCGATATTTATACCAAAATATTAAATAATTATTTCAGAGTATGAAATTCGATATTTTGATACTGATATTAAGAGCGCGGTACATACATACGTACGTATGTTTGATATATCAAGCTTCCTCTGTATAAGGTTTCTGTGACGGTTATTAGAAGCAGATTGTCAGGGGAGCATATCAATGAGAGAGTGCGGTTAATTTCCATATCTGACGAGTACTGGTTTGTTTGATAAAAATTTGAATAAGTAACCTTTGTTGAAATTTGGACATCCAGGATTTCACATAACGAACAATACTTAAATAAAAATAAAACTAATAAAATTACCAGATGTGTTTATTTGTTTCGCTCTTAAACATTTGGTCACCACTTTTAGGTAACCACACCTTGTGGTAAATATATCGAAATATCAAAATGACGAAATGTTTTACTCCAATAAATCGATGGATTATAAAAATATCGATACGATGTATATTGATATATTTTTTCATTTGTCCATCGCTACGCTGCCCGGAACGTTAAATTATTTTTTAGTTCCGTTCTCATTTTTATAATAAAAAGAAGGCAAAGGTTCTCCAACATGCAGCCTTGTCTGTCATGTTAAGTCTTAAAAGAATACCTCTTAATATTATTAATCTAACCAAATATTTTAAATAATACAAATGAAATTACATGCAATTAAAAAATACAGCAATTATAGGCAATTTTGTCAGTTTAAACAATTTTGTTAGTCCTAATTTATATGACTGAAAATGAGCTGAAGGAACTGATATTATGTACTTTTAAAAGAATAAAAACTGTGTGCAAAAGAATTCCGAACTCTGAAGGCTGAAGCAAGAAAGAAATAAAAAAATTACATTGCGAGTGCTGTGTGGGCGTAATTTAAGTGAAAATAAAATCAATTTTACGAAATAATTGAACATAATAAATCTTTGGTTGCTTAGATTAAAATCTTGAAATGTAGATAGATTCGGTTACCTCATCATAAGATGTAATAAAAAATGTTCGGGAAAATACTAAAAAAATTACGGTGTAATCTTATTATGTATTGAAGTACATTTTCTCATATAATGAAACCATAATCCCAATAATCGCGTAGACTATTGTGTCTAAAATTTATTCAAAATGAATCTAATGCGCAAATTACGTGGGGCGACATCCTCGGCATCTTCGGAAAGTGTCGACGGATCCAACTCATCTTCTCACGTGCAGCTAGGACTCATGCACCTCAAGAAACTATTTGCGGAGTACACGCACCCTCCACAACCACTTACAGACGCCGAAAAAGATGACAAACTTTACAATATGCTGCCTCTATTTTGTAAGGCAAGTGTTGAAAAAATGATTTTAAGCTATACATTTCCCAGCCTTTTGATTTGGAAAACACATACACCGGACTTAGCAATTTGAAAGTAATATATGACAATGCAAATACACGATAAAGACTATATATGTGCAGACCAGCTATACTACTTATTACAGTAGATTTTGGATATAACAACAATGACTAGACCACTATAATTAGAAAGAAGTCTAAATATTTTTTGTGTTCAAGGATTTTGATTAACTATACTCCATTATTGTAAAGTGGTTTTTCCACATTGTTGTTACTGTACAATGTGAAAAATTATTTTTGTGCACAAAACAACATTGCTTTCACTATTTTCAGTCTTAAAATAATATCTATCTGTAACAGTAAACGTAGGTCTAATATGAGGCATAATAAACACAGCAGCTTAAACTGAAAATTTCTAAGTAACTGATTCTTTGATGTAATTATACCTAACTGAACAATTATAAACAAAATGCTGATCAACTGATGTAAACGAAAGATAAGGAAGCCTAGGAATTCTATGAGTGAACCTATGTGTGTTTGTTTGTTTACTTGGTCTTTGTGTGTAGACTCGGTCACAATATGTGCAAAGATTTTCTATAAACTTATTACAAATATTTAATCAATATTTGTAAAAGTTTCTAGAAATCCTTATATAGTCATTATACCCGAAAATTTTACATACAAAGTTGCTATTGCTGAATTATATACTTTAATGCAAAAGGACTTCAGTATTATGTCACTATAACCAAAAAGTCCTTTCAACTGAGATATTATAAATGAAATCTACTGCATTTATATTAATAAAGTCAATTGGTTTAGTATTTATTACCAATTACATTTAGTAGTAGTGGTTGGTACCAAAATGTTTACCATGACCAATGGTTGACCAATTATCAAAAGAGGTTCTTTGCATGTTTATTAGTAATGCACATTCAATATAAAAATGGGTAGCTGTTTTTCTAATACTATTACCTAAAGATGTACATCAAAATTATGATTTCATAATTTATACAATATGTAAGTAATCATTATAATATAATATATATGAAATTAAATTATTGCTAAAGTAGCTCAAAAAACTATAATCCTTTTGTTTTCAACATTTGAGTAAATACAAAAATCATTTCATCTTTGATTACACTATGGAAAAGAAGTTGTCCACTTAGTCAAATCTGTTGTGTAATAAATTAATAAGCATTTAAATTGTAATTATTACATTGTGAATTACCTATGGCAAAGGGACTCCAAATGAGCAAATTATTGTGCGCTTTTCAGAAATCTACATAATTTTCATTTCATGAAATCAGTAAATAAAATATTTGAAGTATTTACATTGAATCAGAATCAACAATTAATAGCACTTCTTTTTAACAAAATTATATGTCTGTGTAATAACTATGATTTGGATAGCAGGTAATTAAGGGGTGAAGTAACATTATTTCAAATATTTAAAATAATTTCACTAGTTTTTATCTTTTCTGCTAGAGGTAACTATAATCAATCTTAATAGTTACTTAGATAAGTATAAAGCCCAAGAATAAAGTCACTGTGTAGATATACACTATCCTACATCTGAGCATGGACTTCCTCAACTATATACAAAACCTGTTCATTTATTTTTGTGTCATGTTGATTTTTCAGTCACTATAACTATAGTATTAGTTATTTAACCATTTATAATAGTCCAACTACTTAGCTGGAGTACAATTCAATGTTTATTATAACTGTTGATTAACTGTATGTATACATATTCTAGGTGTTCGGTACTAGTCCCTCCAGTGAAATGAATGAAAAGTTTTGGGACATACTATCATTCTGCCAACAAGTATCCAAGCTAATGGTTTCTGAGATAAGAAAGAGAGCCAGCAATCAAAGCACAGAAGCTGCTAGCTGTGCTATTGCAAAATTTCTAGAAATAGAAAATTCTGAAGAATCTAGTAATGGATGGATGTTGTTATCAACATTAAATCTCTTGGCAGCTGGTGATCAGTCACTAATACAGGTGTGTATTGAGCTATTTATACTTTAATTTTGGAATATATTTATTTACAAAATATTATTTGAGTCTTTTGGGTTAACCAGTCACGTCCCAATGGGAACACCGGTGCTCCACAACACTTGCAACACACTCGCCGTTCTTACATACTATTTTCAACTTGAATGTTATGTAAATAAAATTGATTTTTGCTTCTATTTACTCCGTACTACTTTACTTTTTTAATATCCTTCCGTACTCCAGGGTTAATGTCATAATGGCCTTTCTTTGTGAAAAATAATGGTAAACACAATGATTTTAGACTTCCACAATTTAACTCAAAGTTAACCTATATACTCTGCTGTTTGCAAAAGTTTCACCAGATAATATTACTTGGTGGTAGTTTTTGGCCTAAAATTCTGTTGATCAATTATATATATTATTTATAAAACTTACTTTTGTTATGAATTCAGTTCAAGGTAGAAGTACAACATTTTTTGTTTCTAGGTCATGACAACTGCAGCAATACCTTCAACATTAGTTAAATGCCTGTATTTATTTTTTGATCTTCCTGAAATACCTGAATCTGAGGCAGATATTCAGGATGGTAACAGCGATTTTACACCAAGAGAAAGGAGAATTTTATTACAGAAAATATTTGTCCAGGTGCTATGCATTTTTTTCCTACAGTCTTATTGTTTATGATAATTTATAATTAAATATACCACAGTGTTTGTTAGGGTCAACCACACTGGCGCAGAGTCGAAGCGTTGCGTCGCGTCTTATTTTTCAACAAAAACGCATGGCGACGCGCGAGGACGCTTGCTATTACTTACGCTCACACTCTGCTATGCTTGGTGTGGTCGGCGTCTGACGCGTCACTGCGCGCGTGCAACCCAAGGCGACGCGTGACCACGCGCGATACCATATTTGCGTAACACAAATATGTACCTTAATAATTGCAAAATAGAGATGAATATACTATAGCCGAAAAACATGATGCGACACGACGGTGAGACACTGCCCCAGTGTGAGTTGACCCTTAGTAATGGACAAAGAATATGTATTTTTTAATCTATCTTATGTCTCCTTCCATCTCTTGAATTTTAATCTTTATATTTAACCAATTTAATATAGAAAATAAAATACTATAGAAAACAATGAAATATACATGAAGTTACTTCAATAAATGATTGTAATTTTTATACATATAACTTGTTTATACATATTTGAAATGTTGTTGTTCTATGATATTTTAATATTGTTATTGTATTTTAGGTGCTTGTAAGATTATGCAGTCATCCGTTTCCATGTGAGGAATTGGCAAGAAAAGATGATCTCACTTTGTTATTTTCTGCCATAACTTCGTGGTGCGCGCCTCATAATATCATGTGGAGGAAATCTGCTGCTGAAGTATTAATGACTCTGTCGAGACATGGGTTGACGCAGTCTGTTGTTCAGTACATACATAGTTAGTATTTATTATTTTCTTTTGTATATTCTAGCGATTTTGCAAACACTATACATAAAACTGAATCACATACACAATTTACAGTGGATAAGCCATTGTAAATTATGAGGTTTTTGTTTCAATTCTTGGGTTCCAAAAATGATTATGAGAGTTTTACGATTCAAATTACATGATTTGGTTAGGATATAATTATTTTTATAAAAATTTTAACGCATTAACATTGAGCTCAAATATACAAACAATAACAAATCTCTGTATTAATTGTTACAGATAAAGGCTGTGTGGCCCTATGCATTGAAAACATGCAAAGGATACCAGAATTGACTCCTTTGGAGGTCATATATTTACTTAGTAATGGATTGTTATATTGTTTTTTTTTATTTATTTCTAATTGTTAATTTTTCAACAGGTTGTGGAGATGTTTGTGGCTGTATTCTGTTTCCTGAAGGATTCCAGTGAAGTTAGTCAATTATTGTTGGATGATTTCCGCTCGTGTCAAGGATATTTATTTCTATCGGAGTTTCTACTAAAGTAAGATTATTATTAATAATGAATAAAACAATTTATAAATAACTTTATGCACGTGCATGTTAGAGAAGTTTTAATTATTTAGTAGTTGTTTTTTTGTTTTTACTTATTTTGTTTTGTTTATCACAGACACGAAACTCAAGGTGTGCCTGATTATTTGACTTCAGGGTAAGCACTATTTTTAATAAAGCGTCCAAACCGTGCTGATGTATACTATATACGTATTGGTTTAAAAAAATAGCTTTTGTCACATGCTTTCTATGGGTTCCGTACCTAATAGAAAAACTCAAATTAGACATTTAAAAAACAAGAATGATATTTAATTCAGAACTCATAAAATATGACAGGCCTCTAAAAAAAAAGAATACAATAACGAATAATAGTATATTATTTTAATTTATTAAAATGACAAGTTGATCTCAGATCTTAGGCATCTGGGAATAGCCTGTTCTAATTATGCCTTTTCTGTTTTTATTTTATAGCGGTATTCCTGTCTCCTCATTGTCTAATCTAATGGCGGTATACTTAGGTCGAGAAAATATGGAGAACTCAGGAGGGTTTCTAATCCCAGAACTTTTGTATTAAAAAATCACACGTTAGTTGCTGCCTGGGATTCTTGCCTAATATGGCGATAGGCACGTCACCACCATAGTAATATAATAATAATAAATAACACCTATCACACACATAGCCCCGACCACACACTAAGATACGAGTCTTGTGTTGTGGGTATCAGGGACTACGAGAGACTTTCGGTTTCACAACACTCAGACCCCGTACACAAATATCTGTCACACAAACAGACAGACATTTGTCCCGGTGTGGGAATCGAATCCACGGCCTCGTTTCACAGCCGGCTACTCGCCAACAGCGCCTCGGAGGTTGTCAAGTGATAGACGTGCCTATCGCCATATTACTACATCATATGATGGACATACCTCTTGGAACCGTGCGTGCAATAGTTGCATGCGTTTGATAATGCTGATGACGTTTATTAATATTATTATTTATTATACACTTTATAGTTTTTACTTTGTAGAAGATTTTTTAATATATTAGAATTCTTTTTTTTACATTCGCCGAAATTTGTAATTATTTTTTTAATATAATTTACAAGATTTTAAGTATTGTCTATTAACTAACTGTCGAGAACGATTCAACGAGTACACATTTTTGTATGCCTGCGTTTAACCCATTGAATTCCTGGGCGCCCTTCCTATTTCATGATACAATGGTACGGAACCTTCACATGCCGTGAGCCTCGCCTTCGCCAGTTTTTATTCAATGCTTGTGAACTTTTATACATATAACTAAATAAAAAACACCTTTGTATGAAAATGCAAATTACATAACTAAAAAGTTGCACATCCTATATTTATGCATCCCAGAACTATGCATAAATGGCCCAGGGACTATGCATTCCAATTGTCAACCTTAACATGATATATTTTGATGAATCCAGCCATTTGATGGTTTTCTAATCAAGCAACAAGATTAATAATCATCAATAGTTGGTTATTTGTCAATTTACATGAAAAAATTTAATTTGCTCCCACCAATGAAAACCTTATGATTCAGTCGTTGCATTTGGACATTCTGCTCATTGGCTCATTCACGGGAACGATTTTTAGATCGGATTGAGACTTGAGATTGTTTATTGAAACTGGTTGTATAAACGACACAATAATAATAGTTTACCTACATACTTATACACTCATGCCCGTAATCCTCGAAGGGGTAAGCAGAGGTGTAACCAGTACATCCACTTTTCGCCTATTTTATTACGGTCCTATAATGTAATGGGGGTGAGCCTATCGCCATACCAAGCACAATTCTAGACTCCAGGCTGATATTGAGTATTTCTAAATAGAAAAGCCCAATATCACTTTAACCGACCCGAGGATCGAACCCAAGACCTAAGTACAGAAGTCGTAACGCATGCGCAATTACACCGAGGCAGAAACAGTCATGTATCATAAGCTTGCCAGCGGTGCGTCAAACACTGGCCACACTCGCCGCTCTTACATGCGATTTTTAACTTTAAAATAATGGAAATAAAATTGATTTTGGCTTGTACTTTTTTCCCTACTTTTTACTATTTTCCGAAACTCTCAAACTCCAAAACTCATTTGAGTCACGAGAGTCACGAAAAATAGTAAAATCTTTATTTCAAATAGATACAATTGAACAAACACAACTATAACTATACAATTAGAGAGTACAGATCATGATTATACAAAACGTGGTGTTGAACAGGCGGTATACAAAAAAAGATTTAATTTGAGTATGGACACCGATAATACTAACATTATGATACGTGTAGACTGGAAGAAGAGCGGGTGGTCGGGTCGGAGGCCCGCGCGGCGCTCCGTAACCTAGTGCTGATGGTGTCGTCGCTGTGCGCGTGTGGGTTCTCGGAGCTGCGCCCCACCCGCGCCAACACTGAACTCTTCCAGCTGCAGGGCTTCGTCCTACCTCAACCCACCACACCGGGACAGGCCGTTAGGAACGTACAAGCGTTCCAGGTATTCTCGTTGTTATATCTATACTATTCAATATTCGTTATTATGGGTCTATTCTATTGTTTTTCAATCCATTGGTTCGCATATTTAGAATTAAAATGTGTATCACCAATTTCATTAAGATGTTATCATGCCGATGTATTTAATTACGGATGCTACTTATTTCTGAATCTCTGGTTTGAGAAAATCTTAGCTCAACTTCTTCTTATTCTTAGCTCAACGGACACCAACACGTGTGATAAACATGGCTAGCTCTATTAGTAGTAAAGAAAAAGTAGTTTTCTAGTTTATGTGGGCTCATAAATTCTCACCTGGTTTATTTCGATCAAACAATGCAATAATTACAGATTTTATAATCCATACTAATACTATAAATGCGAAAGTAACTCTGTTTGTTTGTTTGTTTGTTTGTTACCTCTTCACGAATAAACGGCTGAACGGATTGTAATGAAATTTGGTAAGGGAATAGATTATATCCTGGAAAAGGACATAGGCTATCTTTTTTCTCAAAAAAACAACCTTGAAAGGGGTCAAATAGGAGTTCAAAACTTGTATGGGAAATCCATAATTCCTCGACTTAGGGATCTGTAAATTCATATTTAGGCTTTTGGTAGGAAATAAAGAAATACGTGTTTCAACGTTTTTGAAAAATAATCCCTAAAAGTAGGGTTAAACTTATGGGGTATTCTTTAGATGCAATTTTGAGATTCAGGCACAATACCTGAGAGGCTGGACAATCGCTACAGGTGCCTCAGTGCAGAAGACAACTACTTGGATTGTATACTTCTGCTCCCGAATATAACCTCCACGCAGGCGGAGCCGCGAGCAACAGCTAGTATATTATAAAGTAATGTAAACCTTTCAAGTAAAAGGTTTACCCATATTTCATTGTACGGTTCTCATTGACATTTGTAAACTGTACTCAGCTAGGCTATTTATAATTTATTTTAATCCGTTCACAAACAATTGTTACACTAAATTGCAATACAAAATACATTTACTACATAAATAAACTAAGTGCACAATATAAAAAAGTGAACATTTCATATAAATAAAGAGGACATGCTGCCTAAAAGTAAAAAGAAACAAGAAAAATTACAATAATTAATAAGCTATGAACAATGCTCAAGCATCACTACAAGATGTTATATAATACTACAATCATAATATATGCTGAGTATATAATAATTGTTACAACTTTACATACAACACAAATCGCATTTACTAAATAGAGTTTTTTTTTACTTGGATATAATCTATATTTTAATAGCAACATTATTTTTTACAGGTTTTACAGTCAGTATTTCTGAAATCGAATTCTCCAGCTTTATGCTGCACTATACTAGACGCGATATCTAGCGTATACCATGCAGATAATGCCAACTATTTCATACTGGAGACACAAAACACTCTCAGCCAGTTCTCGGAGCGAATATATACCAAAAACGCCGAGATTCAGGAGAAATTCTTCGAGTTGCTCGAATTTATTGTATTCCAGTTGAATTTTGTTCCTTGCAAAGAATTGATCTCACTCTCCCTATTATTAAAAGCTAATAGATCAAGGAGTTGCAGTATTTTGTGTATAAAAACTCTCCTTAATATTTTAAAGTAAGTACTATGTCTAAGTTATGATATTGTAAACTATAGGTATCTAAGTGGACTGAAAACAGTATTCATGTTTTGTTTTTATTTTTTTAGGCATAATACCATTTTCAAAGACGTATATCGAGAGGTAGGCATGTTAGAAGTTTTTGTCACGTGCCTTTCTCGCTACGCGGCGTACTTGAAAGACAAACAGCTTCAAGAAGAGGAAAAAACAAAGTCAATACCCGAGGTCACATCTAGCGAGACGGCAGCGAATGAATCACCCAAGGCGCCCGAGCGTAAGAAAAAATCCGGCCGAACGGACTCCTTGATAATGGATCCTAAAATAGACACTGAAGAGGAAGAACTCGGAGCGTTGGTGATGGAAGGGCTAACAGCACTGCTTAGTGGAAATACCAATAACTGTAATGTGTTTCGAGACTGCGGTGGCGCTAAATGTGTACATGGGATGGTTGTCTATGAGTCTTGTAGGAGCAAAGCCTTAGGTAAGTGTTAGGTGATTCGAAGTAGATATATTTATAATTCATATTTATACTTTTTTAATGTTTTAAAACAGTATGGTCTTGCAAAGTCTAAACTATCGTATACTGTAAAGTAGAGCTTAACAACAACAGTAATTATGTTATAATAAGAATACAAGTATGGCTTATTAGTTTGTAATTGAATAAATTGTTTCAGGAGTGATAAGAGAGCTGATAGTAAGTGGATCGGGAGAGGAAGACATGTCGACTCTGCTGTGCGGTATGCACGCCGCGCCAAACGACGCGCTGCTTCTGAAGTTACACATTCTGAAAGCTCTTTTGGCTTGTCTAAGGGACTCTCATCGGACAAGAACTATATTTAGAAAAGTAAGTCACGTCAAACAGACTTTCTTAACCCTAACACAATAATAATAAACAGGAAAAGAATTCTCCTTTCTCTCTCTCTCCTCTCTCCTCTCTCCTCTCTCCTCTCTCCTCTCTCCTGTAATTTTAAATTGAAATTACTATCCTCCTGTAAGGCAAAAGTTTTACTTGTTTATACAATGCCAAATCAAATTTCTGTTTAAATACTGATTATAATCAATATTGCTTCATACATAACGTTTTATACAAAGCGTAATATCGATTATACAAGAACAATGAGTGTGTAGGGGAACGGGTGATAGTGTTCCTCTAGCTAAGGGGGAAGCCAGTCAGGCGGGTGTTATGACCGACCGAGCTTGTATTTATGTTACGCGTCGTGTAACTTTAACTACCGCGATTCAGGAAGGCGTTATTGCTATTCGTTGGTGTGAGGCGCTTTGTACCGACAATACACATCGATACTTATAATACAACACTAATAGCGAGTAGAGAATCAATTGCGATATCGCATTCTCATAAATAGTTTGGCTCCCCTAATTTGATATCAAACATTCGCTAACTAAAAATACATATAAATGTTATATAAATGGTTGCAGGTGAGCGGTTTTGTGTATGTGACTAGTGTACTGATATCGTTGGAAGGCAAGTTGCAAGGAGAAGAGATGATGGACCGCGACATGATGCAGTTGATACACATCGTGTTCTACACCATCAGTACGGCGATGAGGTTCGAACCGGCCAATGCGAAGTTTTTTCATCACGAGGTACATTACTAAAATAAAAATTATTCTATTAAAATACTTGTAATTTCCTAACGTTACATAATGATAAGTAAATTTGACTTGATTTTATATATTGGACAGTCACGGTGACCCGATAAGAAAGATTGTATTACATATTATGAGGAAATTAATGTTATCCTATGAATGCTGGAAGTCTCAGCGACAATTTTTTTTAAATATCATTTATACATAGTGTGACATAAAACTGTTGAAATTTGTCTCTCAGTCAATTTGTTTACTTCAGTGAAACAATTTTAACAAAATGTTGTGTGAAGGTACTTGAAACACTGAAGGATAGGACATAGACTTCTTTTCCATACTAGAAAGACACCCATGCAAACCGAGCTGTCTACCAAAGCCAATATAATAATATACATCGAAGTATTACATTCACATTTCAGATATGCATGACGACACTTTGCGACACAATACGGCTGTTGGGATGTTTCACAGATGACAGAGAGTTGATAAACGATACAGAAGCCGGCGATACTGAGTTATATGAAGTATTTCATGAGATATTTACTGGAAACATCTTAGAAATGACGTAAGATTTAATTTAGAGATATAATTTCTTAAATGTCCCTAGTGAGGAAAAACTATAATAAGCTTTGACGTACTAGTGGCTGTAGAAGCTCGACTATTACATGACATTACAGGCTTGGTAGTAAAACTGCTTCGGTATATGCAGCACTCATAATAACATAACAGTGCAGTGATTTACTGCATACATTACAATACTCTATTGAAAATGCGACAACATGGGATAAACTAACAGCCCGGTCAGATAATATTAACTGAGATAGCTAGAGAGACTTGCATACGAATAGGCCAGGAAAAGTAGCAAGGTCCAGCAGTGGGTAGACGAAAATTACTATAAATAATAAGATAAGATATACAAACTACATTTACAATTTGTATTATGATGTAACTTTGAGAAATATATTTTTGTTTGCAGTTTCCCTGATAACGTTCCCGTTGTGTTTATCCACGCCTGCATCGTGTTGCGCATGTTGTACGACGTTGCGTTGGATTCATTCGATAAGCCCACGTTCTGTGGGTCCTTAAACGTCAAATCTCCTAGCTTGA
This sequence comes from Laothoe populi, assembly GCA_905220505.1. Taxonomy (NCBI): domain Eukaryota; kingdom Metazoa; phylum Arthropoda; class Insecta; order Lepidoptera; family Sphingidae; genus Laothoe; species Laothoe populi. The sequence continues at coordinate 10,716,455 of HG992155.1, read as the reverse complement.
CCAGGCAGAGCTCAGCAATCAATGAAGTAACTATCTATTTTCTTTAATATTTTGAACACGTAACGTTAATCGTGTTGATGTTGGAAATATATATTTGTATACATTATAATCCGGTTTTTTGAAGTGAAACTTCTTTAGAATCGTTGTGATTTGAAACTCGATGAAACGAAAAGCGACAGTAAAAAGAGACAAACACATAAATCTATAGGACTATGCCTAAAAAAGAATAAGAGCCTACGAGAGAGTGGGATCGAGACGGATTAAGTGGGATCGAGTGGGGTCGATTAGGATTGAGTGGAATCGAATCGGTTACTGTTATTGACGTAGTTCTTTAATGGTTTTGAAATATTTTAGTAGTTAGTACTTGATATGTGTGTGAATACGCGTGTATGTGCCTGCGTATTACAAAGCTTACTCGTAGGTAACTTTTCTGAAGTTTCACTTCTACCGTGTGTGAATTGCACACACACTTTTTATTTCAATTCCGTTACAGTCAAAACCGGCCGGTCGTATTGCCCCACTAAACCTGAGTGCGGGTAATACTGCTGGTGAAGCGTGGGTGATACACTCGGGGGTGGTGATAGTGTTAGCGAAGCTCCTCCCCGCGCTGCCTCGCCCGCCGGCACACGAGCCGCACGCCCGCGCGCTGCGGGACTACCTCGCGCACGTGCTCAAGAGTCTTGTTAGAAGGTATGAAAAATCCATATCTTTCTCTTCTCTTATTGGCCTGGCTCCATAGGATTAATATCACTTACTCTCAGAAAAACAACGCGCAATAAGTGCCTGCTGTTGCGTTCCGTACGCTGAATGAGATTTCCGGAGGCCGAAATCCTTCGCCCCTCCTATCCCTGTTCTCTTTCACGATAACGCATCCGTAATTCTTCGGATATTGTAAATGTTTATTTATGGACAGAAAATTTTGCATCGGGTCACTTGCTCATATCCTTGTCTCAGCTATAAAAAATATGATATAAATTACTAAATATTTATATCGAAATTATCGACTTCGCCAACATTAAGATCATCGATATCGAGATAATCTAAAATTCATCATCCATGTTGATATTATTGAATGATCAAAATTTATGTAATGGACATCAACCTCTAGTAACACTAGCCATTATTAGCATATAGCGTGATCCTTTTTTATGGAAGAAAATCTGTAAATGGGCTTCTGAATGTTAGTCATCTATGTGCACCCACAATGCTATTGTAATCTTATTAATTAATTAATTATAATTTATAAAATAATTATAAGTATAGTTTGAACATTGCACAAAGCCGCACTCCAAAACCAGTCTGTTTCCGTGTTAGTAATGTTGCTATGTATGTAGCTAGTACACACAAGTATAAAATTATATGATGGAAGTAAAATTTCTTGTGCATTAATTTGGAGCGGATCGACACGTAGAACGAGTGTATTCGTGGAATGCACAAAGTACAGCCTACTGTGATTGTGAATAGGGTAGTTTCCTGTGTATAATTTTGTACATTATTTGATATGCAACCGAATATAATACACAAAAGATACTTTTGCGAAAATACAATCACGATTGATTGAAAAATAAGGTCACAATATTTATTTTAAATATTGGTATGAGCAAATACTCAAAGGCATGAGCAAAAATGGTTGCATATTGGGAACATATCGCTATCTCCCTCGCACAACGGCACAGTAGTGGCGACTGAGTACCGTGACGTCACGTGACATATCATGCATCATTTTACTGTGATTTTTTAATTTACAATTACCCCTTCCAGCAGATTTGAACGGCGTATAATTTACTTATTTTTGTTCGTATTTATAAAATTCTTTCGACCATAGGTTTTAGGTAATGTAACTTGTTGATTAAATTAATATAAAACCGAGTCATACATACACTCACGTCTGTAAACCCCGAAGGGGTAGGCAGAGGTGTAACCAGTACACCCACATTTCGCCGAATTTCGGTCCTTTAATGTGATAGGGGGCGAACCTATCGCCATACCGGGCACTGATTCCAGACTCCGGGCTAATACTGAGGAATTTCTGGATAGAAAAATCCAATATCACTTTACCCACCGAGACCTCAGCACAGCAGTCGTAACGCATGCGCAATTGCAACTGTGCCACCGAGGTAGTCAACGAGTCAAAAAATCGAGTCAACTACCGTAGGTATTGGTGCATTTGTGTGTTCAGTGAGCGTAACCAGCAAGTGATGTGTGGCGCGGGGCTGGGCGGCGCCGTGCTGTCGGTGTGCGGCGCGGCGCTGCGCAGCGAGCGGCACCCGCTGCACGCGCCCGCCATGTACGTGCTCGAGAGACTCGCCGCGCACGCACTGCGACCCATAGAGCTCAGGTGACACATCACACCAATCAACCTTGTCTATAGACTAGGTGACATAATTTTTTTAAGTTTTTATTATTCTGGCGCGGCAAAGTAACCACACTGCACCTGATGGTAAGCGTAGCAAGACATGTGCCGTGACAACACTACGTCTATACCTCCTTCCATCACGCAGTGTGTTAGTGTGAGCCATTGAGAGTTAGAGTCATATCTTACAATCATTGATCTCTCTAATAGTTCAGTGATTCTAAATGAAAAAAGTTTTACATATTATAATTTTAAATGTTAATCAGCTACACACTAATTATGTTCTTAAATTTAAAATTAGGTTATTTTTGTAAGAAAAGATATACAATCCATGGAGGTATCTTAAGCTATTACACCTTTCTATATTTTGCTATCCCATATGAAGCGTGCATTTTTTCGGGATAAAAAGTGGCTTGTGTCATATTCTGGTCCTTAAACTGCCACTATGCAAAAAATTATGTCGATCTCTTGGTCTGTGAACAACCAACCTATCCCAGCCTATGTGCTATTCCAGACTATAATCTATCTCTGTGACAAATTTCAACCAGATACGTCCACCCATTGTAGCGTCATTGATTAACACACATCAATCCAAACATTCGCATTTAAAATATTAGTAGGATAACTTATGTTCAATTATTGCTCCATCACCAGAGAATTCTTGCGAATGGGCAATCCACTAAATTGCGTAGCGCCGGAACCGGGTCAGCCGTGCAAACCTGGCGGACCCGTGCCTCTCACCAGAATCAAAACATTAGTGTCCATGACCACGCCCAGAGATTATAGGTGAGTTTTAACTAATAATAATTACTGAATTAGTGTTCACTAATAAAACACAGAGTTACGGATATTCCAATAAAATTAAATATGAGTATTTTAGCATCGAATCATTATTTCGATGCTTACTCGATACTGAGAGAAAAGTACTTGTGTCGAATCGATTAGGTCACATTGGGTCAGAGCTTGTTTGTTTTATAGAAAACTTACAATAAGTAGGTTGGTTAGAAGTGGAAAAAGTATTTCCTGTTGATATTTTTAAAAAGTATACATATCGAATTTGGAATGTCGACTAAATATATTTTTTTGTGTAATAACTTGGTCACCATGGATTGTTTCGTTTAGATCACAAAATTCCTGCACATTACCACCGTTCGTTGAATTCGACATGTCTGCAGAAGGTTTCGGATGTCTGTATATGCCAAGTATAGCACCTCAATCCGCCAATCTAAACGCTATTGGGACGCAAGATAACGCTACGTTAGGAGGGATTGGCTCAGGTGAGTAAATACGTACTGTTAAAAGCTATAAAATTAATATTTTTTTTAACCTATTAAAACATTAACCACATTACCTACAAAAGTTATGATTAAGCGATCTTGGCTATGTATCTTTCTTCCATATGAACGATAATTTGAGAATGCAAGAAACAAAACAGAACTTTTTATATATAATATAATTTTTTATTTATTATAATTTCTGGTAATTTTACACGTATATGATTGTGATTCCATAGTACATTATGAGAAACAGTTTTTTTAGCCTCTCATGGCAAAGTGACCACACTGCACCTGATGGTGAGCGCAGTCTCGTCCAATTAAAGTATCGAGTAGCGGCAGACAATCCATCCCCCGCTACTTAACACAATCATGCCGGCCTGATTCTTCACACTACGCCATGGGCAAGAAGGTGAAGAAGCTGTCGAGGGTCTAGTGTCAGAGTACTCGAGAAGGACGCAAAACGGCTAAACATCGTACCACAAAAACCGGATATACACTGGCAGATCTCGGAACGCGACACACTTGCGTATGCCACTATAGCGGGTTTGACACCCTGTGTACGGTGTTCGCTATCCGGGCGGATATGAATATCGTAACACCAGCAGAATTTTACGAGTTTTTGTGAATGTGGACTGTTTGTTACATTTAGTGTTATTCTGGTGTTTTTCTAGGCGACAGAGTATTCCCGCCACAAACCGGGTTGAGTTACTCGACGTGGATATGCGTGGAGAAGTACTCGGACCCGCGCTCCGACCCGCACTGCGTGCGACTGCTGACGCTGGTGCGGAATATAAACAACACGCGGGACGAGCATCTCGTCTGCCTGACCATGGTGCTGTCGGCTAGAGACAAGGCCATCATCATCTCTACACAGGAGACTTTGGTGCCGCATAGTACGTTATTGTTTTTTTTAACCGACTTTAAAAAAAGGAAGAGGTTCTCAAATCGACGGAATCTTTTTTATATATGTTCCCCGATTTCTCAAAGACGCCTGGACCGATTTGAGAATTTTTATTTTTGTTTAAAAGGGTATACTTCCCAGGTGGTCCCATTGGCACCATCTTAGGAACTGATGATGGGATCTCAGAAAAATCGAGAGCAACCCTCCAATTTTATAGGGATTTAATAGACGCATAATTTGTTTTTATTGAAGTCGGTACTTTTTTTGAATTAAAAAACTTTTGTACAAGTTACCTTTGTGTGTGTTTGATTCTGCGATAATGACCAACTTCAGAAAACATCTAATGCAACCCAATTTAATTTAGTCAAACACGTAAAATTACATGACATATATTTTGTTATTGACTTAATTAATACATTTATTGCTAAAAGCTAGTGGTCTGCATAAATAGCGAAAATGAAACTTTTTAGATGTAGGTGAATGGGAGCCGGAGGGTTCAGGCGAGTGTGGTGCGCGCGTGTGGTGTCCGGACCTGCAGCACGAGGGACAGTGGCATCATCTGGTGCTCGTACTCAACCGGGCTGTTCTCAAGAACTCCTCTTTCTCATTGTATTTGGATGGTAAATATCAATTTGATAGTTTTATGATGATTTTAGCAGTGCATAAATTATAACAATATTTATATACAGATTTTTGAAATGATAACTTCTTATGGGAGGGTAAACCGCTTCGTAACGTCACGCGTTACGGCGCCACTGTGTCTCGCTTCTTTATTAATTTAAATAAATAAATTTCTGTCGTTCTATAATCTCTGTGCTATATATTTTTGAAGTGAAACTTCTTTAGAATCTTTGTGATTTGATTTGAGTGGGATCGAGTGGGTAAAATATATTTTATAATCAATAAAAGTTTTTATTAATAAATAACCTTTCCTCACATTATCATATTAATATACATAAAGTTTAAGTAATAACCTACGTTTTTCTCAAGTTAAATAATTTCAATATTAAATAGTTCAACTTAGATTAGTTTAAGATATCACTTCTGTCGAACGTCCCGAGACGCACACGTTTTTTTTTAAATATAAAATGGCACAAAAATGAAAATAGAACTCGGGTACATTTATCGAGAACCACAAATAATCCTTCAAAGAGCCGCATGTGGTACGCGAGCCGCAGGTTGCCCCGCCCCGCCCCCTGATATATAAAGTGGTGTATGTTGTATGTTGTGTGTTGCAGGTCAGCACATGCACTCCGGCAAGCTGCACTACGTGAGCGCGAACCCCGGCGGCGGCGCGGCCACGCTGTCGGGCGCCTCCAGTGTGTACTGCGTGGTGGGCACGCCGCCGCAGTGGCGCCGATACTCGCGCCTGCTGTGGCGCCAGGGACCCGCGCTGCTGCTAGAGGACGTTAGTACACACACAACCAACTCAACCAACCGTCAGCTTCTTGTACTGCTCCCTGTCACTGGCCAGACGGAACAGTTGTTCAACGGAGGTGATCCGGTCCACTCCCGGATATTTCGCTACGTTTTTTTCCTTCGCCCAGCGCGCCACTTCCCTTCCACCCTGCCCATCATTATAAGTTGCAGCAGCCTGTATCTTTCGTGAGCACGTGGCAGATTCAATTTTACACTGTTTGATGGTTTGCATCAACTTCCTGGCCATATGGACATGGATAACTCAACCAACCACCGACACTCAACTCAAATCAAATCAAATATTTATTGAATCCATGAAATGTCATACATCGTTTAGATTCAATCAATTTACTCTACCGCCAGTTCGGAATGCAGTTTCGCTAGAGAAGAACGGGCAAGAAACTCTAGCGTTGCTCTTTTCCTTTTTTAACTCCACTCAACGGCTCACTCGAGATTTTTATCGATATGTCAACCATATGCAAGTGTTCAATTACACTACGTGATAGATGCATCCGTTGGATCCGGAAACAAAAAGTTCTTATAATACCTCCTAAACATGTTACATTATTATATTATGTATCCAAAACACACATTTTTATGTTAAATATAATAACGTAATGGTTACGGTAGTATTTATCGATATTGTCATAACTAATTAAGTCACAGCACTAACACCAGTCCTGAGGACTAATGAACTCTCGCGCTTTGCCTTTACTTTATATTCACAGATATTATGGTTTTATATTGATAAACTTCTCGGACTGAATCTAAGGGTTCAAATGTAATGTAATGAATGTAAATCGATTATCCAAAAAAATGGTAGAATTTTATATACACTGGCTGGTTTCAATACATGATTCACGTGGATAAGTGTTTAATTTTTAGGAGATTTTGATTAAAGATATTTCGTAAATATTAATTTTATAATTCGACCTACAAACAAAACTGAGTCACTTTGGCTTATATTCCTTTCCAAATTAAAATTATTCAAACTAGCGATAGCAAACTAGTGTGTTGCCCTAAGATCTTAAGGCTGCCGTATTGTACCTTAACAACTATCTACAATGATATAATCTAATATTAACTTTCTGTTGCAGGTGGTCTCAGCACAAACAGTGTCCGTCATATACCAACTCGGACCGCACTACGTTGGGACATTACAAGCTCCGTTACCACAAGGCCAACATATAGAGCCGCTAGCACCACTAGTGCCAGAAGAGAAAGTCGTATTCGGAATCAATGCGCGAGCTATGTCCCAACTCACCTTAGCAAAGATACGAAAAGTTTACAGTAAAAACGACAATAAAGCTATTGCGAAACAATTAGGGATGTCCTCTCATGAAAACGCAACTCCAATAAGGATCTTGCATAATTCTGCTGGACATTTGATGGGACCAGCTCGGTGCCTGGGCGGGACAGTTGTTGGCTATCTAGGCGTTAGAGTGTTTTGCTCTAAACCAGCAGCTATTATGGTAGGATTTTAATTTGTTATTCATCATCATTTTGCGGATAATTGTTAGAAATACTTGTCGAATTAAAACAAGTTAATGCAAAAGCTTTCTTTGCTTGCTAAAAAGTTACTATTAACAAGTTGTAAGAATTCACATACATTTCAATTTGTCGTATTTACATCGCGTTTTTTTTTGTAGATTGACACAGTGGGTGGCTGCTCAGTGTTGCTAGGGTTGATCGCAATGGCGCAGGATGTGGAATGTTTATACGCGGGTGTAAAGGCGTTGGTATGTGTTGTACGCTCAAACAAGTCTGCACAAGCAGAGATGGACAGGCGGAAAGGATATCAAACGTTAGCCATGTTGTTGAAGAGGAAGAAACAATTGCTCAATTCACATATACTTCATCTCATCTTTGGTTTGGTTGGCACAGTGGACAGTCAAAAAGAAACCTCATCGATACCTAATCTGACTGCTTTTCAGGTATATGTTCTACTTCTAACAACACATTTGAATATAATTGTGGCATAATTATTTATAAGTATTATCTTTGTTTTTAGGATCTAATATGTGAATTAGACGTGTGGCTCGGCGCTCCAGGTGGACTCATAAAATCATTATTAGAACATTTATTAGAACTAGCGACTGAAACAGCGCACAGAACGCACAACCTACGCACAATGAGGGAGCTGCAACTAGTTTCTAAGCTTCTCTATGTTATAAACGACGTGAAAGTCGTAAGCACAAAGAATGTCCTTATACAATTACTGGCGGCTTTACTGGGAGGGCAGCCACGGCCGAGCGACTTACTTTGCTTGGGTCAGTTTATGGCATATACACTGCCTCTACCCTCACAGACTGAGAAGGGAGTGAATCTCAAAGAGAGTGATTGCGAAAAGGAATCTGAAGGCGAACAGATCATACTCCGCAACAAATGTTTTAACGTGATACATGGCTTGTTGTTCACCGCGAGGAATCTCGTCAATACTATTGTATGTGAAGAGATATCCAGAGTGCTAGGCATGGACTGGCTGCTCAGTTTTATGCAAGAGAACGTCCACCACACCACAGTTCTGTGGGCTTTAAGGATACTAGTCATTCTTTGCTCGGGACAAGGACAACAATCAGCGATTATGCAAAGGTATTTAATTTAAAAGTGTTTCTTACTATTGATTGGGGGCACAGGACATTAATGTTTATTTACGGATATTGACAGCCACCGTGACGCAGTAGGCGAGTAGCCGGCTGTGAAACGAAAGGCCGTAGATTCGATTCCCACACCGGGACAAATGTTCGTGTGACAGACAGATATTTGTGTCCGGGGTCTGGGTGTTGTGAGACCGTGCGTCTCTCGTAGTCCCTAATACGCACCACACAAGACTCGTATTTTAATGTGGGATTGGGGCAATGTGTGTGACTGTTGGGTGTTATTTATTTGTTTCAGATTCCGTGAAGGTGTAGGTAACGGTGGATGGCTGCGGCACACGGAGATGATCACGACTCCGCAGCAGGCCGGCGTGGTGCTCACAGCGGCTGTGCACTCACACTCACACTTGCATACCGCACTGTTACATACTTCTGGATTTGCGTTGCTTATTTGGTAAGTAATTAAAAGTTTGTTATTTTTTTTCTGTAAATCATCGACTTATATATACCATCGCCCTAACAGCTTAGCTGCTATTAGGACAAGCAAAGTGTTTCTAAAACATTATAATATAACATAAGCTTACGCCTGTGATCCCGATGGGGTAGCTAAAGGAGCAATTAATGCGCCCGCTTATAGTCAAACCTGCCACAAATTCCAACTCAGGGCAACACATATGTGATTGTGTAGTCCAGGTCGATAAATAAGTGTATGCAGTTCGCAACGCTCTAGGTATGTTTTCCGCACTCTCGTAGTGTTAGAACACACCTATCGTATACCGGCAGCAGATCAAAATCTAATATTTATTGAAACCATGAAATGTTATACATAATTTAGATTCAGTCATTTTTTTTACTCTACCGCCTGTTCGGAATGCAGCTTTGCTAGAGAAGTACGGGCAAGAAACTCTACCGTTGCTCTTTTCACACCGGTTAACAATATTTGGTCATACAATTAATATACAATTTAAGTTTAATTACATTAGATTGTAGATGTTAAGTTGCCTTATTGCAATATTGTGAAATAAAAATCATTACAAGACCTAGTGCCGCACAATACCATCGTGAGATCAGAAGCGCAATTAATAACACACCAGGCGTGGCACCGCAGTAAACATGTAAATTTCTGTATAGTATTCCCACTCTTTATGAGTGATTTTCTGTATTGGCCTTCTTATTCGGCCACAGGTTGATACTGTCGCACCTGCAAATCCCGGAAGTGTACTACTTACTGTTCGGCCTGAGCCTGGGCCAGCCCATGCGGTCGGTAAGTGCGGAGCGCGTGGTGTCTGTGGAGCGCGTGTGGGGGGCCGCGTGGGGGGCCGCCGCGCCCGCGCGACAGTCCAGCGCCGCACTCGCCGCGCGCATCACACTGTGTCCCGAGGCCGTGGTCATACTGCTGGCGGCCGTGCGGGCACTAGTACACGACCGGACCGCCCTGCCTGACTGGCTCGCTGATCATCCTGTGGCTATTGTACAGGTGCGTGCGCAATTCTGCTTTTTTTTACTCGGCAAAGTTATCACGCTGCACCTGATGGCAAGCGATGTGCCGTCCAATTAACTATCAAGTAGCGAGAGAATTTATCACTCGCTACTCAACACAATCATACCGACCTACTCAACACTTTACATTACCTGCATAACTATCGATAATTTGATGTCATTATATCTTTATGCCTCTTCCACATCTACGTGTTGAAAATGTATCTCCTTGTCGCACCCGCTGAAAGTTCTCCTTTGACTGATATTTAAAACCACAGGTCCGGCTCTCGTCTGCGTATCCGATAGTTCGTAATACATGACGTAATGCACTTTCATGTATTGCGAACAAAGACAAAACTTCGTGATAGACGCAGATATGATAAAGGCATGAGATCGTGACTTTTGAGTGTCATTAAAATTGTTATCGATAAAATTGTCATCGATCGCATATTTATCAATTACGAGGCATCTAAATGCAAAGAATTTAGTGATGAGGAAAATCGATTAAGTTTGGTTATTTAGAGCAGAACGGTGTGATTGTGTCTAGCAGCGGAAAATTGTTGTCTCCTGCTACTCGATACTCTAACTGGACGACACTGCGGTTACCATGAGGTGCAATTTGGTCCTTTTGCTGTGCCAGGAAAAATAAAAATTGTTGCAACTGCTATCGATTTCGTTTCAGGTACTGTTCTCACTGTACAACACGTTACCTGATTTCGTACCTATTATGATGACTGCCGAAGTACTGACCGCATTAGCCTCAGTACTATTCCCACCTAATTCATCAGATGACATCCAAATGCGTAAGTATCCCATTAATGCCCAATATATTTATTTTTTATATACAGCACATGACCGGTAAACTAGCATGTCAGTTACCTGATGGTAAATAATCTTCACCATTTATGAAAATAGTCCAAAACTGGAAAAGTTATGGATTTCCTACAAGGAAAGAAATAGAAATTGAGACAGAGCGCAGCCGAAGATCTGCGTACGAAACGCAGCATCAAGCCATCACCACACTTTAATTTTTTGTGAGAAAATGGTCTTTCAATAACTTTTTAATATTTCCACAGCATTCAAATCATTCAATGTACAATGTACAGTACATTGAATGATTTGATTTTTTCATTTGCCATCAATTGAGTACTCAATATCCTAACATTGAATCATTTTATCCATAGTTAATTTGTTGTATACCTGTCACTGATTGGTACAGTATTTTTTTGTTATTATGGGATGTTATTATTTTAGCATATATTTAATTTTAGCAATATGTGAGAGTGGTGAGAGCTCAGGCGCGTCGACCCCCGGGTCGGAGCGTGAGGTGCCCCTGGCGGGGTCCGCCGCGGCCGCCTGCCTCACCACCCACCCCGTGCGACAGGGAGTCATGGACTTCCTGCGAGTCATAGTGCTTGACTCTCTGCCGCTTAACGTCTCCGGAAAAACTGCACCGGTGAGTGCACTATACATTACAACTCATTATATTGATACTAATAAAATTTATTCAAAATATTTATATTTCATGGATGTGTTTGTTTTTATTTGGATTTATAAGTTTGCCGTTTAATTACATTTTATTTTATTTTGCATACATAACATTTGGATGCTTAAATATCGTAATGAGATCATTGTGCAAATGTTATTTAAACACAAACTTGCATGAGGGTATAACGCTGACAAAATACAAATTATGACGTTTGTAAGAAAATAATTATAATCCGTTAATCGGACTAACACCCTGACGACCAGCTTGCCCGTTGGTTCTAGAACGCAGATAGCGCCACTGACTCAGTGCCCCCGTCAATGTTTTGTACACCATGTAGCCCCTGCTCCGCTCCATCGAGATCATACTTTTATAGCGTAAATATGGGGATTTTTATTACTTTGCCTTCTAAACAGTTCTAACTACAATAACGATACTAATCTAATCGCAAAAATAACGTCTGCTTTTTGAATCTAATGTTTCTTATATCTCAGAATAGTAAGCTTATTAACCCTAATACCTTTGTATATTGGACGCTTCCTTCATTATCACAACATTATCTAAACTTATGTAACACACGACGCTTCGCCAACGCATTAGATATGGATTGTGTAACAGCATCCGTTCAAGCACTTCCTGTCGCATGGGAACTCGATGCATTCTAAACGAAAGTTCAGAAAACGTCATACATGTGTTTCGTACTAATGTAGGCATAAACAAACATGAAAATGTGGGCTTTTTTTTGTTTACCACAACAACGTGTACACAAATTTAAAAATGAATGCATTTTCATCAAACAGGTGAGTGATTATTCATAAAAAGTACACCGACTTCAAAGAAAAACAAATTATGCGTCACTATAAAATTTGAGGGTTGCCCTTGATTTGTCTAAGATCCCATCATCAGAAGTATACCCTTTTAAACAAAAAAAGAATTTCTCGAATCGGTCCAGGCGTCTTCGAGTTATCAGGTAACATACATAAAAAAAAGATTCCGACGAATTGATAACCTCCTCCTTTTTTGAAGTCGGTTAATAAATAACAGACAGGCAAATGTGTCGAATATTTTTTTGATTATTTAGAAAATGTTTGTACTGTTACTAACACGATCATTTATAAATATATCACATACATTACTAATTGTTGTACGTGAGTGCACCTATACTGCGATTCGAATATGCACATTTGAGCCTGGCCACTTCACGAATACTGCATTTGACCTGCGGGTATTTTTCTTATACGATATTGATATTGTACTCAAATTACTTTTATGTTTTAGGTAATTGATTTAGTGCTAGATGCATCACCGCAAAATTCCACCAGCCAGCAGCAAATTGAGTATCAAACGGAGGTTTTAACTACACTGATGGAGAATTTGTTGAATACCGAATTATTTGGATCTGAATCGAATATATCAAATGTATGCTACTTGGCTGCCAGGCTGGTTGATAAACTATGGCAAGGACAGTTATCAAGAGATCCTCACGAGGTATGCTAATATTTCTATCAATTTATTCATTATATTAAATAAATCATATTTTATTCGTATAATTAGCAATATTTTAAACAGATTATATACAGTATGAAGTTGGTTAAAAATAGTCGATAAAATGATAATCATGGCCAAATTTGCTTTTTTATAGGTATTCGATTTTATCGTTAAATTAATAACTCAAGCTAAGAAGAAGTCGTCTGTGATATCTCTGGAAGGGCTGCACCACTGTTTGAACAGAACCATATTATTTTTGCTATCGCGAACCACTGACTCTATTGCAGATCAGATGTCTGTCTTGGAAGCTCTGCATAAACTAACAACAAACAGGTGAATTCATAATATTAGTTACATTACTTACAATTATAATGTTGTTTGTTTACAAAACGAATAACAGTGTTAATAAACAACATTCTATTTATTTAATAATATTAGATTTAAAATAATGAAATCTGTATTTTTTTTTCGGTTTTTTTTTTATTCGTGACTTCAATTTTTATTTAATACTAAACAGACCTAAACGCCAAATCATTATTAGCATCGCGGGAAGCAAACCATGTTTCAGATCCTTCCTGTGGTGTACTCATCGTAGCACCATTATAACTATATTCATTTTCCGAAGATAGGGTATTTTTGTTTCGATAAAATGACTTTTATGTACATGTATTGTCCATGTGTAGTTTGTTACCATCTACGTAGTGTTACCATATACAAAGAAAATTATCTCATACATACGTTTATGTGACGCACAATTTTTGGCTTTTAGTTTTTCTCGGAAATTATATAATAATTAAATATTTACGAAAAGCATAGAAAAATGAAGAAATAATATATATTTTTGAGAAATGCGTAGGTATAGTATAGTTTGTTCTTGCCAAACGGGTGGTAAAGTACTAAAATAACAGGTTTATTATATGGGTATATACAACTAATGAAGCACAATATAGGATATATTAATATGTATATGTATTATTTATTATGTAATTATTTTTACTAAATTAATGACGTATTTTTTTTGCCAGATTGCTAATATTCGGAGCAGGGAATCACGAGCTAGAGTTCATTGGGTGTTTAACGTACTGTCTGCTGCAACTAAGCGCTAACATGAAGATCGCTCTGGATTCACACATGCGTACCACCTGGCACGTCAACCCGAGCGGTGATCTGGAATCAAGAGATGACAGGCTTACAACTCATCAAGGTATGTAACATCATTTTCACTGTATTCTGGTTATCTTACTACTATTATAAATGCGAATGTTTGAATGGATGCATGGATGTTTGTTACTCAATCACGCCAAAATGGCAGGATGAATCTGGGTAAAATTTGGCACAGAGATAGATTATAGTCTCGAATAGCACATAGGCTACTTTTTAACCCTGAAGAGTGTACGGTTCCCATGGAAGAGTTTCGTTTTTGTTTTACACAGAGCAAGGGATCGACATGACTTTTTGCATAGTGTTAGTTGAGGGGTCTGAGAATGACATAGATTTTTATCCTGGAAAATGCACGGTTACTATGGGAAAGCAAAATATAAAAAGATGTAGGTAATAAAAATGACCCGACACAGACTTATGCGTAGTTTATAGGAAACCTACCTTACATTGTACTTTCCACAGATCATATTATACTTTAGAAACAGAAACTGTGACATGTGTTTCATATTCAGGACGCAACTTAATGGCTGGTGCAGCCCGCCGTGTGTGGGAGGAATTGTACGCATGCAAAAAGCCTGCCATTGAAGAGGTATTCAAAGTGACTTTAGTTCTGCCTGTGGGTAATGCGAGAGCTCCAAACCTGGCCACCGTCCGGGAACAACTCAACGAGAGTGCGCACAAACTGTGGCTTACTTATATTGATACTGAACGAAAGGTACTTATAGTACTTACTTACAATTAGTGCAATGTACATTAACTAATAATATCCCATTGTACCATGTATTTGAATTGATAAAACTGAGGTGCCAATCATACCGCGAACGAAATAAATTTAATGAAAAATTCAACTATTTAAAATGTACTATTAATTAATAATGGCATGTTTGACTGCCTCGGTGGCACAGTTGTAATTGCGCATGTGTTACGACTGCTTGCTGAGATCTCAGGTTCGATCCCCGGGTCGGGTAAAGTGATATTGGGTTTTTCTATCTAGAAATTCCCAGTATTAGCCCGGAGTCTGGAACCTGTGCCCGGTATGGCGATAGGCTCGCCCCCTATCACATTATGGGACCGGAATTCGGCGAAAATTGGGTGTACTAGTTACACCTCTGCCTACCCCTTCGGGGATTACAGGCATGAGTGTATGTGTGTGTGTGGCATGTTTGATTTAAAATTTCCAGCGAAATTGTAACTTCAAGAATGTCCTCTTTATTTGTAGGCGGTATATAGGGTACCTTGGGAATTGCACAATCAAATTCAATCAAAGATCCAAAAGGTAACGGGAGGTCTGACGCGGCTGGCATCTCGCACTAAAGTAAAGAAGGACGACTCGGCGAAGCAGCGCACCAACCCGCCGCGAGACCACGCGCTCGCGTACATGCAGGACCATGTACAACTAGTCAGGTAAGGGTTGGTTACTGGAGACGCCATCCCTGGGCCCCCCTTGGTCCCCGTAGTAATTTCCAATAAATCCACTACCTACATATAAAATAAATATACCCAACAGTCTTACACTAGTTCTGACCCCAAACTAGGTAACATTTGTATCGTGGGTATAAACAACTACGAGGGACTACGGTCCCAAAACACGACATCTCTGGCTGTCACACAAACATTTGTCTCGGTGCGTGTATTGAAGCCACGGCCTCTCATTGCACTGCCAGCTACATGCCGTTGCGCCACGGAGGCTGACATTCGTCAACAAATTGTCAATTTTATTGCTAATAATAAAAAAATATAATAACGAATCAGATAAACGATATTCTCCTAAAAGGGAAAATCAGGAGAACCTCCAACCGTCGCAAATGTATGAGAAGATGTATGAATGTGGAAGAGGCGAAAGAAGTGTGTCAGGATCGTAGCTTGAGGCATTCAATAGTCTCTCACCCATGGGGGTCCATGAGATACGGGCGTGAGTGTATGTGTATGTAAAAAAATATAATAATAAAGTTTGCCACGCCGGCGATTTTGTTATCAAATATGAGAGTACGTATATATTATTTATGGTATAATAGATGACAGTAGTTATATGTGGTGTGGTGTGTTGTGTTGCCAGAGGCGCGTGGTCAGCACAAGCGGCGACGGCGAGCAACACGGTGGCGCACACGACGCGGTACGTGCAGGCGGAGTGGGCGGGCGCGTGGCGCGAGCTCACCCGCGAGCGAGCGCTGTGGGGCCCGCCCACCGCCGCGCCGCTCGACAAGTGGGCGCTCGACTGCACCGAGGGGCCGTGTCGCATGCGCAAGATGCTGCGACGGAACCATCTCTTCTATCTGCACTACCCCTACCGACCGGAACTGGAACATCCAGACAACGTTAGTACAACACACACCCTACACCACCACATTCAATATATTAGTATTACATCACTTTGTTTTACTATTACGGTAGGCAGCGGCTTTGCTGTGCCCTGGTATTGCAGAAGTCTGTGGGCGGCGGTGACTACTTACCATCAGGTGGCCCGTCTGCTCATCTGACTATCTATCTAGGCACTAAAAAAATCAAATAATAAGCGACAATAAATAATTAAGAGAAATGTTCTCTGCTTTCTTTATATTGGATAATAAAAATACCTGCAAACATTTAATTGACAATTGATACCAAACATTATTCATTAAGTTTTGAAATATAATTCTTCACTGCAATATTTACTACTATTCCACAATATTCGAGTTATCATTTACCATAAAATATAGAGACAAAACTAACACCTCAAAATACATATTACTAAAAATATATCACTTTAGTTAATAAGTAGTAACTGCGAATAAAAATGTAATCTAAAGCGATTTCCTTTTTCTTAATTAAGAAACAACTAAAATACAAAGTGGCGCAAAGCTTGGATAGTAAAGAGTATTACCGTGTGTATCAACAATGGCGGACGGCCGGCAGTTACCTCGGAGAAGCAGATGGCTTGGAGGCTTCCGACCTTCATGAATATGAGGAACAAGCTGCAAAGTAAGTTTCATTCGGTAGATACAAATATAAGTATTAGTAAGTGTTTATTTTATTTGATTTTTTACACACATACCCATATTATTTTGCTACAACAGCACTTGTAACTATTATCACAAAAATGTTATTAGTTCCTAATCAAACAGTTTTGTACTTAAATATTTTTTTTTACACAGTAACAGTCAAGCCACGTCTATAGACGTGACGAATGAAGACGGCTCACCATCAGATTTAGTGAGCAGTGGGGTGGTCAGTCGTGGAAATAACCAGAGTTCTAGTGAAGGTAATTATAAAATAAATAACCATCCGATACCCTTACTCAAACATCTCCCGAAGAAATTGACACCATAATAAGAGGTCATAAGAATATATTTCGTGTGTAATAAAATAAAATATTGTAGCTAATGAAGACGGCCCTGACAATGAGGACGAAGATGAACAACTGACCCCACCTCCCGACAATCAAACACTTTTGAGGTTACTAGAACACCACGAGAAGGTAAGCATTAGGAATAAATTTTTCATTTGCATTACTGACTACAATCACAGTGTTTCATTCGTGTACATGCTTGCACCTATATAATACGGATTCATAAAATGGAGCAGTGATAGAAACAATATATTTTTTTAGTCTTTATATGTTTAGCGTTGGAAATAGAGTCTCACGGCTTAAACATTATATGATTAAGTGTATCAAAGGTCAAGGCGTTACTTAGAATATTTTTTCTAGATAACTCACATGTTTCGATGTGCAAGAATACAAGGTTTAGACACGACAGAAGGGTTACTGCTGTTTGGTCGGGAACATTGCTACGTCATCGACGGCTTCACGCTGCTGAAGAACAGAGAGATCCGAGACCTCGACAGCTGTCCGGACGATTACGAGCCAATATTGCCTAGCCAAGGGATTCAGAGGAGCAATCAGAGACAATGTTCCAAATTTTTATATGAGGATATACGGTATGATGCTTTTTTGCATTATTTTAGTTTAAATGTGTTCAGTTATTGAAACTACATCATCTGTTTTACAGGGAAGTTCACAAAAGAAGATATTTATTGCAACCAATAGCATTGGAAGTATTTTCGAGTGACGGCAGAAACTATTTGCTCGCTTTTCCAAGAAAAGTGAGAAACAAGGTAAAGATTTTTTGTTAGTTCTTCTGTTGTGTGAACCGCCTATCAATATTTAAATAATTTTTATGGTATCAATGGAATACGCCCATTTTCTAAGGAACATAAATATTGGTAGAGAAATTGGTGGGGTCCATGGGTTCACAATTATTGGTGTTTTAATCAAAAATCACACATATATTGCCCAGAATTGCAATTTTTGCCCAACTAACTCCCCACTTATTACATCAAGACATACAAATAATCTCTGCGAGTTCGCACTGTTTGGACCTTAGTTTTTATTGCCAGATTCAAACGAGAGCTTATGTGACTTTACTTGATATTTTGTGTCTAGTATTTGAATTGTTGTATTCAGTCTGGGTATGTCATGCTCGTTAAAGTGTTTGTGCTTGCTGCGGCGCCGAGTGCCAGGTCGGTCACTTCTCTGGAACATGGTTGAGGAGGCCTATGGCTGACACATTAGTCGTGAACGGGTGCTGCTCGTGTGGACTGGTCTATCATGACGGTCATGTACGGCACTAGGTCTTCTAATGAGTTTTATTTCACAATATTCCAATAAGGCAACTTAACATACATTGAGCTGCTCTCTTGTAATGTAATTAAACTTAAATCGTATATATTAACTGTATGACGAAATATTGTTAACCGGTGTTAAAGAGCAACACAAGAGTTTCTTGCCCGTTCTCTAGCGAAACTGCATTCCGAACTATCGGTAGAGTAAAAAAATTTACTGAATCTACATAATGTATAACATAGATTCAATAAATACTTGATTTAATTTTTGTAGGAAATGTTTGTCAGTATTATAATGATGTACCGTTGCCGTACCGTGCAGGTTTACAGTCGTTTCACGGCGCTGGCGACGGGCATGGCGGACAGTGCAGCGGGCTCGGTGGCGGGGCAGAAGAGAGGCGTCGCCGTCGAACAACCCGGGGGACTGCTCGCCACGCTCATAGGAGACACCTCCGTCACGCAGCGGTGGCTGGTACGTATGTGTCAAGGACCAGGGGACAGCTCCGAGCAGGCATTGTTTGTCTGACCCACAAATAGAAAGAAAGAGTTTGTTAGTCTTTTCAGTAATACAAAAAAAATACTCAATAGAAAATGCACTTTACAACCAAAAACCAAAAAGGATCAATCTCAGCTTAATGCTGCAGCATTTACTACAGCGCTAATTTTTTAGCTTGACCTATTTTTGAGCCCGTCACATTATATAAATAATCATTTGTTTCGTGCTGGGTATTGTGAGACTGAAAAGAATATTGACTGAGAAACATTAATTCATGAAATACGTTTCACAATTTTACTAACCTTATGTATTTATGTAACACATAAATATTTTCCCCGGAGATGTGGTTGAACTAAATTAGATTTTCTCTTATGTTTTATAGCGCGGTGAAATATCTAACTTCCAATACTTAATGCACCTGAACACACTAGCCGGCCGATCCTACAATGATCTGATGCAGTACCCGGTCTTCCCTTGGATACTCGCTGACTATGATTCCTTGGAACTTGACCTCAACGATCCGGCGACATTCCGCGATCTCACCAAGCCCATGGGCGCACAGAGTCCAGATAGATTGGAGCAGTTCAGGAAAAGATACAAGGTATCGTCAACTAATCGTATTTATGTTAAAATATACAATTGCTATTGAATAAATTAAATCGAAATCAAATATTTATTGAATCCATGAAATGCTATACATTATTAAGATTCAGTCACTCTTTTTTACTCTTCCGCCAGTTTGGAATGCAGTAGAGAAGAACTGGCAAGAAACTGCTCTTTTCGAACACCAGTTAACAATATTTGGTCAATTTAAATACGATTCAAGTTTGATTACATTAGATTAGATTAGAGCAGCTCAATGTATGTTAATACGTTGCCTTATTGTAATACAGTGAAATAAAATTTAGTACAAGACTTATTGCATATGACCATAGTGAGAGAGATGAGAATCTCGATTTATTAAAACAGGATATTATATTTAATTGCTGTATCCACTGACAGCCCAATCGGCAGACTGCGTCCCTAATCACAATTGATTAGTGACTTCCAAATACAACGGTACGGGCTACGTCTACAGACATAAATCCACCTAGTATGTGGTCGTATTCGAATACTTGTTTTTAATGTGAGTATCTGCTGGCCGCATCTGATACCCATGAGTCATGGAAGAGCACAAATACATTAAATATGGCCTTAGACGTCTAAGTGGAGTAAGCCGTCAATATGCATACTGTTCCTTGCATACAATTTTAATGATTTCCCCTTTGTAGGAATGGGATGATCCCCATGGCGAAACACCTCCATATCACTACGGAACTCATTACTCGTCGGCTATGATCGTATGCTCGTACTTAGTACGGATGGAGCCGTTCACGCAACACTTTTTACGATTACAAGGCGGACATTTCGACTTGGCTGATAGGTAACATAGCATTATTTTTGAAGTTATTGTTTTATAAACTGAAATATTTATCAGTTTGTATGTTGTTCCAGAATGTTCCATTCGATAAAAGAAGCGTGGAATTCTGCGTCACGCCACAACATGGCTGATGTAAAAGAGCTAATACCAGAATTCTTTTATTTGCCAGAATTTTTGCTGAATTCGAATAATTTTGATCTAGGTAATTTTCCACTTTTAACATTGACTAACTGAGAGAACTAACTTTTTCCATGTGGAGGCGTTACAGAACACATCATCATAATAATTATTAAAAAAAATCATTTTTTGTAATTTGCTGTAGCAGAGAAAGGAAGTAATGCAAACTGCATGTATTATTCCATTCCTCCCTTTACATAGTACACAAGGTGACTAACACTTGCGTGCGTTATACCATTAGATTTGTTGTATGCAAGTCTTACTGGAAGAAAAGGGTTATTATCCCTTATACTGACAAGTAACAGCGTGCAAGCACTGATGTGTTCCAGTTTGAGGCAATGAGGATAGTGAAGTTACTGGCTATGAGGCTTAACATCTCGTGTTAAGACCAATGAACAGTGTGGTGCCATGGAGTATTTTATAATTGAATATAGCTGCTTTGGCGTGGTGTGTATCATCACTGACTCCCAAGATACAGGTTATACATAGTTTGGGAGCCAGGGGACCTATATGTGCTTATCCTCTTGTATCCATATGTGTATAGTATAGTGCTAAATCTGTCTGTTTGAATTTGAATTAAGAATTATTATTATCATCAGTCCAACGACTTGATCTTTCTTTATGCTGGTGAATAATGATTACAGTGTTTGGTCTCAGTTATGTCAATATATTTTTTTTTATCCTGGCATGGCAAAGTGACCATACTGTACCTGACGGTAAGCACAGTGCCCTTGCTACTCGACACAATCACGCAGGCCTGCTTCTTCACACTACTCCATAGGCAAGAAGGTGAAGAAGCGGTCGAGGGTCTAGTGTCAGAGTACTCAGTAGGCCGCAACACGTCCAAACATCGTACCCCGACTCTAGACCCCCGACATAATCCGGATGTACACTGGCTGATGCCGGAAGGCGACACACTTGCGTATGCCACTATGGCGGGTTTTACACCCTGTGTACGGTGGTCGCTATCCGGGCGGATTTGAATATTCTACCACCAGCAAAATACCTGTGTTGGTACGTCTTGGCATAACTCGGTCCAGTTGTGGTAGTAACTGGTCGTGGTCCAGGTTGCAAGCAGTCGGGCGTGTCGCTGGGTGACGTGGTGCTGCCGCCGTGGGCCCGCGGGGACGCGCGCGAGTTCATCCGCCTGCACCGCGCCGCGATCGAGTCGGACTTCGTGTCGCACCGCCTGCACCACTGGATCGACCTCGTGTTCGGGCACAAACAACAGGGACAGCCCGCCGTCGACGCGAGCAACGTCTTCCACCACCTCTTCTACGAGGGGAATGTCGACATTTACAAGTTAGTTCTTCCTTACTAATCACTAGGACATGTCGGCGGCATGTCTACGGGCCGAGGTTGTGAGAAGGCTTATACATCCCTCTCCGATCTTCAGATATTGTCAGGATGCATATCGTATGATAGTTCGGGAGGAAAACACGAGATTAACACTTCAGAGTTTATTAAACTACTGCCAGTTTGGAAGACGGTTATCCATGGGGAAGAATCTGGCAAGTTACCCCATGGTTGCTCTTTAAACACACACACTTTAAACACTTTACTAGTAGATGATCACTCGGTCGATCATAATCTCATATTTATACAAAAACACGTAATCAAATGAGTCACCTTTTAAACTAACAGCAGAAATAATTACAAACAAATAAATGACTATAATACCTTTAACTCCAATAATTATAAACACATTAATATAATTATTGTAAATCATAGTTGTACCGACAAATATTATATATAAATCAATTAGCGCCCACAGACACATGTCGTATAGGACCAAAGTCGGCAAAGTAGAGACACTTGTTTTTTGGAAAATTACAAATAATTGATAACTTTTGTTTAAGTCGAAAGACAATTTGTTAAATATTTTATTTTAATCTGAGGAGATATATAATTTAATCAATGACAACAACAATGATAAAAATTAAGCTTCACCGTGAAAAATCTTATTAAATTTTCTAGATTGTCGAGTTTGATCCCAACTAAGGTAAGATGGCCGCGTTTGCTACTGTACCGCCAAGTTTGTCATTTTAGATAGGTCAGTGACTTCATGAGAAATAGGATTGTTGACTTGACAGACACTTATAATTGGTTGATAGTAAAAGATGTCCGACTTTGGTCCTAAATCAACTTTTGTTTTAAATTTTAGAAAGGTTTATAGCCGTTTTTAATCGTAAAATATTGGAATAGTCGATGCCGATATTAATATCCTATATTGCCATATATTTTTTTTATTTTTGTACTACTACCTACTTGGTTCTACAGAAGTCACATGTGTTTGTCATAGTATATTTAAGATAACAGGACAATGTTACGAAATTACACGAGTAGTCATAAAATTCATAGATTTCCTTACGTTGAATCCACTTAATTCGTGTCTTCATTCCACAGCATTGATGATCCATTGAAGAAGAACGCGACTATTGGTTTCATCAACAACTTCGGTCAGATACCAAAACAGTTGTTTAAGAAAGCTCACCCGAGTAAGAAGATGTCTCAACGGAGTTCAACTATTCTAGACCCAAACAATATTATACCTTCACAAGGGATAACTCCGCCGGAAAAACTATTCTTCCATAACTTAGACAATTTGAGGCCGTCACTGCAACCTGTGAAAGGTTTGTAATTTTCATATTTCAGTTCTTACTGTCTAGTGAGCATCGCTTTATTATTCGATATGACTATTGATAAAAATATTGTTTTTAATTTTAAATATGTTGCCAGTAATAATCCGTTTGGGGTTAAATTTTGTGTGCAATTTTAAAAAAGAGTTAAAATCTAAATAAATTCTATCATAAATTTGTGCTGGTTTGTTTTATGAGAAGCTGCTTTATTTCAAAGTATCAGAGCTTATAGCTTATAGGTTTCTTAAAGTGCCTATCATTGTATTCTTTCCCCTATAAAATAACTTATCGTTTTCAATTTTAAGGAATGCAAGTTTAACAGAAGCTTAATAATGTTGTGTTCTTTCAGAGGTCAAAGGTCCCGTAGGTCAAATACTGTACACTGACAAAGCAATTCTGGCAGTAGAACAGAACAAGGTGCTTATGCCTCCGTCATACAGTAAATACGTGGCGTGGGGCTTCGCGGACCATTCACTGAGGATCGGGAACTATGATAATGATAAAGCAGTGTTTGTGTGTGAAACGGTGGCGCAGGCTTGTGGGGAAATAGTGACCTGCGTCTGTCCCTCATCTAAAACTATTGTTACTGCTGGCACTAGCACGGTTAGTATTATTATTCAAAGCCAGCAATTAGCCTTACAGGTCAAGTAAAACTACACCGCTCCCAAAAAAAGTGTGTGTGTACAATTCACACACGGCAGACGTGAAACTAACATTACGTCGAATTATGTCGCCCGCCTGCAATCTGTGGAAGCCGAACCGTGAGTAATGATATCTGTTTTATGCAATTGAGTATTCGAATAATCAATTAAAAGTCGTTAGAGCATTAAAACAATCAAGACAGTGTTTATTTAATTAATATTAAAGCTCCCACTCGATCCCGCTCGATGCTACTTGATCCCACTTGACCCCACATGATCTCACCCGAACCCACTCGATCCCACTCGAATCTCCTCGAATATATATTCTGTCTCATTCTCTCGTAGGCTAAATCCTATAGATTTATGTGTTTGTCTCTTTTTATTGTCGCTTTTTCATTTTTCATTTCATCAAGTTTCAAATCACAACGATTCTAAAGAAGTTTCACTTCAATAATTCTTTTTAATCAAGTTCCTAATATGTCTTTTTACAAATTCTGAGTTAGTGAATTTTTTATTATTAGTAGTTGCAAACGTCATTTATTAAATCAGTGAAACAAGATACGCTTTAATTTGTTTTGGACTTTATGTGTCGATTAGAGTTCAAGAAAGGATAGTATATTAAAATGGGCATAAGTCTCGGATCTCTCTGTGATCGTTGTTATACGACTTCAAAAAAAGGAGGAGGTTCTCAATTCGTCGGAATCTTTTTTTGTATGTATGTTCCTTACTCAAAGACGCCTGGACCGATTCGATAAATTTTTTTTTTATTTAAAAGGGTATTCTTCCCAAGCGGTCCCATTGGCACCAAGTCAGAATCTGATGATGGGATCTCAGAAAAATAGAAGGCAACCCTCAAAAATTTTATA
Source organism: Laothoe populi (assembly GCA_905220505.1). Classification (NCBI taxonomy): domain Eukaryota; kingdom Metazoa; phylum Arthropoda; class Insecta; order Lepidoptera; family Sphingidae; genus Laothoe; species Laothoe populi. The sequence goes on along the minus strand of HG992155.1, from coordinate 10,691,456 downwards.
GGGATGTATAATTTGTTTTTTACTGAAGTCTGTGTACTTTTTATTAATTAAAAAACTTTTATTATTTTTTAGGTAGTGACGGTATGGCAGTACTGGGCGCGGCGCCGTCGCCTCGCGGTGAAAGTGTGCCTGTACGGACACGAGGAAGCCGTCACGTGCCTAGCAGCGAGCCCTGCTTACAACCTGGTAGTGAGCGGCAGCAGAGACGGACAAGTGATCGTATGGGACGTAGAGCGCGGGACGTTCGTGCGACAGCTAGTCCCGATGCACAAGTACGGACCCCCGCCTCCCATCTCGGCGTTGGCTATAGACGATCTTACTGTAAGTAAACATTTACTTGACAGTGTGCTTGTTGATTTTTTTAGAGTTTCTTAAATATAGAGATTTTATGGATTCTATGAGACAATTATAAAACACAGAAGTTTATAGGCCTTTTTGTAAAGTATAATAATAAAAAAAATCTTATTATTATTATGCCCATCTCTAGTATAAATGGTAATCTCACGATGCTGGGCTTACCCGGTATATTTGTTAATGGAACAAACGGCCGAGTGTCGAGTGCCGAGTGCCGAGAACAAGAAGAGTGACGCGAGTTGATACACCCCGCAGGGCATACATGTCTGACTATTAGCATATTAATTTCCTAATTTATTAATTGTTTTGCCGATCGTTTAAATAGTGAAGAAAAAAAATAGAGGGCATATGAAGTGAACTGTGGTAGAGCCATGCTGTATACATATTTGTCTGCAGCATGAATGGGCCGGCTCGACCGGGGTAATACCACTGTCTCACAGAAAACCAGCGTAAAGTGACAGTTTACTGTCGCGTTTCGTATGGTTAGTGAGATATCCGGAGGCCCAGATTCCCCCTTCCCTTCCCTAATCCCTATTTCTGTCCTTCAAGGCCGACAGCGCATACATGATACTTTCGGTATTGTGGATGTTCATGGGCGGTGGAGATCACTTAACATCAGGTGACCCACTGGCTCGTTTGTCGGACTATGTTATAAAAAAAAAACTAATTCGCTAAAAAAGGTTAGCTTGGTGAAAGAAGTACCTAACTTATCTCATAAGTTGGTTGTCTGGTATATTAATAAAGAAGCCAGAGTGGCAGTGGAAGCGGTTTACCCTCCCATAATAAGTTATCACTTCAAAACTAGTACATACATGATGCATAAGATTGTATGTCCCGCTCCAGGGTGACATAGCCACGTGCCGCGGCAGCTGGGTGTTCGCATGGTCCATCAACGGCACGCTGCTGGGCGCGGTGGACGCGGCGGGCGGCCGGCAGCGCTCCACGCAGGTGCTGTGCGTCGCCTTCAGCCAGACGCGCGAGTGGGACCCGCTCAACGTCATAATCACCGGCTCCTCCGACGGGGTCGTCAGGGTCAGTCACATAACACTTTCACACTATAGAACCAAAGTCGCCAAAGTAGAGCCGACTTATTTTTTGGCAATTAAAAAAACTGATAATATAAACAGAAAGACAATTTTTCTGAATAATAATAATACAAGCACTGTATTAAACATTGTCCCACTGCTGGGCACGGGCCTCCTCTACTGATGAGAGGGGTTAGGTTAGGCCTTAGTCTATTAATCAATGACAACAACAATGAAAAAAAGTAAGCTTAATGGTGCAAAATTCTATTAAATTTTCAAGATTGGCGAGTTTAAAACCAACTAAGGTAAGATAGCCGCTTTGCCGGCTATTTGCTATTACTGTTCAAGTTACCTCAACAAGTTTCCAATTTTTTATTGACATTGACTTCATGAGAAATAGGCTTGTTGACTTGACAGACGCTTCTGATTGGTTGCTAGTTTTAGAGTTTGGTTCTAAAGTAACTTTTGTTTTGTGTTATAAAAGAATTCAAAGTTGTCTTTAATAAAACATTGCATTTAATTTACTATATTACCATATATTTTTTTCATTTTTGCCCAACTACCTACTTTGCTGAATTTAGGTCTATACGACCTATACATACGATATGTACATAGTGTGCACTAATGTAAACAGCAACCAACATCCACGTTTATATGAAGGATTTAATCATGTTTCAATATTACCTTGCAGTACTGTCACTGTTGTTGATAATAATAAAATACCTCTTGGCAACTTTTTTTATTCTAACTCTTCTGCAGAATAATTCAATGTTGTTTTTTTAGATGTGGTCCATAGATTACATTGCTGAGACGGCCGAAGAACAATCAGAGAGTCAAGAGGCGGGCAGTATTGATCCCGGCATGAGTTCAGTAGATAAAGAGAAAGAGGACACGAAGATACCGACGCAAGAGAGCGATGATTTGAAAACAGAAAGTGAGGAAATGTTAGAAAACAAATCAAATACTGAAGTAGCCGAGTCGAGCGAAACCGAGGCAGCTATAAAAAGAGTGGAAGAACTAGTCAAACAGATGAGTCTCTCGCAAGAGAATGAAGGTTCGTGTACTAGTAGTCTGTAGTGGTCTGTTATAAGTTTGTTGTGGTGGAGTGAGTGGTCCTATAAGGTCCACGTCGCACAAATGATCTTTTGATATTGAAGATGTTCATAAGTTCACGAGTGAAGATCGTTATAATTAGGTAATCCACGTTCTCGTTTGCCGGTCTTTTGTGTATAGAAAAATATATATTCTTTTATCTATAACAATGGAATGATTCATGTATATCTCACGAATAAATAAAATCAAATTTAGATAATTAGTGTTTCGATTATTCTAAAATTAATTGCCAATTATCGCTATTTTTAACAATGAAGGAAAGAACTTCTAAGTTATGAGAAGTCTATTAGTCTCATAATGTTTCTTATGTTTACGCGAATATTATACGTTGAAATAAAACGAATTTTACGGATTATATCGCGGTTTATTTTACTTTATTAACCCGACGTCTCGAAGACTTTACAGCCTTCATGTTCTATTAGTCTCGTTTGTTGGATTAAGGCCTATACCCTGTTATAAGTACATCTATTTATAACAATACTGGCCTAGTGGCCAGCAGTGGGACATTATAATACAAGGCAATTTTTACTCTTACAGGTAACCTAACTAAATCTGGCTCAGAAAGTTCTTTGTCAGATGCTTGTGAAACGAGCGCTAAGGAATCTTCTCGACGACACGATGAAAAAGACATCTGCAGCGACAGCGAGGAACAACAGGCGTATGCCGAGTGTAAGGAGGATAATATCGACTCTTGTGATGAAGTTAAACAAGAGTATGATAATGAAAAGGACATGGAAAGTGAGAAAGAGAACATTACACATCGAAGCAAACTACACAAACAAGGGAATGTCGTGCTACGGCGGAAATCTAAGGCGAATCCATTATATCGAAAAAGTATGTTTAAAAATTTATATTTCCCATATCGAAACCAAAAGTCGTCATCAAATATATGTACTCTTCTTTGAATATTAACATGTGCTATGTAATAGTATTTTTTTACATACATCAAATTTCACTTTTAGCTTATAGCATCAGGTGCTAGCTTAAATGAGGATGGCCTTAAAGGTCAATAAAAAAAGATAGTTCTGGCTACGACATTTATCACTTGTAGTGAGTGACAATCATGATGTTATGTTGTTATACCAGGCGGCGGCAGCATCGGTGAGTCTAGCGAGTCGAGTTCTGTGGAGGTGTCCGGCGGCGCGGCGGAACGCCGGGAGGAGGGTGGTCTGCGCACCAGCAAGTCCGACACCAGCCTCACCGACTCGTTCGTGTTGGTGTCCGCGCCCGCCTCCCCCGCCTCCTCCGCCGCCTCCGCCGCCTCCTCCGCCTCGCCCGCCGCACACAAGCCGCACGCTAAACAAACCGTTGCTGATGCCGGTATGTGCCATTTTACACTCTCAACCATATTCAGTATATTGTGTCACGTATCGTTTTGTTCATTATTCAAATTTACATCAAATCTAGTAAAATTACGTAGTATATTGAGACGTAACATTTTATTTTGGGAAGATAAGCGTGTAGCAGTACTTCATAAATGTATGTTCGGAATGATACCTTAAACTACCCCCTACTGAATGTATTCATCGTGCTAGCTCTTAATTTTTTATTTTACTTTGAAGTTGTGTTTGGGAGAAAAAGTATACAATACAAAATACCAATTTTCATGCGTTTTAACTTCAAAAATGACGGATTTTCATACAAACTTTCATCTCCTATTTTACCCCCTTAAGGGTGGTATTTCCAAAAACCCTTCCTTAGTGGATGCCTACGTCATAAAAGGTATCATCTACTATCAGAATTTCAAGTCTCTAACCCCAGCCGTTTTGGCTGTGCGTTGATCGATCAGTCAGTCAGTTTCTTATTTTATATTTTTTTTACAGATTTTTATAGATTAGATTGTAAGTTATTATCAACTCAGAGCCGACAATAGTTTATTATAGACGTAGTAAAAGTAGTTAAATACAGGCCTATTTCAATTTGAGTTGGTTTCGATACCGAAAATTTATACAATTAGTTGTTTTTGAATTAAAGTGTGAAGGGTTATTGCCGCGGTGAAAGCTCTTTATTACTGCGGCCCGCTTCGGGGGGAAGAGGAATAGGAATAAAACGGATAATGTCTATCCGGTCATCCGCTGGGCCGAGTGCCTAACCTCCAATATACACCCCACTCGTCACTACCAGCTAAAATCCCGCGGTGGTCTTCTTTGGCGCTTACGGAGTGAGCCCGGTGTATTTTATTAGACTTAAAATGCAGCCGGAACTGTCCCTGCGCGGTGCCGCGTAGCGGCCATTAATATCTGGCTTATGAACCCCTATGCACCGAAGGACGCCCTCGGCGTCAACGACAGCGTACGAGGCCTTACCACCCGTGCTGCCGTCCATCTCGGGGTCGCAAGATGCACTGGAGTTGGCAGTGCACCGAAACAGGCGCTGTGACAGCCACCTGCTGTGCGCCCGCAACCCCGTATGGCCCCAATTAGTCGTCTCGTACGACAGACAGGGGATATTGTGGTGGAATCTCCAAACGCCTCGATTTCACCGGGTGGGACACGCCGGTCAGTCGTCCATCCGGCGCCTCCTACGTCTCCTTTGGCTATGAATCTCGCAGAAGTGGACCACCGCACGCCAGGACCTCTGGCTGGCGACCATGAAGAGCGAGAGGTATCCTCCGACGACTGCTCTAATAGCACTGCGCTCTTTATCCCAGACTGGGCACTACTCCAACGTGTGTTGAATCGTGTCCTCGCGGCAGTTGCCATAATGGTGGCACACGGCGGACACCTCCTTTCCGATCCGACACAGGAACGAACCGAAACACCCATGGTCCGTGTGTACCTGCGTCAGCCGGAATTCGGGCTCTTCAGCCTGGTATGTCACTCCTCCACGGCAGTTCTGCGAAATCGGGCCGTTATCTCCCTCGGGGCTAGTTATTCTTGATGTCTCCTCTCGCCAGAAGAACGTTGATGAGAAGAAGTGTGTAGACCTGTGTGTAGACCCTTAGACGAAATGTAGGTGAACTTAGTATTGGAATGGTTTTGGCAGTTGTGTTTTGTCGTCAGATGCAGACAGTAGTACGAAGTGGGTGCGGCGCCTAGTGCTGCGCGGCAAGCTGACGATGCACACGGCGTACGAGCGGCGCGACAACGCCAGCCCCGCCGCCGTCACCGCCGTGGGCGCCGCGCGCACCGGACGCGGGCTTGCGGTCGGGGACGCGCGCGGACGGGTATGACAACCGACACAACACTACAACACTAGCTAACACAATTTATATTTCCAACTCCTCCCTATATTTCTAATTGATTAATTTCGTTGCGGGATAAAAGACAGTTATAAAGCATTCCCAGAGACTCGCCGATTTCATTGCTCGGTGTCGAAAAAATGCGAGCCATTGTTGATCCTGGCTAAACAGGAGTTACAATGGTGGGTATGTGGGCGGGATAGTCTCTAGCTAGGATAAGAACAGCAAACATTATCAAGTCTACACCGAAATTTATAATAATATTTGCTGGTAGTAGCAACTTCATATCCGCCATAGAGACCACCGTACACAGGGTGTAAAACCCTCCATAGTGGCACACGCAAGTGTGTCACGTTCCGGGATCAGCCAGTGTACATCCGGTTTTTGTCGGGGGTTTAGAGTTGGGGTTGCCAGTATAAAAAAAACATTCTGTCATTTCACGTTAACAGACAGTTTCTTATTTTTTTATTACCTTACGAATTAAATATCGACTAAGCACCATTTTGTAAAGTTTTGTTAAATAGATTTTGTTTTACAGATATTCCGATGGTCTGCACCGGACATGTCGAGTGCGTCCGGTGCCAAGGGCGGTCCGGCCGACCATTGGATTCGTGACGACACCGCGCCACACTGCTCGCAGTGCCAGGTGCGGTTCACGGCGCTGGAGCGGCGGCACCACTGCCGCGAGTGCGGCGCGGTGTTCTGTGGGAGGTGCTCGCGGTACGAGGCGCCCGTGCGGCGGCTGCGTGCGCTGCGTCCCGTGCGCGTGTGCCAGCGCTGCCACGACAACATACAACATATACAACCATAAGGAACAATACATCTATACACCACCATACGCCTTACGCCTTACTTCTGGATCCATTTGTAAGCTTTCTCTTCTTCCCCGTTCCCTCAATGCTGAGGATCGCGACCACGTGTCTTCACTCGCCACTGTTTGTCTTGAGCCGTGTGGACCGCCCGCTGCATGCTGCCGCCCACCGCTTTCCTCACTGTATGTGGCCCTGCCTCGAGCACGTCTGCCTTCCATTTGCCCTACAATATCTGTTTCTCCAGACAATGCTTTGACGACCGCATAATGTGTCCGAAGAAACTTAGGACTCGTTTCTGGCATATTGAAGAGAGTCACAAAGTGATGTTCAGTTCTTTTAATATAGACTTTACAAATCCTCAATTGATTACGTAAGTGACTTACATTTAACGATGACAGTCACTTATTGTACATATTTAACACTTTCACTGCGGTACACACGGTTTTTAATGGCGCATCTTACGGCCAGCAGACGTGTAGCGTATTCTTCCAAACTCAGGTTGCAAGCCGCATAACCGGATTTAAACTCTTATTTCTCGCCGCAGTGCCTATGTTAATCACCTAACAAGCTTTTACTTGGAGCAAATAAGTCAGATTTCAAAGTTCGTCCAGCTGCTACGATGAATGTGAACTGCATATGTTAGTTAAAGTAACATCACAGGTGTATGGCATGCTCTATATTTAAAATTGACTTTTATAACCACCATTTCGTAGCCATCTCGAGTGGTATGTCATCAACAAAAAAAAACGTGTAGCTTTCCATATCCACAGCTGGAGATGACTAATAACTTGCGCATGCACTCATTGTGACGTTCTGTCTAACGTCAAATAGTAAAAATAATATATATACTTGTTTTTATATAACACCAATTTAAAACTTAAGTACTAAACTACGTACCGGAGTTTCATCGATTTATATCTGATAAATTACTATTAAATTCTGTTCCAATTATAGAGTTATATGTTACACATTGTATGAATATGAACATTACTGGTGAATTTTCAATGGTATCGTAAGTTCAATATGCAATTCCTGTCCCACTATCTGAGATCTCTCGAAAGTTGTTGACTGTCTACCCTCCATAACATATAATAATACCGCCAATAAATAACGCACTGCAATTATTTTATGAAAGTTTTAACAATTTTTGGAAATGTGGTGGCAAAGACCAAAAGATTACTTAATACTAATGCATATAAATATTGTTTTTAAATAATACGCGAATGTTTCCCTTAAAGTCAGATTAACTAGAAAATATCATCATTGATTTTCTATGGAAACCCTTCCGCGGCATTGTTCAACATGCTTGGAAATATTACTTGCCAATTAATGTATTGAATACATAAGACATTAATTTCGACAATAATTTAAATTTGAAATCAAATCGCAGGCCGTAATCTTGCCTATATGAGAAAAGTAACAAACAATCAAATATGAAAAATAAACTCCAGAAGCATTTTCAGCACATAAGTTTGGCTGTGCGCTACTACTTACTATTAGTAGGGTCATAAGAGCTCGCGTCTGATAGATATTCAGCGAAGCGTTGATGAAGGTGAGGTTGTACTTACCCAACAATAAAGTCTTATTTAGCAAGACTCACACTGCTGGTGGTAAGATATTCGGATCCACCCGGATAGCGACCACCGTACACAGGGTGTAAAACCCGCCATAGTGCACACGCAAGTGTGTCGCGTTCCGGGATAAGCCAGTGTACATCCGGTTTCTGTCAGGGTCTAGAGTCGGGGTACAGTGTTTGGCCGTGTTGCGGCCTTCTGAGTGCTTTGACACTAGACCCTCGACTGCTTCACCTTCTTGCCCCATGGCGTAGTGTGAAGTAGCAGGCCGGCATGATTGTGTTGAGTAGCGGGGAATAGATTGTCTCTCGCTACTTGATACTCTTATTGGACGGCACTGCGCTTACCATCAGGTGCAGTGTGGTCACTTTGCCGTGCCAGAAAAGACTCGATAAAATGTAGCCTCAATTGTTATATGGATATTAAATATAGTACCGAAGTTAACGCGTCTATCCTCGTTGGTAGGCGGAGGTGCAACTAATGCACCCGCAGCTCGCCAAGCTTATTGTGATAACTGATGAGCCTATATCGAACACAACTCCCAATCGCGGGATGTATGAGGTGTGTAGGACTGATGTGATGAATGACATGTGGGACATAAGTTAATGGTCTATATTAAGAATCAAATTTCTAACCCAATTTGCGGGTTCCCGATCTGGGATATGAATCCAAGGATGACTCTAGACCAATGAGACGATATAAATAAAATTAAAGGTTCTATATTTATCCATGTTATCCTTCATGGTAACTTATCGTAACTGACTTTAATTACACCACTTAAATAAATTCGAATAAAGATGTATTAATTCATTAAACAATTAAATGGAAGGCGACTTGGTGGTACTTTGCTTGCAATAAAAATAAATATTTACATAAAGATGTTCCTTACAACATGATTAATAAATTGTTATTTAAATTCTTAATATATTATTATTTTAATTTACAAAGTGGGAATGGGTTAGTCCGAGCCAATGACAGCTTGTTGTTGGGGTTCGTAGCGTGAGTGAGATTTTCTGAGACTCAAATATCTCCCCTGAGGAAGGTCTCAATCCCATTTTTTCTTTTAGGATTGGTAAATGATTATGGATATTCATGAGTAGTAAATATCACTTACCATTAGGTGACCCTCTCGCTCGTTTGTCAGCCTTTAAAAAATATTGTATTTAAGTATCAGATGTCAATAGTAATTAATTTTGTTTTTTTTTTATTATTTTTGTTTGTATATATAATTTGTGATCTAGTCATTATTGAGTCGGATCAAATAGAAATATGTATTTCTATCAAGCTTTGCATATGGTTAAGTACAAAGACAGGAGAAATTTAACTAATTATTATTTCATTTAAAATATGATATACTTGCATTTAAATCGAATAAGATGGATTTATAAAGCCATAGATCAGGCAATGAACTCCGTTATAAGTAATAGAAAAAGTAGCTTACATACATAGCTAACCTATCAACCAATTTAGAAATATTTGGTTATAAACTGCATTGTTTAGCGTAAACCATATGAATAAATATGTTTAATCGTTATTAGTGTTAATGCATTAAGGTATTATAACCAAGGCAGCAGCTAATAGAGTAGGTACGAACACGGTACGTGAAGACCAGTTCAACGCATACCTAATTGAATTTGAGTTTGGCAGTAGTCGCTTCAAAGCATCGCTTGCAAGTTGCACCAAAGTAAACTGTTACTATTTATGTTTAAATGTTTATAATCGGCTTGTTGTGTTGCACATCTGCTAGTGCTACATAAATATATATTTTATTATGACGGAACAGTATTAATAAAGTAAGGAAAAATTTATTATTGTTAATTTTATTTATTTTAGATTTGTAATCTCGAATGTTTTCATACGTATTGAATTTATATAGATCGAGTTTATTATAAATCATGTATCCATAAATGATATGAGTATATAATTGTTTTATATTCCTTTACAAAGCTGTCTTGAGAAAACAATTTAAATGATATTAGCGAAATGTGATATAATTTTTAGTTTGGAGGATAGTAAAATTGCAGTTTTTAGGGATTTTATTAAATTCATTCCAAATGCGATGGAATTTCATATGAACGTAAGTACTAGTCATATTTTTGTATCTAGGCTTTATATGTATCCAAAAATGTATCTTCCTCGCAACATGCATATACGTAGATTATATCTTTTAATATTTTAAAAGCAACATTATATCTTTTCTCTCTTATATAACAATGCATTTGTAGATGACATTCCTACAAGTAGTGCGTGTTTTTGTAAATTATTTTATAAATACAATCAAATTACATTTGTCAGTGTCTTGTTTTATATTCATGTGTTAGTGTTCTATGTTTTATAACCAACCTACGTTCAATATAATGTATACAATTTGTAAAAAGTCATTATCTAGGGGAAGTTCAGCTACTTGTTGTTTTCAATATAGTCGTATTAGAGTTATCATAAGAATAGACAAAAGTATATTTTCAAGAATTTGTAATTAAATAAATAATTTATTTATTCGGGAGGTATTGTATATTTATCTCTTAAGCATTCTTCGAAATCTGCTCTTACATTGATGGAAATATTACTCTATCTATAAAAATCCTAAATTTAGATGAAATAAAATTTATGTAGTAACTACTTGTTTACAATAAGCCTTAATATTATTACACAAAAACGCTATAGTAGCTTATCTACAAGACAACCGTACTTGCCTGTATACCGCTAGTTTTATGCTCTTGTATAACGTTCGACGAGGAGCGAGGAGCGAGACTATAGTTTCTTTTCTTCAGTAATTGTAGTCACTGCGAGAAATTGATGGAGCGCATATGTATCTCTTATTGATGGAATCGTGTATAATTATCATACGTTTCTTGAGCGAAAAAACAATTGCCAATCGATCACTCGTCGACGGTAAGAAAGTGCTTTACGCTCGTAAAATCTTAATGTTATTCAAATATACAAATGATTTTTTCTACATTTGTATCATGCGAAACCATTAAGTGATCAATGTAAAAGACATATTTTGGAAAAGTATAATCTAGCTTTCAACAATTAATTGGGCTGTTTTAGTGTTGTAGGTACGATGTAATACTAAACATGTAAGCTAATTAAGTAAATGTTTGATAGTCACCCAACTTGTATAGGATGAGTAATTTACTGACAATATTATACGTTGTTTAGGTAGTATGTAGGCACTGAAAGTTTATGCCGTTGACTAATGTATTCATGTACCTGTAAATGAATAAAGTGGTGCAACAAATTATGTAGTTTTTATTTAATGTGAAATTAAAACAGTAAATTTTTTTTTTATAATTTTGGAGTGGAATTCCATATTAACCCGTATCTTTGCACGCGTTAGTATCAGTAGGGCGAATGGTCTACAATTATTTTCTATGCAGGATCAGCTCACACAAAGAAACACATCATTTTCTTCAATGCATTATAGTCGTATCATAATTTTAACAGGTAATTATTTTTAATTATTTAATTTGGAATCATACTACATGACTTAAAACAACGCTATTTCACTGAATTCTATAGTTTGAATTTTATCTTCAATAGGATTGAATATTCAAATTTAAAATTATTTGCATAATTCTATAGTGTGGCCTCTGTGATTTAAAATTGTGCTACACCGACCTTTGATACATTTTGCTCTGGTGGTAGACTCTTCCAATGGCATTTAAAGTTTTTTAGTTAATGTATTGTAAAACACCATCGGGACACTTTGAAGCATGTTCTTGTAGCGCTGTTTTTTTAGATATTCCAAATGTTTCCTTTTAATTCAGTTTCTTATGTAACCGCTAGAGCGCTGTGTATTTTGACATAAAAATATGTACGTTGTCGATAATAAACGTGATAAAAACTTATATCAACCATGAATCGTAATAGAAAATTCAACAGAAGTCGGGTTACCTGGTGATCAGTATGATACCCAAGCACAGAAGATACATCTGATTTAAATTATTCAAAATTCCGAAATAATAATACCACTGATTCAACTAAACAATTTATTATGTTTCATAATATTTGAACTCTCTTCATCTAGAATATCTACATAATATGCGTTGATATTTACATGCACTCGTCGAAAATAAATCACTGTTTAATATACAAATAACACCCAACAAATAATTCCGAAACAACAGCGTACATACTTTATATTTAAGTACAGTTCGTCCAATAATATACGATCACAATAAGCACACGAATATGTTATATTTCAAAATGACAATGTCAACTACGTCTAATAGTTTATGTACTTTGGATATAAGTAACAGCGATTAACAAATTAGTGCTATTATTTTAAATTCTTGTGTGCATATTACAAAGACATTATATGAATTCACGATATCACATTAATTATACTATACATATATTATGTATATATACAAATGCAGTCATTATAATCGCTTGCCAAGAACGAAGTAATAAGTATTTACTTACGACAGATTCGATGATTCGCTTTGCTAAGGTATATCGTATATACCAATCAGGTTTTATAACTCGATCAACCTAGTAATTAATATGTAATAAAGTCATAATTTGCATCATTTATATAGGACTCGAGTATTTACCGGGTAAGTAGGTAGAAAGGTCAGCGGCAATAATGACTGTCAATTTGGATACCTTTATTTTTAATCAATGGTGTGGCTAAGCGATACATTTGTATATTTGTTGATATTTTACACGAGATAATAATTTAAGTACTATATTAAGTGTTATATATTTCTTAAGTACACGTGCATAATGGAAAGCTAGCAAGACATATTGTATTTATTTGATCATATGTTATTGCAAACAAATTTAATACAATCTGGAATGTCAAGAAATGATTACATTAATGATTGGTAGATTACAAAGTAGCGACAACGAGAAATATTAACGATAAATTTGAATTTTTCCTAGTGATTTTTATCATAAAGACTAAAAAATCGTAAAAACTTTATAAAAAGTACAAGTATATAAAGGAAGTCATATTTCAGTGCATGATGTACAAAAAGCGAGTTACACCTACGAATTATTGAAAAGAACACAATATACTATACAAAATTAAGTAATGTTACTAATTAAGGCATACCTGAAATTACGAAATGATATTACCTACCAATAAACCACCCGAACACCTATTGTATAAAAAGTATAAAACAGATCAACGAATTATTATATAAAAAGTCAATAATATCCTACAAATTTACAATCATATACAAAAAAGAAAGAATATGTCCAAATTCTTATAATTACATATATTATGTTAGAAATACTGCATTGTTCGTTTATTTTGTTTAGCGCTGCGTGCTCACATTAGACATGACAATGCGACAAACTAATACTGCATGGACGAAACATTTCACCATGGAGTTAATATTAGTTACAAGTACGTATGTCCCACACAAACATTATATCGAAATAGTGTTGAAAGACTGTGCGGCGCGAAAGCACGTGCGTGTTAAGTACATACGTCTAATTAACCTACGATTGTAACAAACGTGTATAATTACTAAATAAATAGTTCTCTTGAAGCGGTATTTGTATCTGGCATCAGTACAATCAATTACAAAAATAAATTCCTCGTCTTACTATTTTGTAAGCTTGGGTCAAAGTAGACAAAAAATAAAGCCGAGTGACGTGTGCACATCAAAGTATCTTTGAAATACAATTATCGATACAAAATGTATACTCCAATTTGGCTGTTGGCATCAAAAAAATATACTTTAAGTATATTCATATAAAAAAAAATCACATTGACAATTAGACGCTGTTAAGCAGAAAAGATCCAACCAATATTTTTATCAAATCAAGTTAAATATATAGCCATAATCTCCTAAACAAGTTTTATATGTCCACAAAAGATCCAGGCAGTTTGATGACATTTACCTAAAAAAACTTGTCATGTTTTATTACACAACTAATTTTCAATTAGTTACTGCATAAGTACTATTTTTAAAGTAGTTGTCACTGTCAAACTTTAAACTGCGTTTACTCAAAAGTATGAAAACGTCAGTTGGATCTTAAATTACAACAGCATTTCTTTATCATTTTTAAATAACCTTAGTTTCAGTATGTAATTTTAGTAAACTTTTGTTAACATATTTTTAATATATCAAGACAATTATAATAAGTAATTTTGTAAACTATCTGCGGTGGCTCGTAATTGTCTTATCTATTGTATTCATTTCGCCATATATTTCTTATTTATTGATAACTGTAAGCTATCCAAATAAAATAAATCTTTTCTGCTTAACAAGGTCCAATTGCGAAAAATCCAAGGGTCGAGCTCGTCTTACCACAGCCAAACTATAATATGTTCAAAATAAACAGCATCGAATCAAGATACCAATGGAAACTTTACGCCAAGTATATCTCACAGATAAGCCTTTTTGAATTTGAATTCCGTGCAATAAATATGCACGCCAAAATACTCATTCATAAAACCGCTCACATCTTGTTTTTTTAGTGGCTTTTTCAGTAATTCATTTTATATAGATTATAGTAACATGGATCACAACATCTATTAATACAATAATTTTCGTAATTAAGTTAACAATTCACTCGCGAGTCCACGAAGTTGCATACCTATTCCGTGGCTATTTAATATTACGCATAGGAACGTCGAGAAATAGTGTCGCAGCGGTAACGTATAGCATTACAAGAGTTCGTTAGTAAAGACACTATAAAGTGTGTATCTATAGATTACCTCCGAAATAGCGCATGAAAATATCGCACGATTTATATGTTTACATTGATAAATGTTAACACAGCAATTATTTTAATCCTGGCACGGCAAAGTGACCACACTACACCTGATTAGTATAAACCAGAAAAAAATGACTCGACGATGATCCCTGTTTGTATTAAAACTTGTAAATTAATAATTGTATCGCGTCATATATCGGAGGTGAACTACTGTGTCCACTAACGAATCGATCGAGCATGTACATGTATGAGTGGAAAAGTCGAAGAACGCTTCGTTGTTTGTTGTCATCATCTAGAGCGGTGCGGGGGTCGCGTCCGGCAGGGGCGTGAGGAAGGGGTTGGTGGAGAGAGAGTGACCGGCGTAAGAAGCAGCGCGGCCTGATGCCCCCAGCGCGGGAGCACGCGCCACGCGCCCGAGCCACGCGTCCGGGTGAGGCAGTGCACCTCCTGGCACGGACTGTACTGCCTGCACTGGCTGCACCTGCACCGCCTGCGCCGAGTCCACTGGCTCCTCGGCGAGCGCGCGCAGGCCTCGCTGCAGCTGCCGACACAGCGCCGCCACAGGGTCCGCACCACCCAGCCCCCCTCCCGTCTGACACAACACACACAACACTTACAACGTGGTCTGATGCGTCGCGAGCTACAAGCCTCGACTACTCAGACCACATACATTTCAGTTCATTTGCACTATGTATGAGATGTATAGACTCACAATACAGCCGTATAACTAGGATTATTTAATAAATTACAACTACGAGAATATTAAATATTCATAACTATTTTTTTTCCTGACACGGCAAAGTGACTGCACCTGATGGTAAGCGCAGTGTCGTCCAGTTAGAGTACCAAGTAGCGAGAAACAATCATTCCCCTCGCTACTCAACACAATCATGCCGGCCTGCTGTATAGCATCTTCACACTACGCCATGGGGCAAGGAGATGAAGAAGCATTCCAGGGTCTAGTGTCAGAGTACTCAGAAGGTCGCGAAACGGCCAAACATCGTACCCCTACTCTAGACCCCCGACAAAAACAGGATGTGCACTGGCTGACCCCGGAACGCGACACACCTGCGTGTACCACTATGGCGGGTTTTGCACCCTGTGTACGGTAGTCGCTATCCGGACGGATATGAGTAACCCACCACCAGCAAGCAAGCAAACAAATTATATATTTACCATATTTCCGTCCCACTGGACAAAAAGTGATTCTAAATTGTTGATTAGTATTTTTTGAATCTGACACCAACACAAAAAACTGTCACTTTTATAAACTACTGAATGTAGAGACGAGTACCGGCTCGAAAGTTCACTCCCCTGATGGTAAACATAAAATAGAAGCAACAGGACTTTGAATCACAAAGCATCACGTGACTGCATTTCATCATCCTGTGACATCTTGTCTTACATGCCCAGTAAATTAACTATAGTATATGTTATCTCAAGTATAGTATATGAACGATGGTGTTGTAAGATAAAAATAGCTCACCTCGGCTTGCTCGGTGTCTGTCTGTGGGCCGGCGGTGGTGAGAGGGGCGATGGTGGCCACAGAAGTGGGGGCGGGGGCGGGGTTGGGCGCGATGGCCAGTACTGTGGTGACGGGTGCGGGCGCGGGTGGGGGTGCGGGGGGGAACACGCGCGGTGGGGAGCCGAGCCCCGCACGCTGCCGCTCCAAGTTCGACGGCAGCTCACTGATGCGCAGCGACATCTGGCGCTTGAACGGGGAACTGGAACGTACAATTAACACATTTATAGTACAACACTTGCCAGAAACATCTGTTAATTTATAACGTAAGCTTAACATGTAGAAACACGATTTAATATCAATTATTTATTAAATTTTGGGGTACGATGTCTGAGTACTCTGACACTAGACCCTCGACCGCTTCTCCACCTTTTTGCTCATGGCGTAGTGTGAAAAAGCAAGCCGGCATGATTGTGTTGAGTAGCGGGGGAAAAACTGACTCTTGCTACTCGACACTCTAATTGGACGTCATTGCTCTTACCATCAGGTGCTGAATGGTCACTTTGTCCAGGATAAAAAAAAAGGTGTACTGAGTGAGTTTTATACATCACAACACAAATTTGTGTTTATATAATAATAATAATATTAATCTATATTACTATAAAATATAAAAATAAACATTGGTATATATTATGTTGTGCATGTGTTTTCATTTTTAGAAATTTAATTTATAACAAACAAGGTTCTTTAACAAACTTAACGCTAATATTACAAAAAAAAAAAGCAATACTGTATGTATCTTATATGTGAGCTATAGATAAACATAATTTAGTCTAAAGTTATTGTGTGAAATCTGTTTATTGATTAAATCTAAAACTTCTACCTCGTAACAACAACCTTTACAGAGAAACACAAACCTTACTTGGCAGAAGAATGGATAATAGCTAATTAATTGTTCTTTTGCATTAACAATCTAATATACATACGTAACTCACAATATAGAGTGGCTTAACTACATATACACTCACGCCTATAATCCCCGAAGGGGTAGGCAGAGGTGCAACCAGTACACCCACTTTTCGCCGAATTTCGATCCCATAATGTGATAGGGGGCGAGTACCGTATACCACCATACCAGGCACAGGTTCCAGACTCCGGGCTAATACTGAGAATTTCTAGATAGAAAAACCCAATATCACTTTACCCGACCCGGGGATCGAACCCGAGACCTCAGCACAGCGGTTGTAACGCATGCGCAATTACAACTGCGCCACCAAGGCAGTCAAGCAGTGGCTTAACTAATAAAGCGAAAATGGGTTTATACGGCCAGAATGTACGAATGCAGGTTGCTATGCTAATTAGACCTGTTTGTTTTAATTTCCATGCCAGTTTGAAAGTAAATACCTGTTGTTAAGATGCGCGAATCCGCGGAAGGAGCCCTGCCTCTCGAGCAGGTGCGGGGCGGCGTGCGGCCTCTCCACTGCAAACGGGTTGTGTGCCGCGGCACGAGTGCTGTTGGCGGTGTTAGCGGTGTTGGCTGTGTTGGCTGTGTTGGCGTTGTTAGCGGTGTTGGTGAACGCGGTGTTGACGCCGACCGGAGTGACGGCCGCGTTAACGTTGCCGAGCGAGGGCGGGAGCGCGGGCACGCTCGGTGCGTCCGCCTCTGACGCGCGACGTCCTATTATACCTGCACACCATGTCACCTTATAATCGTTTGCATGTATTAATTGATCTTTATTTTCGCATATATAATGAATTTATATTCAACAGATACGGATACTATTCACATTGTTTTTCGACAGCCTTCGTGACGCAATTGGCCATTTGTAGCCAGCTGTGAAACGAGAGGCTGTGAAACGAGAGGCCATGGGTTCGATTTCCACCCCGGGATAAAGGTTTGTGTGACAAAGAGATATTTGTGTCCGGGGTCTGGGTGAGAGCGAAAGTCTCTCGCAGCCCCTGATACCCACAACACAAGACCCGTATCTTAGTGTGGGGTCGGGGCTATGTGTGTGACTGTTGGGTGTTATTTATTTATTTGTTAAGGAGGTTAAAGAAAACATAACCGACTCGCGCTAGTTATTATATAAAATAATAAATGTTTATCTCTACTTGCCGTTAGTGCAATAAAACGAAAAATGTTTTTTTTTCAAATTGGATAGTTTACGTGGGGAGCATCGAAACGGATCGGTGTCTGACCTGACTTGCGGAAGGATCCCTGCCTGGTGAAGGCGTGGCTGGCGGCGTCGATGCTCATGGAGACGGCGCACTCCTTGTCGCGGCGCTGCTTGCGCTCGAGACACGCGGCGAACGCGCAGCCCACCGCGTGCGACAGACGCTCGCCACTGTCGCGCGACGCCAGGAACCCGTGGCACATCCAGCGGCGAGTGGTGCCGTCGCGACAGATGTAGCTGCAAACAGACAAACAAACCAACATTACACTACTTGTTTGTACAGAGGAGTGATAGCCTAGTTGGTTGTGGTACGGACTGTCAAGACGAAGTCGTATGTTCGAAACCCAAGTGGCATACACCTTTTCTAAAGTTATGTGTGTATTAAATGTTAATTATCGCTTGCTTTAACAGTGAAGGAAAACATCGTGAGGAAACCTGCATACCTGAGAATTCTCATAAGCATTTCGAAGGTATGTGAAGTCTACAAAGACGCATTATGCCAGCGTGGTGGACTAAGGCCTAACCCCTCTCATTAGTAGAGGAGGCCCGTGTCCAGCAGTGGGCAATGTTTAATACAGGGCTTATATTATTTTTTTATGTTTGTACAGAGCAGTGGCGCAGCTTGCTTTAGGCGCGCCCTGTATCAAAAATTTTTGGGGGCCCAAATGAAGGATAAAGAGATTAAGTGACATTGTAGATAACATTTTACGATATTTTCTTACACGCGTTCGAGGCCTATGTAACAGCGGTAGCTACGCCCCTGGTACAGAGATACTGTCCCGCCCACACAACGGCCATTGTAACTCGTGTTTAACCAGGATCCAAAATGGCACGCATTTTTTGACACCGAGTAATAAAACTCGGCGAGTCATTGGAAACGTCACGAAATTAACCAAATAGAAATATAGGGAGAAGTTGGAAATATGAATTGTCCACTCCATAGCAAACCGGGAGACAAATAATGAACTGAGTAGGTAGTACTTCTGTCATAATACATTTATGTTTGGAGAAGCCAGACGTAAAGCGCCGCGGAAGTTAATACCCATTAAGTAACTTGATAGTGCAGATAAACATGGTTCCCTTTACTGTACTGCGAAAAACCTACACACTAGGCCAACATGAATGTCTATAAATGCCGTTCCAGGATTTGAAAAAAGTGTGTGTGTGCAATTCATACACGGCATAAGTGAAACTTACATTACGTCGAATTATGTCACCCTCCTGCAATCTATGGAAGCCGAACCGTGAGTAATGATATCTGTTTTATGCAATTGAGTATTCGAATAATCAATTAAACGTCGTTAAAGAATTGAAACAATCAAGACAGTGTTTACTTAATTAATATTAGAGTTCTCACTCGACCCCACAAGATCTCACTCAACTCCACTAGATCCCACACGACCCCACTCGAATCCCCTCGAATATATATTCTGTCTCATTCTCTCGTAGGCTTAGTCCTATAGATTTATATGTTTGTCCCTTTTTATTGTCGCTTTTTCCGTTTCATCGAGATTCAAATCATAACGATGCTAAAGAAGTTTCACTTCAAAAATACTTCACATAAAAGGAGGTAGTCGAAAGGGTAGGCAGAGACACACCCAGTGGACTATTTAGTCTGGTAAAAAACCCGCAATGAATGGTCAGTAAAGCAGTTTTCCAAAACTGCAGAATTTTGTCGTCATTGTAACTGGACTGCACTGCACTTATCACCTGTGGTTAAATAATTAATTACTTAACTAACATTTGGCATTTGCCATTAGCTGCAATAGCGATTACTAACAAAGGAAATAAATAATAAACTATATTTATTATCATTTTTCCTCGCCATTCTAACGTTTATTATTCAATCAATTCTTAGGAAAGGTTTTGTAAATATTATTATTACGCACTCAATGGATATAAAAATATATTTGTATACATATTATGTAAGCTTAGCTAGAAGTTATTGCGCACGTAAGACAATACATAAGACAATGCAATAAAGTTACATAATATTAGCGCAAAACTCATTACAACGAAACACCCTTGCAGAATTAACAATACATTTTAAGGTTTCATTTAAAATACTTAGACTGCCTCGGTGGCGCAGTTGTAATTGCGCATGCGTTACGACTGCTGTGCTGACGTCTCGGGTTCGATCGAGTAGGGTAAAGTGATATAGGGTTTTTCTATCTAGAAATTCTCAGTATTAGCCCGGAGTCTGGAACCTGTACCCAGTATGGCGATAAGCTCGCCCCCTATCATATTATGGGCCCGAAATTCGGCGAAAAGTGGGTGTACTGGTTACACCTCTGCCTACCCCTTCGGGGATTACAGGCGTGAGTGTATATATGTATGTATGTTTAAAATACTTAAACATTTACCTGAACCCTCTTTCATGATTCCTGTCGGGCGCGCAAAACGATACTTTTTCAATAGTCTGGTCTACTATGAGCCCTTTAGTTTCTTCTTCGACTACCCTGAGACCATCACCGCTTACATGTAGCACAGCGCGGACTGGACGACGGCGGGAATTCTGGAAATATATTGTGAAATTTAAATTATTTTGCTTTCATATCTTGTTTTTAAACCGACTTCAAAAAAAGGAAGAGGTTCTCAATTCGTTGGAATCTTTTTTTATGTATGTTCCCCGATAAGTCGAAGACGCTTGGACCGATTCGAGAAGTCTTTTTTTTGTTTAAAAGGGTATACTTCTTAGGTGGTCCCATTGGTCCCAAGTCAGGTTTTGATGATGGGATCTCAGAAAAATCGAGGGCAACCCTCAAATTTTATAGGGACCCATAATGTGTTTTTCATAGATTCGGTGTACTTTTGGTGCTCACAATTTTTTTGCACGAACAGCATTGGAAAAATGTAAGTCCGAATGTACTGACTTATATGTGTATAAACTTAAAACTCAATCTGAGGAAGATTTTCAACTAATATATTATGTCACTGCAATGCGTTTTATGTAATAGATGAGAGTGCATTCATTATATACTTTTCCGATTTTGCAATTTAAAGAGCGCGTGGCCAGAGTAATTTTTATTCCAAATATTATTAGCTTATTCCAATGATAAAAAAATATTCCCAAATATTGCAGACAATTAAATTACTGAGCTTTCGAAGACCTTCTGCCGCACTTAGAGCTACCTTAAACTAGTCTATTTATTTATTTAATAATAATTTTATATTTATTTTATTTTATTTAATAATAAAATTAATAAAGTATTATATAGCCTAAGAAACAATTAGTTGATAGTCATTACATTTGTAACTAACGGTCACTCTAAAAGATAAAATTAGACCTACAAGGTGTTGTAAAAATACAGTTTTTAAGCATCGGCATTTTCGGATGCATTGCGTCGCGCCCGTCAATTCGTTAGTCACAAATTTTGTCTTTTTTTTAGTGGCTTGATAGGCAGACGAGCAGACGGGCCACCTGATGGTAAGTAGTCACCGCCGCCCATATACTTCTGCAATGCCAGAGCACAGCAGAGCCACTGCCTACCGTTTAAAAGACTTTCTTGCTTTAAAGGACCTGTCATTTCACAAAATTACTAACGGTGGATTAACTCACAGTGAGGGATGAGTTAATGGTATATTACTGACTGATTAATAACTTATATCTCAGGCTGACTGGCGCAATACTTTGTAATTGAAGGTTTTGGCCTAGAACTTCTGGCTATTGTTACGACTGTTCATGATCAAGTGTAGTATTTAGCATCAGGTAGAAGATCGGTTCGTCTTCCAGATATATAAATTAAAATCTCACTTACACAATATTGTTTAAATATCTGTATAACTACTTAGTATCAACGAATGAAATATTGAAACTTCCAAGTAAGGTTATCATCAAATATGAATAATTTAAAAAAACCATTAAGTTGCAAATTCTTCCAAGTAAGTTATTTGGGCAAGAAACAAGGAAAATTGTAAAAAAATCTAGCCTTTTAACATGTTGGACTATAACTAACCGGTACTGCTGGAGGTCGTTTAGTTCATCGACACTAAAAGCTTTAAAGATTACTTGTCCACGTTATAGACTTGGTTTATTTTTTTTACAAAGCGACACCCATCATCGTGCATATTGTAAGTAATGAAGGTAAAGGTAAGCAATAAACTAAACAAAGACTTTATTGCGCTTAGGTGTGTGTATGTTACATTATAAATATTTTAGGTGTACTATGAGCTGTGTCAACATTAAACTCATTTTGGGGAAAGAAACAAAGTAAATACTGGCACACTCGCCGTTCTTACATGCTATTTTAAACTTAAATGTTATGGAAGTAAAATTGATTTTGGCTTCTATTTACTCCGTACTACTTTACTTTTTTAATATCCTTTGAGATGCGAGTGGTTAAGTGTAATTAAAACACTACGCAAGAGTAAGTAAAACAGATTAAAATGTACCAACCCTAAGCACTTTGAGGGCTTCCTCGCAGACCTGCATGCCCCGGGACTCGAAAACCTCGACGCAGCCGAGGTACTTGACCGGGAAGGTGCATGTGCCGGCGCGCACGGCCGCCTCGTCCGCATGCCACTGGTGCGGGCGCGCTGACTCAGGCGGCGAGCCCTTGCGCCGGCGGAACGACTCGCGAAACGAACGACGCAACCGCTCCATGCCCGCGCGCGGCGGCGACAGCGCTGCGCCCGCGCGCGCCCGCCTCAACGAGCTACGCACTGACGATTTCTGCACACACATTCACATACAATACAATAATTATTACGTCTTTCACATTTACCTTAAAATTAATAATAATAATATAACCATCTACTTATATTCTATAGACACGAACTGTCGAAGAAACAATATGTTCCAATTACCTTGTCCGCCCTCTAATGCCATCTATTCATTTTACTAAGAACTATTTGATAACTCCGTCACTTTTTCTCGAACGGGACTTTCCGCGCGCCAATACGGGACAAACTATATAATGAATTTTGTTGTGAAATATAGACTTCCCGTATTCAGAATTGAAAATAATTAATATTTATTGATATTACGTTCTAAACGTTATGAAATTATGTTATTTGCTTTATATACTATTAACAGTTTCACTGTAAATCAATTTAAGGCAGATTTGTTGGGGAATGTCGCTACAAATAACTAAAATTAACTCGACACTGAAAGATACAATGTGGTGTGCATACTTAGGTGGCATGAAGCAAACTAACGTCGGTGCGGTGGTTCCACCGCAACTCGGTGGAACATAATGTTTGTTCTGGTCGCCGCATCTAGTACGTAGTACATATAGATCGCTGAATATAACACTATTGTTTCACCACAACATACAAACACAGGTTGTATCAACTTATTTAGGTGTTACAAATTGGCGGTGTTATCGCTAAGAGCGATCTCTTCCAGACAACCAATTAACTCGAGGTATGGCGATTATCAATTATGGCCTAATTTTATAAGCAGGAATACATTCTGACAGTACAGTGATTCCCAAAGGTGACCGGACCACGACACACCTAACAAAAATCTAAACTCGGGACTCTTATTTATCATGAATTAAAAAAGGGGCACAATTATATGAATTTATCGGTAGGCAGCGGCTTTGCTGTGCCCTTGCATTACAGGAGTCTATAGGCGGCGGTGTCTACTTACCATCAGGTGGCCCCCGTCTGCTCGTCTGTCTACCCAGGCAGTAATAAAAAAATGAATTCAGGTCTGTTAATAAGAAAAAGACATTCAGTTGCAAACTTCAATCAACAATATGATCGAAGGTTGCAACCGAAAATCCTAATACTTCAATACAAGGAGTGCTAAGTTTCGGTCCCGGTCGGTCGATGTATTGTGCTATTTTTCAGGCCTACCCAAAATTCGCTCGCGACCCACTGGTCGATCGCGACCCATACTTTGGGAAATGCTGCTACAGAACATTACTTACGTAGAAATACATTTGCATAAAAGTGGGTTTTATTGAAACGTTTGTCATTGTTAGGTTATATTCAAAAGACAATGCAAGGCATGTTTTATTCGAGGCGACTAATTGGGGCCATCGGGGGTCGCGGGCGCGCAGCGGAGGGCTGTCAGCCCGTATCGATGCACTCCCAAATTCGGGGCATCGTGCGACCCCGAGATGGACGTTAGCGCGGGTGGTAAGGCCTCGTTCGCTGTCGTTGTTTGGTGCGCGGGGGCTCCTTAGCCCTCCATGGAGATGGGCTGCTACGCAGCACCGCGCAGGGGCGATTCCGGCTGCAATTCTAGCACTCCTTAGAATACCCCGGGATCGCTCCGCAAGCGTCGAAGAAGGTCACCGCGGGGTTTTAGCTGGTAGTGTCGGGTGGGGTGTATATAGGGGGGGTTAGGGACTCGGCCCAGCGGCAGCACGGATAGCCATCATCCGTGCGAGGGGGATGCTGGGTCGTAAGACCGGCTAGTCCAGCATACCCGTTTTATTCTTAATCCGCTTCCCTCCGGAGCGGGCGGCAGTAATAAAACGCTTTCCCCGCGACAACAAAAAAAAAGGCATGTTTTATTCAATCTAAATTGGACTAGCATAAAGAATGAATGAATGAAAAAAAACAAAGACTACTTGTTCTTCGATCTATACGAAGATAAGTTTGTCTAATTTAAAATTCTATACTATCCTAACCGTGCATGTATTTTATTGACTTCTAACATAAATAACAGGGTAAATTGTTGTTTGAAAGTTCATGGCTGAATAAAATTGAACCATTTCATGAGTCACGACCTCGCACCAATTTATGCGAGAATCAACGAACATCTTAGTAATACAATTAAACATAGAATTAACCGCAATGAATTAATTGCCAACTACCGCAAACTGGTTCATCGTCGTACGCTTACGACAACATTGCTGACAAAATAAACTGAATTTACGTTTACATATGTTTAGAACCCACACGACTTATGTAAAGATTATAAAGAAAAAAGCAAGATATTTAATACTATATTTTAAAGATATGTAATACGTATACGTTAGCTGGTGGTAGGATATTCATATCCGCCCGGATAGCGACCACCGTACACAGGGTGTAAAACCCGCCATAGTGGCACAAGCAAGTGTGTCGCGTTACGAGATCAGCCAGTGTACATCCGGTTTTTCGGGGTCTAGAGTTGGGGTACAATGTTTGGCCATTTTGCGGCCTTCTGAGTACTCTGACAATAGACCCTCGACCGCTTCTTCACCTTCTTGCCCATGGCGTAGTGTGAAGAAGCAGGCCGGCATGATTGTGTTGAGTAGCGGGGGATAGATCGTCTCTCGCTACTCGATGCTCTAATTGGACCGCACTGCGCTTACCATCAGGTGCAGTGCGGTCACTTTGCCGTGCCAGGATAAAAAAAAACCTACATCTAGATCCGCGCGATCAGCGGACCTGAAGAACGGTTACGGATAAAAAAATATAAAAAGTTTAGTTTGATAAATTAAATGAATCGATGACTAATACATAAACTTAGCACAATTAAGTCGAATATAAATAATCAAAAAAGTGATGTCATACAAGTTCTCCTTTAAACATATATTTTTATACAGTGATTGAATAAGCAATTTCTCAGAATTTACGTAAAAACTAATGTTATTTATGATTAATATTTCCTCTTAAATATTATTATTACTTTCAAATACATTATATTAGCTAGAAATTGGAATAGATTTTTTTTTTTATAAAAATATATTCGAATTAGTAGTAAATGATATTGATTTATGGATTATATCATTATAAACTGTCGAGAAGCAGCATATGCGGGTTAGAATACAGATTATATAAGACCTCCAAAAAGTCAAATACAGTCTTGACAAAACACTTGAAACCATACGTGGGAAGACACTAATTATATTTAACACAGTCAGCTTTATGCGTACGTAGGCAGGACAAGTGGGAAGTAACGCTGTTGACTTGAGGCAAATAAAAAATTCTGCAAATTATATAATAAATCCATGGATTGACCAGAATATTTTAAAACGCAATATATTATTAATTGCTCTCAGACTACGTTCTGGACATATTCCATGGAATACGTTTGCATTTTTAATGAAAAAGTCATTGTCTCCCAACTGCGACTTATCATATTAACTCATATTGTTTTGATGGAATGTGTCCGGAACAAACCTGACAAGAGAAATATTTTTGGTTTGAAAAGGTATTCTAATGTTGGCATTAGCAACAGTATTCTTTCTGACCCATTATCGAATACTGCTGTAAAAAAATTGTACCATTTAGCTAGTAAGTGCTTCGTTAGATCATAATTATTGTTTATTATTTAATATCTTTCCTGATTAGGCGATATGGGCGCTTAAAGATAAAGCCCTTTTTTGTCAAAATAACAAAAAAAATTATAACTATTACTGCCTCGTTGGAGTAGTTGTATTTGCGAATGCGTTACGACTGCTGTGCTGATGTCTCGGGTTCGATCCCTGGGTCGGGTAAAGTGATATTGTGTTTTCTATCTCGAAATACTCAGTATCAGTCCGGAGTCTGGAATTGTACCCGGTATGGCGATAGGCTCGCCTCCTATCACATTATTGGACCGTAATAAAGTCGGCGAAAAATGGGTGTACTGGTTACACCTCTGCCTACCCCTTCGAGGATTACAGACATGAATGTATGTGTATATATGATATAAAAACTTTTGGAAACGAAGTTTTATACGGTGCTTTAAATTAACACCACAGTGAAATCGTGACTAATGTAATATCTTCTAAAAACTGCAGTCGATATTTATATCTTACGTAAATATGCAAAATCACTTTCAACTATGTCACCAATATGCTATAGATATATCACATAGTATACTAAAATTATTATATATTTATTATTTACTTACTCAATTTCGCGATTATGACATTATAAACATTACATATTGAAGTTCCTATATATACATACATAGGATTTACATGCACCTTACAGGATAACTAACTTTGCACACTGCTCCGCCCACTTGCAAATCATTTTCTGGGATAATAAGCATATTATGACCTTTTGTATTTGAATACCTTCGTACCAGATATCTTCAAACGCGGCGCGGCGCGGCGGTTTAGAAGTAAAAACAGACATTCACAATCGTATAGAATAATTATTTTCTCAAATTTTACCCTAAAAATGAGTGGATTTGGAATTCTTTGTGTCAGTCTTATATAGTTATTTGGTTTAAGGAATATTTATACTGAGTTTGAGGTGAGTTTTCTTCATAAAAACTTAACTACTCTATTGCATATCCCTAGGGAATTATGATATTGGATCGTTAAGTATTTCACTTTTCATTATTTACATCAAGGAGTGTGTTTCAAGTTTAACACATTTATCACGCTGTGACTGAAGGTGGTTGTTGCTATGCAATGAACAAGGTACAATTTATAAGCCGTTTATATATTTGAGGTTCACCTGACCCACCACCTATATCTACATTTGATAAATAAATCTAATCAATGTTTAATAACAAATTTATATATTATTATTGATATTTAGAATTTTCACCAAATTACAATTTTAAATCATTAGGATGGCGTATTAAGAGCATTTTAAATTTTATTAACGTTATACTTCGAATTTAGCGAAACTCATCGCATCTTTGCGAAAGCACGGATTTCGAGATCCAGTGCTGAGTCATGGTATATTACTAAACGAATAAGTATTGGTGCGATATTGTCATAAGTATATATTTCTCAAGACGCAAGGTTTTTTGCTTCACATTTAGTTTGAGACTTTGTCGCATTTTTTTTATCGTGGCAAAAAAGTGACCGCATTGCACCTAATGGTAAGCACAGTGGGGTCCAATTAGAGTATCGAGTAGCGAGAGACGATCTATCCCGCGCTAATCAACAAAATCATGCCGGCCTACTTCTTTACACTACGCCATGGGCAAGAAGGTGAAGAAGCGGTCGAGGGTCTATTGTCAGAGTACTCAGAAGGCTGCAAAATGGCCAGACATTGTACCCCAACTCTAGACCCCTGAGAAAAACCGGATGTACACTGGCTGATCCCGGAACGCTATGTCGAGTTTTACACCCTGTGTACGGTGGTCGCTATCCGGGCGCATATGAATAACCTACCACCAGCATACTCATACGTATATTCTTGGTCATACCATAATTGAGTAATAAGAGATTATCATATACATAATTAAGTATAGAGCAACTTGTTTAGCTCAGGTATAACAAGTTTTCTTAGAAAACAATGTGTTTCAAGATATAACTAGTTCTAGAAGGTTTTAACTCACATGTTTAGATTCTTGTTAGTGAAAGTGAATTTTTCCTCTAATAAATAAACAAATGTGGCACAATTTCAATATGTATACAACTTCATAAATAATAATAACTAGTTTTCTCCCGCAGCTGCGCGTGTATGATTAAGTCTAAGAGCACCGATGCAGGCAAAAAAAAAAACAAATAAAAAGTACTTTTAGTTTTTCATTATCCGACAATATATTCCTATTTTTCTTTCTTTATTGGACCATATTGAATTTAAAAATAGCCATTACGGGCCACCCATTTTCAAGTGGTGCGCTTACCAACGAACGGCATTTAATTTTTATTTATATAGATTGGACGTTCTGATATTTTTTGGCTCAATGTCAATAAACAAGTAGGCACCCATGTGCCTAGTATTCCTAGTCTGTTTTTTTTATCCTGGCACGGCAAAGTGACCACACTGCACCTGATGGTAAGCGCAGTGCCGACCAAATTACAGTATCAAGTAGCGAGAGACAATCTATCCGCCGTTTCTAAACACAATCATGCCGGCCTGCTTCTTCACACTAAGCCATGGGGAAGAAGGTGAAGAAGCGGTCGAGGGTCTAGTGTCAGAGTATTCAGAAGGCCGCAAAACGGCCAAACATCGTACCCCAACTCTAGACCCTCGACAAAAACCGGATGTACACTGGCTGATTCCAGAACGCGACATACTTGCGTGTGCCACTATGGCGGGTTTTACAGTGTACGGTGGCCGCTATCCGGGTGGATATGAATATCCACCAGCATATAAGGAATCTATATTCGGAATACTTATTTTCACACACATATGTACTCTTTATTATAGTTATAAAAGCTCAAGGAATTTCAGAAACAGTGCAGGGTTGAATCTACATTTAATTCAGCAGGAACATTGGATTAAATTTCAGCTCAGAAGTAGACTGTTCTTGTCATCAATCTTTTAGCCTATTCTTATTAACCGACTTCAAAAAAAGAAGGAGGTTCTCAATTCGACGTGTATTTTTTTATGTTTGTTACCTCAGAACTCCGTCATTTATTGACCGATTTGGAAAATTCTTATTTTATTACAGAGAATATGCTCCCAGATTGGTCCCATAGAATTTTTATCCGAATCGGTTGAGTAGTTTGGTTTTAAAACCAAAATAACTTGAAAAAATATGTTGTCCGATTATACGAAACTGCGAATTTTGCTTTTCTGTGACTTTTTCAGTGGTGTTTTCTTTTAGTACTCTATTCAACGTACCTATTTTATATTAGTACCACTAAAAACAAGAAACAAATTATTACTTTTTAAATAAAAACAAAACCGCCTTCAAAAAACCCACACACAACTAAAAAGCAAAAAATAATTGGTTACATTTACATCAATTAATTACGTACAATTTAAATCAATTATTTGGAGTTGGTGCCAGCCAAAACATGGAAAAAACAGAAAAATCAGGCATACAAAAAATATAAAATAGATCAAGAAAACAACACCGGCACCGACTCCAAAAAGAATTGATTTAATTTGTATGTAATTAATTGATGTAAATGTAACCAATTATTTTTTGCTGATTAGTTGTGTCTGGGTTTTTTGAAGGCGGTTTTATTTTTATTTAAAAAGTAATAATTTATTTCTTACGTATAATCCAAAAATATAAATATGTATTCTGTCTCATAAATTTATTAGACCTAAAGTCTCTCGTAGTTTCCGATACTCACTACACAAACTATGCAATCGGGGTTACAAAGTCAAGCGATACTAATAAAAATCACTCAAAAAAACCTAAAAGAATTCGACCAAAATCATCCCGCGCTTACACAGTCTTATTAATAAAAAATGCTTATTCCAACCTTAATCTGGAGTTACTCTTAGACTAGTTATTCCCAGAGTAACGTCGTATTAACTTCGTCATTGCATTGTTATTAATAAACTCGGAGTAACCTCGGAATAGCAATACATTCGCTACACCGGGATTAAGGTGTGCATTATGGCAACCCACATCAATTAAAAGTAAAAAGAGTGAGTCAATGAATGAACTCAATCCCCGATGATGACATTAATGACAGTGACACAATATTTTGGCCGGCGATTTATCAACAAAACTATGTTTATCAAAATGGATGTTCTGTGTTTCGATCTCTAGTTTGTGTAAATGCGTGTTGTTATCAGTAGAAAAATACAATCAATTTCGGCGGAAATCAATTTAAAAAAGTATTCGTTCCTTTAACTGGGATGAAGACGAAAAGGTAAATAATGTATAAAAACATTTTATTGCATGGTTGTTACAAGTTCATTTAAGTAACAGAGAATGATATCCTTGGTATTTATTGACCCGTATACCTTATGTTTCAGCAATTATTTCGTCCAGTTCTTATTAAATATGCTTCAATAATCGAAAATAAATTACTGGATTTACAACATTAATAAGAATAAAGTTGAACAAGTGACTACTAACGAGACATATATGGTTGTTAAAGAACAGGTCAGTTGATTTAGCCAGATCGCATAATGATAAAGAATGATAGTTATTTAGTGTCTGCCATACATAATACTATCTTCTTTTTCAGGATTCCAAACCGTTGATAATCACTAGTCTTAATGTAGATAAACGGGATGTAGCTGCAAGTATCAATCAGTATTATTAAAGCAGAAAGCATTATAATTATCTTTGGAATAATTATTAAATATACATTTTATTTTTTTCTAGAATATATTCATTGAAACTATTGAAAATGTTGATAAACAAGTAGACATTCAAAAATTTACTCCAGTAGTGGTGAGCAGATAGGAATATAATTATTGAGTATACATTCATTTATTATGCACATACATACTAATTGGTTTACCTAAATTTTAATGTCTTACAGGTCTCTGAAGATGATCCATCATGGCCACACAATATAAACTTTGTTATAGACTTAATTTATATATATTATAATGTTTGTAGATACTCAGAAGAAAAATTAAGATAAAGAATATAGCAGAGAACTGTTTGAAGTCCAGAAAGGTAATATAACTACTACTTTTGCTAGATTAATGGGTCATATAGGAAAACCCATGTGTTTGTAATATATGTGGGCATGGTATGATTGACACCTATGTGTGTCTGATGTGACATCATAAGGAAGACCTGTTGGTATAAACCAAATCACTGCAGAGAGGTACTATTATAATGCTGTTATTTGAGATGGGGGCGATGAGTCCTGCACTGATGTCCTGCTTAGGGTGTATTTTGCATTGCCCTTACCAGCTCCCCCTAGCCAACCTAACTCCCTAATGAATTTTTGCACATTTTAAAAAAGTAAGTTAAACTTTGTTTACATGTTTTATTAACCAACTGTGATGTAACTGGTTGTTATTTTTACAGGACCGTGGTGACTATGCCAATAATATGATTAGCCATGGTAAAATGTTGAAGGACGAAGAGCAATTACGGATAATTACAGATTACGGCTGAAGAAGAACATTTAATAAAAATTCACAAAGAAATATTTAAAAGTGCAATCGGAAGAGCAATTTTTGAGTCAAAAAAAGGGTGTGAAGAGCGCACTTAGTTAGGCACCATGTAGAATTTATTTACCTTATGTAATATGAATTTCTAATAAAAAAATCATGTCTTAAATTTTTTATTTACACTTAAAACACTAGTAAGAAAGAAAAAGATTACTTTTTAAATAAAAATAAAACCACCTTAAAAAAAACCCATACACAACTAAACAGCAATAAATAATTGGTTACATTTACATCTATTAATTACATAAAATTTAAATCAATTATTTTTGGAGTCGGTTCTGGTGTTGTTTTCTTTACTTTTAGATTCATAAAAACCAAGTATGGATCTATTTTATATTTTTTTGTATGCCTGATTATTCTGGTTTTTCCATGTTTTGGCTAGCACTGACTCCAAATAATTGATTTAAATTGCATGTAATTAATTGATGTAAATGTAACCAATATTTATTGCTTTTTAGTTGTTTGAAGGCGGTTTTATTTTTATTTAAAAAGTCATAATTCATTTTTTGCTTTTTAGTGGTACAAATATAAAATAGGTTCGTTGGATAGAGTATACCAAAATAAAACATCACTAAGTCACAGAAAAGCAAAATTCTCAGTTTCGTATATTTGGACAACATATTTTTTAATGTTATTTTGGTTTTCAAACCAAACTACTCAACCTGTTTTGATAAAATGCTATGGGACCAATCTGGAAGCATATTATCTGTAATAAAAGAATTTTCCTAATCAGCAAATAAATAACGGAGTTCTGAGGTAACAAACATAACAATAAATACGCGTCGAATTGAGAACCTCCTCCTTGTTTTTGAAGTCGGTTAATAGAAACACAACTACTTATAAAAACACAAAATACTTGTTTATTGCACGACGATATTTCTAAAATTGTGGCTATGTCGGATGTACATTGATATAAAAACGTTATGTCGATGTGATACAGATTACAGTATTGCTAAACCATCCTTAAACCTACATATTGGTGGGAGTAAATTTAATCCTTGGCGTAGTCTCGGCGTAAGCTAATTCTTGCTTACTTCGAGTTTATTAATACAAGTTTTGACTAATACTAGTTTAATCCTCGGCGTAACTTTAATCTCACGTTACTCCATGTTTATTTTGCCATCAGGCAGCTACTTGATGCCTGAAGCTAATAGCTACATTCCATTTCGTTTATAGAAAACTAGCTGTTGCTCGCGGCTCCGCCCGCGTGGAGGTCATGTTTGGGAGAAAAAGTACACAATACAAAATACCAATATTCATGCGTTTAACTTAAAAATGACGGATTTTCATACAAACTTTCATTCCCTATTTTACCCCCTTAGGGGCGGAATTTCCAAAAATCCTGAAACATATATTTTTTATTTTTAACTAAAATGCCAAATACTAATTTTCATGAATTTAACTTCAAAAATGACGGATTTTCATACAAACTTTCATCCCCTATTTTACCCCCTTAGGGTGGTATTTCCAAAAACCCTTCCTTAGTGGATGCCTACGTGATATAAGGTACCTACTGTCAAAATTTCAAGTCTCTAACCCCAGCCGTTTAGGCTGTGCGTTGATCGATCAGTCAGTCAGTCAGTCAGTCAGTCAGCTTCTTCTTTTATATATACAGATAGTGAAAATTGTAACTTATTTTAAAATTTCTTTATTCGTTATTTATTTTAATTATATGTAAAAAAACATAAACAAAATTAATGTTAACACTCTACATCTGAGAAAAAATTTGTTGTCGAAAATGTCGCATGCCATTGCGATTTTCAATTAACTTCATTGATCGAAACTCCTCGTTCTGTTTGTTTCGTGATGGCATCATTTTGCTCCTTTAATTAGGAAATTATTGTTAAATAATAATTGATGCTGAGAATACAAAAATCGAGAAAAATTCGACATTTGTAGTAGACAAACGAGTTGAACTGCAGACTCGAGTACGAGATTATCTCTATACAATCGGGATTGTATTCTTTAAGGAATTATGAGAATTGCCTTACACAATGAAGCCAGGAAAACCAGACACTTCGACATATTTTTATACTTCACGGAAGTGGGCAACATTCCACATTACCCGTACCTTACTTCTTTCGTTAACACACACGCACATATGCTTAATTTGTATTCAAAGACTCGACGCAGTGATTTAAGCTATACATGTGTATCATTTTTACAAATAATTCCTCCTCTTTTGTTTCCAAGGTATTTAATTATCTATTACTAGATGTTGCTCGCGTCTCCACCTGCGTAATTTTTGGAAGAAAAGGTATACAATCCATAGACGCATCTTAAGCATATTACACCTTTCTATCCTTATTTTTTTCTTGCAATTAAAATAGCCTATATTAATCAGTGATAATGTAGCATTCAAATGGTGAAAGAATTTTTAATATCGGTCCAGCACTTTTTGAGCCAATTCGTTACAAACTTATGTACATACAAATCTTTCCTCTTTATAATATTATTATTAGTATATTAGTATAGATGTACTAATGTCCAACTCCTTTTTTTCTGCCGTGTTGTGAAAGTGACAATTCCGCCAATATCAAGTGTAGAAGGTACACAAATGATGTCGCAGTATGTCGTGTTGCTGTTGAAGAAATATTAACATATGTACCCACTTACATTATGTTTTATACCAAGACCCCATATGTTTAATAGCACTGAAACCTAGACATTATTCAGTGCAACTTTATAAAACGTGCCATCAGAACGAAAAAATCGGACAGATGTGTGTCATTGTAATCGATAAGGGGACACCTATTCAGGCTGACAACAATAATCATTCCAGTTAGTCGTCGAGTGTGTACTGACCACTCACCCATATGCTAGGACTGTGGTAAAAATGGGATATAATATATTTGATCATTAAAATACTATATATACCATATGGAAATCAGTTTGTTATGAGGTCGAGGGTCTCTCGTAAATTGGATGTTTATTTTACAAATTTAAGGATTCAATCACTTTATTAGACGAAATGTGAACAAGATGCATCTAATAACTTTAGGTTAAAAAAAATATTTAACATACTGTTTGATTTGATTATTGAATTTTTCAAATTTCGTTTTAGAATTAAATATATATACTTTAATAAATGATATTAAATGAATATATATAGGACTAAATTTAATTGTTTTATATCCTACGATAGAAAATCATGTTGTAAATATTATGAAAAATATGTACTTAATGCAAATTATTAAAGGTATACTAAATATAAATATCGGTTCATATGTTTATTGTACGAGAATTGTATGTGTTAACATATAGTCATATTCTCTATTTTCGTAACAAATTATATTATTCAATTAAATATCCTTAAACCTATTCGAATAAACATATTTGGTAGTTATAGGTAAAACATCCTCTTTAACGAAGTGAGGATATTATGCGATGTCGCGTCATTGCATTGATTACAATGTGGTGACGTGTGTGAATATCTAACGTCTACGGAATACAGCTAGGGTTGCAAACTGTACTACAATATATATATGTAATATGTATAGTATTGTAGCGATAGCCTAGTTGGTTGTGGTACGGACTGTCAAGACGAAAGTCGTATGTTCGAAACCCAAATGGCATACACCTCTGACTTTCCTAAAGTAACGAGTGAAGGTAAACATCGTGAGGAAACCTGCATACCTGAGAATTTCGAAGGTATGTTAAGTCTACTAACCTGCATTAGACCAGCGTGGTGGACTAAGGCCTAACCCCTCTCACTAGTAGAGGAGGCCCGTGCCCAGCAGTGGGACAATGTTTAATACAGGGCTAGTATTATTATAGTATTGTACTGTAATTCATATAAGGTATATGCGTACTATACTCACCCGTACTTTATTATTGTACGCAAAAATACAATATTTTAGTTGCTAGCATAATTATTTTTTGTTACATCTAAACAATAGCAAACCAATATCTTTTGTAATAATTTTCTTTTCTTGAATCAACTATTTTGAAATGTGCTATACTTCTTGAGATTGTGAATAATACTATAAGTAAACAATAAAAAAAGTTGGCAACCCTAAGAACAGACTATACATAATAATATATTCATAATAAGCAAGAACAATAAAAGGTACCCGTAGCATAATAGCTCAGTACGTAGTGGCTAGTATAGCCAATGACTCAAGTGCTAGATTCTGAATTATAATAAAAGCATTCAAATATAGGAACTATACCATTTTGAGGTCTGCATTCTGCGCGGCCTGAGCGCGGTCGAGAGGCTCGTGCGGGGATGATCCTTGGTTCCCCATTGTCGGACTGAATCCCAACACTACAAACTTCACAGTTCACACATAATCATTCACTAAGGATGTACAGGTAACGACACAATCACATCTCAACATTTGATTTGATCTAGAACCTCTCACTCACGGGCACGATACACGTTGTCTGAACCAGGTAGGTGTTGTCCTCTTTTGATAAAAGCACTATCCGTACAAGATAATAATTTTGACGGTGTTGAAACTCGACAAACATGACAAAACCCAAAACAAATAGTTTAAATCTGTGGAATCTCGCAACCTTGGCAGTTGGCGCATAAAAACTCTACATAATGTGTTTTCCGCTGGTCTCTTAGTTATTACTTAATACAATTCATAATATTCATTGCAAATTAGATAGTTGTTCACACAAGTGTATTGAACAACGTATTTTTTTTAAAACACAAAACTAACGCGGCACTGGTCTCATCCGCGCGATCTTCTAAGACGCGGTAGTTGCTACACCGCGATTCGTGTGAATTCGTTAACAATAATTTTTAAAACGGGGGTCAACTTTTCCCACAAACGATGAATAAACGCAGAGAGGCACATTGAACCCGGCACCCAAACTGCGGGGCGAGAGGGGCTAGGTAGGTAGCTGGGAACGACTGCCGATGCCAGCTGAACGTTATTTTTTCCCACAGCATTGTTCCTTGGACCGTAGCGGGTGATGATCACTGAACTAATACATAATATTATCGTGTTTCGATATTACACTTGTTTCGTCCCTAATGCACTCACTAAAACTCATTTTGATTGTAAATTCATTTGGAATGTTGGAATTCCCGGATGAGGCGCGCGCGCGCTGCACACAAAGCGCCCAACTGTCAACTACCGACTGTAGTGTGGAGCGACCGTACGACTACGGAGTACGGACGGCTGACTTGCGACGGGCGACGGCGTGCGCTGTGAATCGACGAAACCCTGCAGCGGAGTCCCCGTCCCGTCGCGCCCCGCACCGCGCTGGCAACCGGTCCTTTGCATTGTCAAGATTGATGACTGGTGAGATCATCATACGAATAGCCGGTCTTTAATTCAAATTCGATCATACATAATCCGCTACGGCGAATCATTGACAATCTTCTGTTAAAACTTTTGGCAGAAATTGATCGCTTCATATTTTCGCTGTTTTTCAATTCTATTTTTGTAGATAATTTAAAAAGTATCGCTGTCTATAACCATATACGTGCTAGTTACCACCACAATATAAGTACAGCGCAGTTTCCACAGCAGATGGTAAGGGCACGTGCGAGTGGGACGGACGCAGGTGCAAAACGTAGAGAACTTATTTCTAGTGGAACATATGGCTTCAAACCATTTTGGTTAAGGGTAGCTAAAGATTTTACTTTGTATAACAGTAGTTATTAAGGCCATTCGTCGCGCAATTGTCAAAATTATGCCGAGTTCGAAGAAATTCCTGGGTAGTCTCCTGAACCGATTGTTATATAAAAAATATGTGTTAAATATGGCTTCATTACGCAACTTACTCTCTCAATGGAATTTCTTTAAGCGACTAACTCATGCTTATCCTTTACTAAAAGAAGTGGTATGGCATCCTGACAAAACTTGTGTAGCCATAATTACGACTTTACAAAAAATCATTAGATGAGCAAGGGTCATTGGCAAGTGGTATAATCTTAATAACAACAACGTCTGTTTTAAAAATGTAGGCACACTACATACGTACTAAGATTTATTTTCCAACTTAAATCATCATCCATAGAAAAATAAGTTTCACAGAGTCAATGGTAGTATTATATTTTCACACCTTTTTTAAGTTTTTATGTGAACAATTGTGTTTGATTTATCATTGTTGCTGACTACAATGCGCTGCGTCTTTACTAATCACAAACATTACACCTACGATCAAAGATGATTACAGATTGCCATGCTGCATAAAAAAATATATATTATTATTACTTTGAGCTACTTCTTTAT
This sequence comes from Laothoe populi, assembly GCA_905220505.1. Taxonomy (NCBI): domain Eukaryota; kingdom Metazoa; phylum Arthropoda; class Insecta; order Lepidoptera; family Sphingidae; genus Laothoe; species Laothoe populi. Next base: position 10,653,227 of record HG992155.1, on the reverse strand, counting down.
CCTACATACACAAAATTGGCAATAGTCTAGTTGGGAGTGGACTGCTGATACCAATGTCGCAGGTTTGAACCCAACGCCCAGAGCATATTTCCGATTATTATTGAAGTAATGTGTGTATTTACCGTCAATAGAGTACTTTACACCATTTTTTTATTATATCAATCTATAAGTTGCGTTACCGACCGTCCTATAGTCTGAAGAATTTTATAAGACCGGTTAAAAATAAGTGAGTTAGAAGCAATTCAAATCGAACGGAAAGGGTAAATGTTCAAATGACAGAAAAAGGATGCACGATATGATTCGTGACGTCACCCGGAATTGCCACTGCTCAATGCTCACTACACTACAGTCGTACGAGGGAGATAGTGGGAGGTGGACCTCATTGTATATCCTTGTAAAGATTGAGTGAAATAAAGTTAGTATTGAGATAGTGCGATGCTCCTACTACGCAACCCACTTTGCTCAAATGAACATGCAAAATAATATTTGGTTAATTGAGGCTCCGACTAGATTTTTGAATATTTTTTTATGTAATAATGTCTCTTTTTGCTATTATTTTCATTTGATTATATCATGTACAAAATTAAACATCAGAAACTACCTTGTTATTGCTCGCTTGATGTTGAGGGAAATATCTGAAGAATTATTCCGAACTAGCTGTTGCTCGCGGCTCCGCCCGCGTGGAGGTCATGTTTGGGAGAAAAGTATACAATACAAAATACCAATATTCATGCGTTTAACTTAAAAATGACGGATTTTCATACAAACTTTCATTCCCTATTTTACCCCCTTAGGGGCGGAATTTCCAAAAATCCTGAAACATATATTTTTTATTTTTAACAAAAATGCCAAATACTAATTTTCATGAATTTAACTTCAAAAATGACGGATTTTCATACAAACTTTCATCCCCTATTTTACCCCTTTAGGGGTGGTATTTCCAAAAACCCTTCCTTAGTGGATGCCTACGTCATAAAAGGTACCTACTGTCAAAATTTCAAGTCTCTAACCCCAGCCGTTTTGGCTGTGCGTTGATCGATCAGTCAGTCAGTCAGTCAGTCAGTCAGCTTCTTCTTTTATATATACAGAAGAACCAAGTGTATCGTTTAGAATTTTAATATATTAAAATTATTAATTAAATTACGGGACCAGATCAATATACATATATTATATATAGCAATTATTGGTTAAAAACATTTAAATTATTCTCTTCTATTTATATAAACCACTTAAGTAGGCCGCCAAGTTGGCCGGTCACTTTTACAAGTTGTTCACTTTAGAAATACATAGGCAGGCAGTCATTAGACATATAAAAAATAGTTTTTAAGAAATATTTCGAAGTGATAGGTAGGACTGGCCATCCTGAAGTTCGATTAACTTCGCCATGAGACTTAATTTATGGTAACAATGATAAAAGTTGTTTTCAGGCCCTTGCGCGCCGGTAGTAATACTTACTATAGTAGTACGGCACGGGTGCATCGATCAATCTTAACCCATTAGTATTTCAAAATAGAGTCTAATTAATGTTTTCTTATGCTTACGCGAATATTATACATTGAAATGAAACTAATTTTACGGATTCTTTCGTTATATCATTCTAACTTGAGAATGAGTAACATTATGTCACAACTCGTGGTAGGATATTGCAAGTTGCCGTGGAATTTGTAAACGGCGCGGGCGTTCGTAGATTTTACAACCTTCCTGCGACATATTCTAAACCAGCGAGAGTTTGTAAAAAAACACACACACACGAAAGAAAAATTAACATTTTAACGGCATACATAGGTATACTGGTAGAAAGTAGACGTAAATCATTGTAAATAAATCGTAGGCGAACGCCAAAATCATTTTATTGAGTTTACCGAGATGTCTGTGCAATTATATGGTATGGTAGGTAATGATTTAACTTTCTCACATTTTCTATTTACACTCGTGCATTTACCACCCATATTTGTTCTCGTTGAATTATTTCTCAATTTCATATTTGAACTCCGTTCGTAGACACGTCTCACTGACTCATCATTTATAAATTTCTGAGTCATACGGAACATACCAATTCGAATGACTGCACTGATTCGACACTCAAATTACGTATCTCTCGTCCAACTTATTAACCGTTGGGTAACGACAATTTTTTTACCAACTCATCAATATGGAGTATTTTTCGTAATGTACATGTGATTAAAAAAGTTTTAGGTATTTAAAAGACAAACGAAAACCTTTCTGATATTAATGACTGTAGCCTACCTACGCCTATAGCTGTAGAAGGTAGATTATATCACAACTTGGATCAAACCACCAAATTTAGATAATTTTAAAATAAGAAAACTATGTTCAAAGATATTCATCTTGGAATAAATATCTAGAGGTTTTTATACAGACTTATGTGTACACACGGACAATGAATGTGTATAGTAAAAATTATAGTAAAAAATTAAAATAAAACTTCGATTATCAGATATTTCTGATTCTTAAAAAGATTAAAAGTAAAACGATGAAACCCACTTAAAATAATTGATAATAACATTAACTGTTTCTAATCTATTCTAACCAAATTTGCCTTTATACTTTGTCATTTTTAAGTCTATGATTGAAAGCAATAAGGTTTGCATGCACTATTGTTTTTTAAGTTAAGCTAAATATTTTATTTACTACAATTAAATAGTTTTAAATCAGTGGAGTTCACGGAAGCTCCACTGTATCGGCAATGAGGACAGTTACATTGTTCCGCTGCCAGCGACCGTAAAATGAGTTGTTCCAATGTTATTGTCTATTCTGTAACTATTTCCGTCAACCACAAGGTATTTTATCCGGCTATACACCGTTATGTTAAATATAAATCCATTTATACTAACTAGGTACCTACTCTTGATAGTAAATAAGAGAAATCCTCGTTGACTCATCAATGTCTAGATGCTTGTCGTTAGAAAGCCCGCAAGTTTTGTAAGAGTTCACTTCTCAAACAAAGCGGAATTATAACAGTACCGTTTCATTATTTATAGCAATTATTATTTCGGTCGTGTATATAGACAAAAAGAACAATTAGGCACGAAGCAACGGTGTATACAAAAATGGTATCGCTTTGATGTGCAATTTAGTTTTTATAACGGAGACATATCGTACAACGCTAGCCAAGGTTGTCGAAGTACACTAGCTTGCATACAAAGTTGTCTCGTTTCGTTCCACTTGAGCCTTATTTTCTATGCTCGCAGCATTGCCACCACGTTTGTAACACGACGGATGTCATGTCCATGTGACCAGATTGCAAATGTTAACTTTACAAGTCTATGTGCCACCAGTTGCCGGTGAACTTTCAGATTGAACGGTTATTTTGAGATTTATAGTCAAATTATTTGCAAGCAATTTTTTTAGTAAACAGATGTTTACACCGTCACTCGTTGTGGCAAAATTTTCGTAATTCAAGTGAATCTTGCAAAAATACAATTTAAAAGTGAATACAAAGGAATAAGACTAATAATTAAGAAAGATTTCTGATAGAAATACGAGTAGAATTTCACTGACTGTTAAAATAAACACACTGCGCATGCGTCAACGTTGAGAGTTCAAGTTATATTTTTTGAAGATTGCCATTTTATCAGACAAAACGGCACAATACGGTGAGGAAGCGATGACCGCATGGACTATGTTTAGTTGGAGAAGATTGTACACTGGCAGGAGCGGCGATGCTACAGAAGATTCGCATGTGGAATTACCAGCAGACACGAGGCAACTGGTGTACAACGTATACGTATACTTCTGCAGAAGACCAGGCAGGAGCGCGAAGGTGGCGCTGTCGAAAACTGCAAGCGCGACGATGCTTCCAAGAGACATTGTTGCGGATATTATAAGGGACAAACATAGCGAGTAAGGTCACATTAAGTACTAATTGTATAATTTATAAGTTCATTATGTGCCTATCTGCGTCGTACTAGCCACAAGCGCTGCAGCCATCGAATTTCATGTTATCACGCATGATTTTATTCTTAGAATTCAGATAGGTGTGTAAGGTTGCATACAATTCCATACAACAATTTCTAAGACTGCGAAAAGTATGACTAGTGCGAAGAGGATAGGTGTACCGTTTAAAGTGTGAATAAAATCAATTTAGAGGCTTGCTTGATGTTGTAAATATTTTGTTTATATTAATCGTTACTTTAAAACATAAGTCTGTCTGTATTTGAAACCGCCACTGGAATAGATGCATTCTATTAAAGTTCTCAGGCATGTGAATTTTCCCATGAGTTTCATTACAACAGGCCCGTGTTTATTCACTTTGTAAATATTTTAACAACGGATCTGCAAATTGTTGACTACCAGACTGCCTCAGCTATTTTCTCCGTTTAAATAATGTATCTATGCTTTTATAAACTTGCAACACTGAATCACAATATTTATTTACTACAGAAATTGAAATAAAAAGTATTTAATCACAAAAAGCGACTACAAGAAAATATAAATCACGCTAATCATTAAAATAATAATATTTTTTGAGTAGAGCCAGTCAATGAAACGCAATCGATTATGTTAACTAATTAGTGGACAGTATAATTATTTCCCATATTTCTAAATCAAAATATTATGTATGTATAGTATATTAATTACGTAAAATCGTTATATAATGCGATTTGTATTATATCGGCATTGTCATTCAATAGTCCATAACGAAACAATATGGATAAAATTTATAAGTGGTATTTATATTAATCAGTGGGGCATTTATCTGAATCAATGTTAATCTCATTGAAGTTGATTAAATGAGTAACAAGTAACAGCCCTACATTGTGTTTAAATATCGAATACATACTTCGTATTCAATTATAACTTTGTAGTTTAATTTCCCACCTTGCACTTTAAAGAATTTACATACAAAGTAATGCAAAAACACGTTGCATTCGGTAAACACACTCAAAACCTGTAATAGGTACTTTAATGGTAGGCAGCGGCTTTGCTGTGCCCTGGCATTGCAGAAGTCTATGGACGGCAGTGACTACTTACCAACAGGTGACCCGTCTGCCTATTCAGGCACAAAAAAAAAAAGGTACTCACCTTATTTACGGTTGATCTTTAATCCTAAACTGCTTTAGAAATATATTAAACCATTTAAGAATGTAAGCACAGCACAATCATGAGAGAAACACAAGGACACCATTGTATACAGTAACCAAATTTGCAGTATGAATAATGTCACATGTACAATACGAGAGCTGCGAGAGCCATTTACTTTCCGCGTTCCAACCCTGATGGCACACCCAAGTAGTTCTCAAACGACTAAAGTTAATTTAGACACAGTCCAGGTGCCAAGTTCGTCCACGCAACATGTACACGGTACTAATTACTCCGTTGCACTAACTATTTCAGGCGTGTGAACATATGAACTATGAGTTGACTCTGATTCACGCCGATCAACACGACTTGAAAGTTTCAACACCGCTCTCAGCTGAAGGTCGTTCGAGTGATTCAATAAAATAGACCTGCCCGTATTATCAACATATAAACGTGAAACTAAAAATATAAACCGATACGTGAGGCAAAATATCGCTGGACGTGCGTTTGGTCAATGACGAAGAATTTTGTTAAAAATAAAAACTGAAAAAAAATATAATTACTACCTTCCTGCCTAATACTATATAGGCTTATTAGGCTAATATTACATGGGCTCGGTGCAACTTGTTTTTTGGCATAATGCACAAATGTTTATGGTGTGAATCGGCTGTGTGTGTGAAGTAAACTATGTTTAGAATTATTTGTAGGCAGATGCCTGTAAATACGGATTTATCTGATTCTAAAATACAAACGAAATATAAAAAAGCGGTTATTGGTTTAACTACCAAAGAGCGTCTTTAAAAATGTTATCAAGTAATTTTTTAAACACAACCAGGCCATCATGCTTCGCTACGATTTACTCTATCTTTATCTGTGCCTCGCGCAAATTGTTACTACTAGATAGGAATATATAAATAATTTGAATGGAATAAACAACAAATGACACGGTATTATCTTGCAAAGAACGACATGAAGTGCAAACGTGAAAATCATAATTACTTCAAATAATTTTTTGACGTGTTACAACTTCTTTGATGATCTGTCCACATTTATTATATACGGTAAAGATACACCAAGAGATACAAACACAAGTTGTTTTATATCGATGGGAAGGTAAAAATGTGATATCCTCGACGATAGTCAAGAGTTCGCCGTAGACTTGACTCTTAATGATACTAGAGCTCATCTGGTCTTAACATTTAAGTTCGTACTTTTAAAGACTAATGAAATTACGAAGTTTTAGATCTAAAACTTACACTATAATACGTGGCTTCTTTCAATTCAGAGATATTTCTACCCCATAATGCATTTGCTCTCTACAATCTTAAGCTGTTACTAATTAAAAATGCGTTTAAGCGAGATGTCTAACTGGTGCTGCACTGTTATCTATGAAAGGGCTTTGTACTGTCATGGTACATTGATCCGGTGAACAACAACCGCTCCTTAAAGCACGCAGAGTTCAATAATGTATGTGTACTTTTCAATGCCATTTTATATTACATGCAGCCGCACATCTGTGTCAATAGGTTGATTGCAGTGAACGGCGCCGTGCGTGATTGTAAGGAAGCGCCAAAGTACACTCAATTTAGGACTTAGGCATATTCAACACAAAATCCATACTAATACTATAAATGCGAAAGTAACTCTGTTTGTTTCTTACCTCTTCACGACTAAACGGCTGAACGGATTGTAATGAAATTTGCTAAAGGAATAGATTATATCCTGGAGAAGGACATATATCTTTTTTCTTAAAGAACAACCTTATAAGGGGTCAAATAGGAGTTCAAAATTTGTATGGGAAATCCATAATTCCTCGACTTAGAGATCAGTAAATTCATATTTAGGCTTTTGGTAGGAAATAAAGAAATACGTGTTTCAACGTTTTTGAAAAATCATCCCTAAATGGTGCAGAGTGAGGTTAAACTTATGGGGTATTCTTTAGATGTAATCTCAAGATTCAGCCACAACACCTGAGAGGCTGGACAATCGCTACAGGTGCCTCAGTGCAGAAGACAACTCCTTGGATTGTATACTTCTGCTCCCGAATATAACCTCCACGCAGGCGGAGCCGCGAGCAACAGCTAGTATCCTATATAGTCGCATATTATTTAATAGTATACCCAAAGAGGTAATGTTTGTAAGTTTCTAAACCCTGAGACTATTGACCCACAGTGGCGTAGCTAGGAGTGGATGAAGTGGGCCCCCACCCACAGCCTCGCACTTAGCGGGGCCCCGAGAAGCCTCTTTAAATGCGATGCCTAATTAATTTGATCACTTTTACGCTCAAAAAAGGACGCCACAAAAATTTTAATGCATCTCCGCACATTTATATTTTTTCACTATCAAAGTCAAAGTATGTTTGGTAGGATAGTTCTATTGGCTAGATCTTGGGAATGAAAGAAAAAGGGCCTCGCTCATACCCACGTCTATATTAGCCCACGCTACCCCTTTGCTGACCCGATTAAAATCTTTCTCAGATAATTTTGCGTTATACTCGTCGGTTTTAGGATATTTAAGTTTTCAGTAAGAAGTCATTAAGTTCATGCAGGCGGAGTCACGAGCAATAATAAAACGGAATCGTTACTCAATAACATATTTTTAATAGGATATAGTTTTTTTCCTATTCCGTCATTGTCATCCGTAGCCGAGGGCTGTCAAATATCCTACACAGTACGTCAATCGGCCTCATCCTGTCGAACTTGGACAATATTTTTAAAAACTTCTACAAATGCTGTTTTCTTTTGTTGGTTGACATGGAATAGGGCGTAAATGATAATTTTCAAGCGAGAGATATTTGAGCAGCACCGGCTAAATTAGTTGAGTCCATAAAATAAAGAATAAGGTGTGGCTGACCGACAGCACGCGCCTTCGTTATACTCATCATAATGGAAGCACTAAGGAGTCGAATTAAAATGGTAGTTGGTAATTTAAAACGATAGGGACTAAAATCTCCACACAGACCACGTTGTAGACAAAAACTTATTTTTTGTTTCTTTTATGGACAGACGCATCGCATACCATCGAACGAGTGACCTGCTCGCCTCATCGTTGAGGCGTATAAACAAAATATGGAACTGAGATCTCGGAGCGCATGCCGATCCGAAACACATGCGTCACAGAAGACGCAAATTGAAGCTGAAATAGCACGAGTGGACAGACAGACAACGCAGGCGTTGAATGCCCTATTGCTTACATAATACGTTTGTTATGACAAAACGCATGTTGCCTATATATACTATTAAGGGTTTCTTTACTAGACTAGCTTTTGTTCGCTTCACATTCGTGATTACATCGATCGCTACCAGAGACCGATAACCCTGAAAAAATTCTGTCACTGTTTTCAAAATTTTCTGGGTAGGTAATTTTTTTAATTGTTTTCTGTGAACCATATTCAGACCATTACTAAAATTCAAGCTCATACAAGGTAAAATGGATAGCAACACCAAAGAGTAATGATTAGAAATATAATATAAAGAATAAGAAAATTTATGACACACACACACACATACACTCACGCCTGTAATCCCCGAAGGGGTAGGCCGAGGTGTAACTAGTACACCCACTTTTCGCCGAATTTCGGTCCCATAATGTGATAGGGGGCGAGCCTATCGCCATACCGGGCACATTTACCAGACTCCGGGCTAATACTGAGGAATTTCAAGATAGAAAAACCCAATATCACTTTACCCGACCCGGGGATCGAACCCGAGACCTCAGCACAGCAGTCGTAACGCATACGCAATTACAACTGCGCCACCGAGGCAGTCATAATTTAATAAGATTTTAATAAGAAATTTTAGATGACACGGAATTACTTAAAGATAACAATGATCATGTGAATGTTTCAGTAATGTAGTTAAGATCTTATAATATTCCGTCTACAAAGCATGTTCCAGCCATTAAGTGATCACCCTATTGACATCGATTAAAATGTGTTAGGTACAATAAACATGGCAAGGTAAATTGTATCAATCTACTGATTTATATGACACACAAAGAGCTCGCAATTTCCCTCCAATACATCCACTCTTAAGACCTTAGTTATTGAGACTGGTAGAAGGAGTGTTCCTACATGATTTAAGCTGACTTAAACTTAAGGAAACGCAGATTTGGCCAGGGGTACTAATTGGTGCAACGCAGACACGTGGGTCAAAATATATTTTTTTCCTAAATTCAAATACTACAATACGTACTAAATATTACGATTAAATATGCTTACATATTCGTGATTGTTACATAAAAATATATATTATTCGTATTAATACTCCTATTTAAAATAGGAAGAAACAGTAGGCCAGCAATAAAGTATCTTCGTAATTTGTATGTATGAAGTTGTAATGAATGGGTCGTTAAGATGCTATTAAAAAGGTGATATTTGGGAAAATGATACAAAGAAGTAAAAAAATGTCTCACGCTATTTTTAATTGTTTGCCGTCTAAGAAATTCTTAAGAAATTGAATGAATGTTATACCGCGAAAAAATTGTATCGTCAGCACGTAGCGTCACGTCAGTAGTACGTCTTATTATACCATACTACATCAGTAGACAGTAGTAGCTAAAGTTGGTGTGTTCAGGATATTGTATGTTAAAGATGCAGCTCGCTGGTCGCCCAATTAAGGATGTAGTTCATGCTATTTGTGGAAAAGTAAATGAGGTCGTCATATTACTAGTAACGACATGGCGGAAATACTTGGTAGTGACCACTAAACAGTTTTGAGCATTTGAGAAAGCCAAAAAAGCTCTATATTTGGGGGCCACTAGAGCTCACTGAAATGAAGTATGTACTCGTTTGCGATTCTCTGATAACACGTAACGGACCCAATCAATTTTTAAAAAGATTGATGACTGGTGATGAGAAGTAGTGTAATTTTGTATGTTGAAGTAGATCACTTACGATAAGAACTTGCGGAAAAGACCATGGTCAACGTGCGGCCGAGCTGAACAGACTGTGGCGAAACCCGCATAAACGCGCATTAAAGTTGTTTTTGTGCATATGGTGGGATTTGAATTACCGCTGGCCAAAAGTAACGACGCGGATGACTATTGCCAATAGGTGTAGAAAATTAAGCAAGAAATTGAGAAAATAGTGGAGAATAAATCGATAGGAATTTGAAATAATTCGTTCTCAATTTGTATATAAAATATGAAAAACCTTTGTCCTGATCGAATTTATTACACACACATACACTCACGCCTGTAATCCCCGAAGGGGTAGGCAGAGGTGTAACTAGTACACCCACTTTTCGCCAAATTTCGGTCCCATGATGTGATAGGGGGCGAGCCTATCGCCATACCGGGCACTATTCCAGACTCAGATAGAAAAACCCAACATCACTTTACCCGACCCGGGGATCGAACCCGAGACCTCAGCATAGCAGTCGTAAATGCATGCGCAATTACAACTGCGCCACCGAGGCAGTCGAATTTATTATTATATTAAATATACTTAACTATACTAGGCTGTTCAACAGAGCATAGCAAGGTTGTTGCTTAACATAATTAAACCTTCATACCATTGTAAGTAGGAGATGGTAAATTAATTAATTCCTAACAAAAAAGATATGTCCTTAAAAAAGTTTTTTTATTCATAAAAAGTACACAGACTTCAATAAAAAACAAATTATGCGTCACTATAAAATTTATGGGTTTCCCTTGATTTTTTCTGAGATCCCATCATCAGATCCTGACTTGGTGCCAATGGGACCACCTGGGAAGTATACCCTTTAAAACAAAAAAAGAATTTCTCGAATCGGTCCAGGCGTCTTCGAGTAATCGGGTAACATACATAAAAAAAAGATTCCAACTAATTGTTAACCTCCTCCTTTTTTGAAGTCGGTTAAAAATAATAATGAAGCTTTTTATCTGCAAAATTAAATTTTTCGTTGTGAAACTACACTAAGCATTGCCTGTATTGTAGGATGACCAATTTACCATCCAATTTAAAATATGTGAAATATCAATGCAGTATACATGTGTCAAACACCAATTATCTGGACATAATATATTTTAGATTGCTCTGTTGTTTTGACACAGGGTTTCATTCTAATTTTTTTTAATAAAACAGAGTTTTAAGTACAATCCTCAATGCATATATTTATCAAAGTTTTCTCAAAAAATGTATAGGTAATACTTATAAATAATGAGTGGATAGAATGCAGTTACTTGTTTTAAATAATTAGTATGAAGCTATTATGATTCAATGTCATACATGCAGATAAGAAAGTCAGAGATAAAAGTCATTGTAATACGGCCAAAATCTGAAAGTAAACATTGCAGATGGTTTCGGCTATATAAATAGCAAGTACTACCAGATATTATAATGAATTATTTTGGGTTATTATATTTTATAAGTTTTGAGCAGTTGCCATGGAAACCAAAAAGCCTATTCTCATAATAAATTCGACTGCCACTGTTGGCCATATTTTTTTTTTTTTATTCTATAATTTTTAGGGTCTCTTGGTCTTTGTAAAAACTCTTAAATAACAAAAAGGCCGCACTCGAATGAGGCTCTGAGAGAACACTCTGGAATGCTCCAACACTCATAAGATTTATGTTTAGTGTTCTCATCAGTACGTCACGAATATTTCTGGTCCTGACACATTCCACCAACCAGTGATAGACATCTTCGACTGTACCACAATCTTCACAGTTGGGATTGTTACTTAACCCCATTAGATGTCTAAACCTGTTCAGTGGAACATGTCCAGACCGCATTCTATGTGCCATCACAACAAGCTTTCTGTTCAACTTTGTATTGACAAACCAAGGGATATGAGGAGGCTCACACTGAATTGTCTTATACAGTGTGGAAATTGGATTATGAATTAACTTAAATTCAACTTCGAAAATAAGCAAAATCTATGCCAGAAAATATAGATTGTAAATTCAGACTGCTGAGTATCATTTCATCTAAAACCCCTCAGTCTATTACATCAGTAGTATAATGTTTTTTAATATTCAGAAGTTCATTGATTCAGGAAATCTAGTTTGATTCAAAATAATTCAAAATGATGGGTTTATAAAATCTTGTTACAAATGACGATTAATATGGTTTTGTCCTATTCATGTCAATAAATTAACTCCTGACAGCATTATAAAAATACTTCAAATAGAAATCTGATTATAAGCTTGTAAACCTTCTATTATATTTAGAATCATGAAGGTATATGAGTTACTTAAAATATTTATTATGTAGGAATAACATCTTTCCAATTTCCTCTCTATTTAGTTCCTTAATGAAAAACTTGTTTCACAAAGAACCATTTTCGTATTTATTGTAAGTAATTGTATGAGTATGTTTAAAATGGTGCAGGAAATGAAAGCAGTAATTATATATGAAGTTGTTATTTGCTTAAATTAAACATTTGGAAACTATTATTTTGTTTGCCAAACCCACAAAAAATTATTGACACAGATATTATCTTTATAATAATGTCCCTTTTAAAATATTTTTTTGGAATTTATATGTGTATGTCTTAACATATAAATACATATTATACACATAAATTTCAAAAAAAAGATTTATATATCTGTTATAGTAACATAATAGGGAGTATTTTGTATATCTTAGACATCTAAAATGTATATTAGCAGGGTCGTCAGAAGCTAGATGTGACCAGGTGGCCTACAACCGCCTCTTACTATTATTTTTCCTCGTATTGCCTAAGTGGCGCAGTTGTAATTGCGCATACGCTACGACTGCTGTGCTGAGCTGAGGTCTCGGGTTTGATCCCCGGGTCGGGTAAAGTGATATTGGGTTTTTCCATCTAGAAATTCCTCAGTATTAGCCCGGAGTCTGGTAAATGTGCCCGGTATGGCGATAGGCCCACCCCCTATCACATTATGGGACCGAAATTCGGCGAAAAGTGGGTGTACTAGTTACACCTCTGCCTACCCCTTCGGGGATTACAGGCGTGAGTGTATGTGTGTGTGTTCCTCGTATTGTTGTAATGTTACAATGCTCATTCATGGTACAAAATCACATTGTAATATTACAACAAGATTGTTCTAAGAGGTGGTGGTAGGCCGGCAGTAACATAAGCATTGTTTCGTCACATCATCCACAGGTAGACTGGCAGAGAATGCCTACGGCATTAAGTCCGCCTTTACACATGTTGTGTGTATGAAGTTTTAAATAAATAAAAACTGTTTTTTTTTCCTTAGTAATGCAAATTTAATAAATAATAATGGTTGAGCACTTGGGCATATTTAAGGGGAGGTTCAGGGGGTCCTCCCCCTAGCATAGAACATAATTAAAAACCGAGGAATATTGTTTGTCGAAGTAACTCAGGGTGACTCAGGAACCCCTGAGATTATTTACATGTTCCAAAGGGCATTATAGAGTAGTTTGTTGGTATGCTAGAATAGGAAATTTTGTAAGGGTTGTATACCATCCCCAGATATTGAGGATGTATGTGTAAAATTGAAAATACCTATAGCAAAATATATATATATATATATTTATAATATTATAATAATTTATACTATTAATAGGAATCATTTTTGTTATTATTGTAGAATTTTAATTGAAAATTTAACTACATAATAACAACATAATGGTATCATATAAGATTCCAATAAGCACATTTTTAAGTCGAAATGCCATAAATTCCACAATCAAATAATATACTGTTAAAAATGCTGTGAACTAGACAAGCGGCACTGATATCTGAATAGATAATTTCGATAAATAATAACAGATATGTACTTACCTATTATAAAATACTGTGGACTGTAGTTTAAATTTCTTACTGGCCCATTATGTAAGATTCTGGACTACTTTCCGGGATGTTTCCTTTACTCTATTACACGCAACATATTCTATAAAAAGTTCTTAGATTACACACGATTGAAGCTGTACGCATATAGATGACAGAACTCAATTATGGTTTTTCAAAATCGAATCTACGTGCACACACTGCTATAGTCATCCACTTTAAAATATTGTATTACAAATACTTTTTTAACGACCGAAATGAATCTATAATTGAAATATTATTATGTTATGTACACAAATAATTATATATTTGATACTTTCGAATCTTTTTGTGAAAGTTTCTCGAGCCTCAACCACCCACTCTGCTCTTTTAAATTTTTTAATCAGTAAAAATCGTACATGTTCATCTCCTTAACGACGGCAGGATGGTTAACTATAGTTCTGTATATGATTAAAAGAGATAGATATAAATTATGATACTAAACAGAATAACTATTTGACTGGAACATGAGATCAGCAGAAAAGTATGAAATAAAATGTCACTTAGTACCATTGACGTATATTATATGGACAGGATTTCTAATACAAAATGACAGCTATTTTCTTGACTTATTTGAAGCGCCCCTCTCGAGTGTATTTGAAACTAAATTTGACATATAATAGGGATGTTGATATTTTTTAAAATATCGAATTTCCGATATATCGATATTTTTAAATATATCAATATCGGAGTTTGATATATCCGAAGAAAATATCGATATTTTTATTAAAAATTTTGACTCGTCTAAGGGTCTGGTCCTGACGCCATACATCCTCTCTTCGTGAATCGGGGCGCCAATGAATTTATTAGATTCAAAGATCTTGGAATCATATTTGACGACACCTTAAAACGTGATATTTTTTAGTTTTTTTAAATTATAATTTTTTGCCATGAACTTAATATTAGTTTCTACTTTTTAGTTCGGCTAGCTATTAAAGCGTGCTATTTTGTAAATATAATTTATAGTCCCAAAACAGCATCAAACCTAGTTATAATAAAATATTCGATTGTAAATTAAGACCCCATTAAAAAATATGATCTAAAATGATACCTTATATTTTTTATTATCTTGGTGAACCTATAGATCATAGGTCCTTGATACGTGTGTAAATATTCAAGTAAATCGGATGTCTTGAAGGTGGTGAACATTGCGTTGAAAGATTCCGTTACATATATACTTAGTCTACTTAGATACAATTGTAGCTAATATAAAGTGTGTAAAGACAAACATAATGGTAATGAGCTACAAAATTATTTAGCTACACAGTTTATAATATATCGAAAAAATATCGATATATCGTCCAAAAAAATATTAGTAATAAATATTGGTATTTCTAAATCATAATATCGATATTTCGATATTTTATCAACATTCCTAACACACATATATATATGGCCGTTTTATTGTTTCGAGTGCGTCTGTCTTGACAGTGGCTTTTAACTGATTATTGCGTTGAAGTCCTGAATTTGAAGAATTATTTGTGTGTGGTTTTTGTTAATAAACCATGAGAGTTTGTGTTTTTTGTATGACCCGTTACCAAACGGGAAGTGGAGTAACATTTCACAAGTTAGTAAACTTGCATCATGTTTTAGCTATGTATATTGTAACTAGTCATTTTAAAGATGAAATTATAATTTGTAAGCAAAAAATAACTCTAATAAGGCATATTTTTAAGTTAATTTGTTTTGTAATAGCAAATTTATATATAAATTATATTTAGGTAGGGTTGCCCAAGTTTAATTTCGACAATACATATCGATATATTATGTCTAAGGAATAGGAAATATTCATTTCAAATCATAAAATTACATTATAAAATTTCCATTATAGGTTTCCAACTGACTCGGTGATACAAAAACTATGGCTGAGAAACATGAATGTTGAAAATTTGTTTCCAAACATAAATAGCTATTTATCTTCTAAACATTTTATGGAAGATTGTTTTATTAGACATGTTTCACGGACCCAGTTAAAAAAAGGGCAGTGTGCCCACAATATTTTCCGGTGGGTTTAATATTATATTAAGCGGGGGTTATTGTCACTCGCGTCCGTAGGCTTTACTCTAGTTCCCCTACACGTGACCCCCGGGTAGTGGTAAATGAGTGACACATCTTACTGGTGGTAGGCTTCGGCCGTGGCTAGTGACCACCCACCGGACAAAGCCGTGCCGCCAAACGGCTTGCCGTGTTCCGTCGCGATGTTCGGTGATGCCATTTAGGGAGATGGGTCGGAATAGTTGCTTAGTGCAGTTGGGCTAATCTGACGCAGGGTGATAACGCCGCATTGGGAGACTAGTCGTGGAGGGTAGCGGGATCCGAGGCACGGTGCACCGCTGGCCGACCGCAGGTAGTTGGGGGCCCAAGTAGTGTGCTAGCCACACATGAAAGGCTGCCCCGCCAACTGACGAAAAATCCCGGGATTGCGACATTCCCGGGGGGGCTCGGGCGTCCCCGCAGTCTCCAGACTAGTCCCCCTACTGTGTGGTATTTCATCTTGTGTCTGAAGGCTAGAAGCATAAAGTCTCATTCCACTACCGTCTTCCTACCTTCATTCGCTCTTCCAAAATAAATTTAATGAAAATGGCCAAGAATAAGAGAACGTTTCCACAGCGGCAGCACTCCCTCTCACTAAAAATGCTTACCAACATCCGAGGATTGCACTCAAATCTCGTCGCGGTCCATCACCACCTGGAGACTGAAAGACCCGCTCTCTTATTCCTCTCAGAGACGCAGATAAGATAACCGTCTGACGTGGCGTACCTGTCTTACCCAGGGTTCACTCTGGAGCACAATTTTAAGCCACATGCGGGTGTGTGCTTGTACGCCCGTGATTACATCTGTTGTCGGCGTCTCCGTTATCTTGAAGACCCCAGATTCTCCGTTATTTGGGTACTGGTGGATACAGGAATTGAGAAAATTCTTTATTCCTGTGTATACCGGTCGCACAGCGGAGATCAGGAGACTACTAGGCTCACAGAATACCTTAGTGAGGCGGCGGATGTGGCACAAAGGCGGTACCCTTGTGCCCAATTAGTACTACTGGGGGATTTTAATGCCCACCACCAAAAGTGGCTTTTCCCATACCAGTGTACCGACCATGCTGGAAGAGAAACGCGGAAGCTTGCGCTGACGCTAAATCTCACTCAGTTGGTCCAGGTGGCAACAAGGGTCCCGGATGTTGACAACTGATCCAGACCGCTACTCAGTGTCGGTTTCATCACCCTTGGGTAGCTCCGACCATTGTCTGGTGAAATCTGTATCTGCCTACTCACCGCCCGATCCCAGCCCTAGAGGCACCCGGCGGGTGTGGCGATACAAGTCAGCAGATTGGGATGAGATGCGAGCTTTCTTTGCATCTTATCCTTGGCGCCCCACTTGCTTCTCTTCTGAAGACCCTTCTGCTTGCGCGGATGCTGTGACGGATGTGCTGCGTCAAGGTATGGAGTACTACATTCCATTCTCCGACGTAGCAATGTCAGGCGGAACTCGCCCATGGTTCGGGGCTGAGTGCGGACGCGCCGAAGCGCGGAAGCATGCGGCATACCTGGCATGGGTTGATGCTCGAAACCGCAAAGCAAAGGACATGCGCTTAAAGAAGAGAGCATTTAACAAGGCTGCCAAATCCAGCAAGAAGGTTCTACGGCAAGCTAGATTTGACCACATAAGCCAAATCGGGAAGAAACTAGCTTCGTACCCAGCGGGTAGTAAAGCGTTTTGGTCCCTGGCAAAATCAGTTGAATCGAACTTCCGTCGCCCCTCACTTCCTCCACTGCTGAGACCCGACGGGTCTTTGGCTCACTCTGCTGAAGAGAAAGCAAACTTGTTTGCTTCTCTCTTTGCTGAATCTTCACGTTTAGATACTGCTGGCGAAGTCCCTCCTAGTCTACCTGTTTGCGAGGCACATATGTCAGAAATTCGCATTCGTCAGACTGAGGTAAGAAGAACGCTGCGTAATCTGGACGTGAAGAAAGCCAATGGCCCAGATGGGATTCCAGCAATTGTACTGAAAACTTGTGCACCTAAGCTTTCTCCTATTTTTAGTTTCGTCTCTCTCTGGTCACTGGGCAAGTGCCTAAAGCCTGGAAGCAAGCTAACGTGCAACCCGTGCCCAAAAAAGGTAGTCGTGCTGAGCCTGCCAACTACAGGCCCATCTCGGTTACGTCCATACTTTGCAAAAGTATGGAACGTGTACTGAATGGCAGGCTCATGGCATACCTAGAAGCGAATGACCTCCTTAGTGACCGACAATACGGGTTTCGCCGAAACCGGTCAACTGGAGACCTTCTAGCGTATGCCACTCACATCTGGAGCGAGGCTGTCGAGAGGCATGGGGAAGCGCTTGCCGTTTCACTCGACATCTCGAAGGCCTTCGACAGAGTGTGGCACGATAGCCTCCTAAGCAAGCTTCCTTCATATGGCTTGCCCACTGGGTTATGTGCATGGATATCAGACTTCTTGAGGGAACGATTGATTCGAGTGGTCATTGATGGCTGCTCCTCCGATCTATTGGCTATCAATGCCGGGGTACCTCAGGGGTCGGTACTTTCTGCGACTCTATTCCTGCTGCATATCAATGATCTGCTTAAGCCCGGTACTTTTTGGTACGCAGACGACAGCACAGTGGTAGAAAGTTATATATCTAATGCACGAACCAATGGAGTCCAAGTCCAGTCCCTCAGGGAGGCCTTGGTAGAACGCTTGAACTTGTCCTTACAGGCAGTCTCCGATTGGGGCGATGCCAATCTGGTCAAGTTTAATGCCACTAAAACCCAGGCTTGTCTATTCTCTGCTAAACGGAGTCCCTTCCAACTGACTCCTACTTTCAGAGATGTATCCGTACCGATAACTGACCACCTAGAGATTCTGGGCGTAACTTTGTCTCCAACTCTTAGTTTTGGCTCCTACATTGAGCATAAAGCTCAATTGGCTGCCAAAAAGCTGGCTATCCTTGCGAAGGTGAGACGGTACTTTACGCCGGGACAGCTGCTCGATTTGTATCAAGCGCAAGTCCGGTCGTGCATGGAGTACTGCTCTCATCTTTGGGATGGATCGGCCAAGTACCAGCTTGAGGCGTTGGAGGCAATCGAGAGACGCGCCAAGAGGCTCATAGGCAACGAATCCATAGTCGAGGCAAGGCTGCAAAGCCTTGAACATCGACGTAAAGTTGCCAGTTTATCGGTTTTTTACCGGATACATTTCGGCGAGTGTGCCTTGGAATTACACAATTTAATTCCCCCAACCCCTTTCTATCATCGGACGACAAGAGACTCGGCGAAGCGTCATCGATACATGGTTGATATTCCACCAGTGCGCACGAAGCGTTTTGCTAGTACATTTATCATGCGCACCGCTAGAGAGTAGAACTCTTTGCCGGAGTCTATATTTCCCGAAAGTTATAACCTGGGTATCTTTAAGTCAAGAGTGAATAGGTATCTTCTAGGCAAGCGTGCTCCACCGTAGACCACATCATCACTTACCATCAGGCGAGATAGTGGTCAAACGCAAGCCTATTTATAGTAAAAAAAAAAAAGCGTTTTAAACATAATATAGTAGATTAAAATATATTTTGCTAAGGCGATGTTTTTATTATTTTTAAGATTTGTAAACCATCGTCTGTTGTGTATCATTGTCGATATATCATCCTTCGTGTCTCAACTCTATCGTTAGTTCCGCGGACGCTCACTGCTCGACTGCACTGCTATCAGCGCCAATATGGCGAAAATCAAATAGGCACACTTTCGCGGATCAAATATCCTGTCCATATAATGTACGTCAGTGCTTAGTACTCATTTGTCAATCTGACAAATCGAGTCAAATATCTGAAACCAAATTGTAGAAGGAAGGAAGAGAGTTTGTATCTCTCGGTATAGCAAGGAGTAGTACGGAAACGGTAGAGAGTACTATACATGGTCAATTGGTCTTAAAAGTTGTTCAATGACGAAAGAAACCTAATAATAAAGGACCTGCCTTAGTGAGAAAAATCGTGTTCAATTATATGACTATGACCTAATGTCAATTGGGAACAATAAATGGCGTCTTGGCATAGTGCTGTCTGTGTACTATTCGATATACAGTGTAAACTCCATGTAACGTCACTCTATTTAACGACAAACTCTCTTAAGCGTCGAAATCAATTGGCTTTGGTTGGTTTAGCTTGTTTTTCATACAATGTTTCACTCTATATAGCATTACACCCACTCTCAATAACGACAACAATTAAGTTGCTAAAATTAGTAAAAACTGCGCAGCTGTGTACGATCTATTGTCGCTTTATTATCCTAGCCCGCAATAAACTCGACTGTCGGCATCATGCATACCGAACTTTCTAAGAAATTCATTCTTTTGTTTACAAATTGGGATTGCTTGCACGTGTAGACTGTTATTGACCATGATTCATAACTAGGAGTCATGGATTATCTATACCTTATCATATTCTTAGTTGCTCACAAACTTGCAAACTGTAAACATGGCTACTAAAAGAAAATCACTGTGTATTGACGAAAAAGTTTTACTGATACGCGCAATAGAAACGGGAGAGAAGATAAGTGATGTTGGCAAACGCTTTGGATTTAGTCGCTCTACCGTGTCCACAATATGGAAAAATAAAGAAAAAATCCTCCACGCTGCGGGCGAGGGAAAATCTTCCAAAAAATTAAAGAAACCTATATACGAAGATTTGGATAAAGCTGTACTATCATGGTTTCATCGACAGCGCCAGAATAATATGCCTATCTCGGGGCCGCTCGTGAAAGCTAAGGCGGAGAATTTTGCTGCTGAACTTGGTTTAACTTCTTTCAAAGCATCAGAAGGATGGCTCGGAAAATTCAAGCAGCGTCATCATATCAACTATGGTAAAATAAGTGGGGAAGCAAAAGAAGTTGAAGTGGACGACCGCCTGCTTACAACGGCTTCACTCACAGACGAAGAAATTTTGGATTCAGTGAGAAAAACTGAGGATCAAGAACAAGGTGATGAAGAAGATGAGACGGATGAGCCTGAGCTTCCGCCGAGCATTAAAGAAGCTCTGGAAGCAGCAAAATTATTGGAAAAATATTTCCTTTATAACCAAGATGCCTCAGTATTGCTAGATATTAATAAAATAACTAAAAAAATACAACAAAATTACTGGTGCAGCAAAAGACGTCAGACAAAAATAACAGACTATACTCAATAGCGTTCAAATAACATTCTTTTTTATGCACATAACTACTAACAATAGTCAGAAATAAACTTTTTATTTTTCTAATTCTGATGTTTCTTCTCTCCATTTAACGACAACTCTCTATAACGCCATAAAATGCACAGTCCCTTCAGTGTCGCTATATAGAGTTTACACTGTATTTATCAATATTTGGTCATTATTAAATTAATGATCCCGCGAAACGATCTCAAATATTCGAAAATCGAGATTCGAATTTTTAAACTGTGTAAATCCCTCCATGAAAATATTTCTTTGCTGTTTCTGTCTTATTGTTGCAATATTATATAGAGGGGTGTCAAACAATGAAAATCGGTCAAAAGAACCTATTTTTTATTCTGGTGCGGCAAAGTGCGGCTTAGTGTCGGTTCCATCACCCTTGGGTAGCTCCGACCATTGTCTGGTGAAATCTGTATCTGTCTACTCACCGCCCGATCCCAGCCCTAGAGGCACCCGGTGGGTGTGGCGATACAAGTCAGCAGATTGGGATGAGATGCGAGCTTTTTGCATCTTATCCTTGGCGCCCCACTTGCTTCTCTTCTAAAGACCCTACAGCTTGCGCGGATGCTGTGACGGATATGTACTGCGTGATGCGTCAAGGTATGGAATACTACATTCCATTCTCCGACCTAGCCATGCCAGGCGGAACTCGCCCATGGTTCGGGGCTGAGTGCGGACGCGCTGAAGCGCGGAAGCATGCGGCATACCTGGCACAGGTTGATGCTCGAAACCGCAAAGCAAAGGACTTGCGCTTAAAGAAGAGAGTATTTAACAAGGCTGCCAAATCCTGCAAGAAGGCTCTACGGCAAGCTAGATTTGACTACATAAGCCAAATCGGGAAGAAACTAGCTTCATACCCAGCGGGTAGTAAAGCTTTTTGGTCCCTGGTAAAATCAGTTGAATCGAACTTCCGTCGCCCCTCACTTCCTCCACTGCTGAGACCCAACGGGTCTTTGGCTCACTCTGCTGAAGAGAAAGCAAACTTGTTTGCTTCTCTTTTTGCTGAATCTTCGCGTTTGGACACTGCTGGCGAAGTCCCTCCTAGTCTACCAGTTTGTGAGACACATATGTCAGAAATTCGCATTCGTCAGACTGAGGTAAGAAGAACGCTGCGTAATCTGGACGTGAATAAAGCCAATGGCCCAGATGGGATTCCAGCAATTGTGCTGAAAACTTGTGCGCCTGAGCTTTCTACTATCTTGACTCGCCTGTTTCGTCTCTCCCTGGTTACTGGGCAAGTGCCCAAAGCCTGGAAGCAAGCTAACGTGCAACCCGTGCCCAAAAAAGGTAGTCGTGCTGAACCTGCCAACTATAGGCCCATCTCGATTACGTCCATACTTTGCAAAAAAGCAAAAGCTTTATTTTGCGGTAAAAATAAAAAAATGAAAACAGTTCAAGTTATTAAAAAAAAAGGTTGAAATATTTACTTCCGGTTTATAAATAGAAAAAAAAATCAAATTTAGAATCCGAGTCCAAAATCAAAAAGAACAGTAAGTTTTCTATAATAACTACTACATTTAATACTTCATTATAATTTACTGCTATATGAAAATAAAATTCCAAAAAAACCTTCCCGCAATCAGATGAAATCGTTAGAATCCCACATCTTAACAACTTAACCTCAAATAAAAAAAATATTATGCGTACACGTTCATATGACCTAGAAGTATTAGTATGTCTAATATGAACGAATTTCAGAACCTCACTTTTTTTTCGTTGTCCGCTTCACGTGAATGCCCCTAATGTAATATAAGAAAATTAATAACATACGTTAAATTTGTTATATTTATTTTACTATTTACATTTAATAACAACAGGAGTAAAATTAAATCGAAAGGTCATGTCACAACAGGTCGATTCATTTATAATCGGCTATACTACAGCACTATGCTCTATCTACGCTTGCAACATAAAAAAAAGAAAAGGCAAAAAAAGGGAATGTGATGTGATGTTTTATTGTGATTAATAAGTGAAAAAAATATTTCAGACATGGCTTCGGCCTTTTCAATTGTGCCTATTTCAGACATGGCTTTGGCCATTTGAATTGTGTTTATTTCAGACATGGCTTCGGCCTTTAGAATGCCAAAAATATTGGACATGGCTTCCACCTTTTGAATGGATGAAGACTACAGACATGGCTTCGGCCTTTTGTATAAGTTAAAACCAGAGAAGAAGAAGACTTTAATTCTAGCCCAGATTTGGAACAAAAACGACAGACATGGCTGCATGGTGGAGAACCTTTGCCTTCTCTTTTATAGAGTGAATAAAATTTAAAAAAAAGAAAAGAGAAAAAAAATGGCGGGAATGTGATGTGATGTTGTATTGTGAAAAAAATATTTCACACATGGCTTAGGCCTTTAAATTATGACTATTACAGACATGGCTTCGGCCTTTAAATTGTGACTATTACAGACATGGCTTTGTTCAGACATGGCTCCGGCCTTTAGAATGAGAAAAATATCGGACATGGCTTCCCCCTTTTGAATGGATGAGGACTGCAGACATTTGCCTTCGGCCTTTTGTATAATTAAAACCAGAGAAGAAGAAGACTTTAATTCTAGCCCAGATTTGGAAAAAATAACGACAGACATGGCTGAAGGTGGAGATCCTTTGCCTTCCCTTTTATAGAGTAAATAAATAAAAAAAAAGAAAAGGTCGATCGCAGCTGTCAGTTTAGTCTACCTAATTAAAAATCAGAGTTTAGTTTAAGTAAGGTTATTAACATTTATTTGAATTAATTTGGTTGGTCCTTAAAATGGATACAGTTGTAAAATCTATGTTAGAAGATGAAGAAGAGGAAGAAAAGAAGGTAATCTATCCTATTTCACACTGGTACCTAGAAATGCTAATATAATTTCTAGATATTATCAAAATTCATAATAAACAAATTTGAAATTTATTGTGAATACCTATAGTGTTCTCGTTTTTCGTCATAATATCAAGCATAGCAATAGAAAAAACGTCAGCAACGATAACTTGTGTTTTGGTAAGGTAGTTCAGTATAGTATCATCAACAGCAGCCTAAACCAGGGAAATAATGTTGTAACTTGTAAGACCTCAAGTATTGTATAATAGATAAAATTAAATTCTACATCTTTGGTCCTCCTCACTTTCCCATCTTCACATGTCACAATTTCTGCGATACCCTGAGTAGAATTTGCAGATTTCTTTGATGATCTGTGAATGTCACATTACCTTACGACACCCTTGTCACAGTAAGCGGACCTCCCCCTGCGAATGTATTTTAAGAATGGCCCCCTTATGAAACAAAAATGAAACCTACAAACGACTTTCTTGTCTATGTTACTTCAAATATGAGAAATGTATAATTGAATATACTACTGCCTCGGTGGCGCAGTTGTAATTGCGCATGCGTTACGACTGCTGTGCTGAGGTCTCGGGTTCGATCCCCGGGTCGGGTAAAGTGATATTGGGTTTTTCTACCTAGAAATACTCAGTATTAACCTGGAGTCTGGAATGGTGCCCGGTGTGGCGATAGGCTCGCCCCCTATCACATTATGGGACCGAAATTTGGCGAAAAGTGGGTGTACTGGTTACACCTCTGCCTACCCCTTCGGGGATTACAGGCGTGAGAGTATATGTATGTATATATGTATAATTGAATACAAAGATTTATCATTGGTAACAGTTTATAAGCTAATAAATGTGTTTCGCATGCTTTTCACAATAACACATTTACAATTTCTTTTTTGTATGATACCTGCAGCGGTGGCTGCACACTTTTAGCATTTTGCTCGCTAGGCTTGTGTGTTCATAAAACTGTTTTAGCAGTTATTTGGTCTATTAGCAGCCTTATAGTCTTATTGATTGTTGTCATATTGAGTGATTTGTTTCATTTTCTTGAAGTTGTTACTTTATTTAGTTTACTCATATTTTGGCTCAAATTCAGCATCTCAAATAGCTCAAGAGCTACCAGACCTAATTGGAAATGCATTTAATAACCGGTTATAATTAAGCAGGTTCTGATCTGAGTAAATGTTTATTTTCAGGGCATAGTGTTATTTGGAAGAGATCTATCGAAAATACCATGTTTCCGTGAAAGTTTTCTGTATGGTATTGCAACTGGGGTTGGTTTTGGTTTAGCAGCTTTTATTAAGACATCTAGACCAATGCTATCCCAACATGTTGGTGTGGGGTCATTCTCCATGTCAACATTACTCTATTGGTCATATTGTAGATATCAGTGGTCAAAGCAAAGATTTGATGCACAGTTATTGCAAGATGCGTTGAAAGATAAAATTTTATATGAAGGTACAGTTGTAGAAAAAGAATTAGAACAAAAAGGTGTTTTAAAATCAGCATAGTCCACAAAGTTTTTTGAAGAGGCATGTTTTAATATGTACAAAACATTTTACATAGTTCAGGTCAGTTAAATTGTGTATATAATAATGGATAATGGTTTAAGTATATTGTAATACCATAGGTACATACAATCAGAATATTAAAAAAGTTTATATTTGAATTATTTACACTTTTTATTTAAATTGTACAGTTCTTATCAAAACATTATGCAATTTGAACAATTCAAGCTTTTACTAGGTAGGATATTATTATTTAAGCATATTTAGGTGTAATTAATACACCAATGAGAAATATATAATAATATATTCTTAATTGAGGGAAGTATAGGTCATAGACCAGGTACAATCTTTATATCAATGTAATGAAATGACAACATCAGTAAAAGATAATATCTATATGCATGCTACTTAACACAGAAATTTTAAATAATAAGAGGATTAATTCCAGTTAATGCATATTTCAGATAAGAAAATACCAATTATCATTTGTGTATATGACTTTTGACTGCCAATAATGTAATATGCAAGTGCTACTAACACGTCTAGCATAAATATAAGACGTTAAAAATGAATTAGAATAACTTTTTATTTGACATTATATTTGTAGAGGGTAATAGTATGTTT
This sequence comes from Laothoe populi, assembly GCA_905220505.1. Taxonomy (NCBI): domain Eukaryota; kingdom Metazoa; phylum Arthropoda; class Insecta; order Lepidoptera; family Sphingidae; genus Laothoe; species Laothoe populi. The sequence goes on along the minus strand of HG992155.1, from coordinate 10,627,284 downwards.
AACAGATGGTATGTAACCATGCCAAATGTATGTTTATTTGACTAGTCAACTTACCTTATATTGTATTAAGCTTCATTTAGTAAGTAGATCTTAGATTTAATAAATGCTTTGTTTCTTTATAAAACTGTTTTATTTACCATATACCTTTTTTTTTTTGTCGCGGTGAAAGCGTTTTATTACTGCCGCCCGCTCCGGGGGGAAGCGGAATAAGAATAAAACGGTTATGCTGGACTAGCCGGTCTTACGACCCAGCATCCCCCTCGCACGGATGATGGCTATCCGTGCTGCCGCTGGGCCGAGTCCCTACCCCCTATGTACACCCCACCCGACACTACCAGCTAAAACCCCGCGGTGGCCTTCTTCAGCGCTTACGGAGCGATCCCGGGGTATTCTAAGGAGTGCTAGAATTGCTGCCGGAATCGCCCCTGCGCGGTGCCTTGTACGGGCCCATCTCCATGTGGGGCTTAGGAGCCCCCGCGCACCGAACAACGACAGCTAACGAGGCCTTATCACCCGCGCTGCCGTCCATCTCGGGGTCGCACGATGCACCGAAACTGGAATGCATTGATATGGGTTAACAGCCCCCGCTGCGCGCCCGCGACCCCCGATGGCCCCAATGAGTCGCCTCGTACGACAGGCAGGGGTTACCGTGGTGAAATTCTCAAACGCCCCCATTCCACAGGGCGGGAGACGCCGGTCAGTCGTCCACCCGGCGCCTCCTACGTCTTCTCTGGCGGCGGGAGGGATTATATCGTTCCCGATCCCTCTCGGCACTCTCCTTCTGCGAGATGACGCTCTCTCAGAAGTGGGCCACCGCACGCCAGGACCTCCGGCTGGAGACCATGGACGACACCACGGCCGGCAGCGAGAGGTCTCCTCCGACGACTGCTCTGAGAGCGCTGCGCTCTTCGTCCCAGGCTGGGCACTCCTCCAACGTGTGTTGGGCCGTATCCTCACGGCAGTTGCCACAATGGTGGCACACGGCAGACACCTCCTTTCCGATCCGACACAGGAACGAACCGAAACACCCGTGGTCCGTCAGTACCTGCGTCAGCCGGAACGTAGGCGCACCGTGGCGCCTGTCTAGCCATCTTCTTAGGACAAGACGCACTGCCGCGACGGTCCTCAAGCCCGCACTTGGGCTTTCCAGCCTGGTATGCCACTCCTTTACGGCGGTTCTGCGAAACCGGGCCGCAATCTCCCTCGGGGCCAGTCTCTCCTGACGGCCGCTGGACGCCTCCTCCCGCCAGAAGAACGCTGACGAAAGGAGTTTTGCGTCCAACTGCCAAGGGAGTGTGCCGGCCAATACGCAGGCCGCCTCGTGGGAGACCGTGCGGTAGCCCCTAACTATTCGCTGCGCCACCAAACGCTGCGGTTTGCGCAGCAGGGCGACGCAGCGGGCGTTCAGGGACTCGGCCCATACGGGACATCCGTACAGGGCCATTGACCGCACGACTCCAGCGTATAAACTTCGGCAAGGGCTATTAGGTCCCTCCAGGTTCGGCAGCAGGCGTCCGAGCGCGCCCGCCGCCCGCACCAATTTCGGCGACAACTCCTTGAAATGGGCACGGAAATCCCACCGGCTTTCCAGAATCAATACCAAGTACTTCATTTTACAGCTGATGGGAATCCGCACCCCCTCCACATTGATGTGGGGCGTTAAAGGTGGCCGAATCCGAGGACCGTGAAAGTAAAGGGCCTCGGTTTTGTTAAGGGCCACCTTAAGGCCCAGTCGCCGAATCCTGCCCACCACATGTTCGGTTGCGAACGAGGCGAGCAGGGTGGCCTCCTGGAAAGACCTGGCTGTCGCTGTTACTAGCGTGTCGTCTGCATAACAGACGACAGCGACGCCTCGGGGGTTAGTACCACGGAGCACCCAATCGTAGCCGATGTTCCACAGGAGAGGGCCCAGGACTGAGCCCTGTGGAACACCGCAGGCCATCGCTCTTCGGTGCCACCTGTCGGCGCCTGGATACACTATGTACCTATCTGAGAGATACGAGCGCACCAGACGCCGGAGATACGGTGGCACCACATGGTACCGCAGTGCTTCCAGTATACAGGCCCAGGGCAATGTGTTGAACGCGTTGGCAATGTCTAAAGACACCGCCACCACCACTTCACCCCGAGCCACTGCCTCCTCCGCTTGTGCCTTGACCCGCAGAATCGCGTGAACTGTCGATCGGCCTTGCCGGAACCCATACTGGCACTGTGCCAAGTCCGGCCCGACCCCTTCAAGATGCTCAACGAGGCGAGCGTGAATGATACGCTCGAAGAGCTTGCAGACCTCGTCGAGCAACACGATGGGCCGGTAGGCCGATGGCGACTCTGCGGGCCGCCCCTCCTTTTTGAGCAGGACCAGCTTCCCAGTTTTCCACTGAGACGGAAAACGGCCCTGCTTCAGGCACGCGGAGAACAGGCCGCGGAGCCTGGTCCCCAGATGCTCGACGGCTAACACCCACGCACGTCCGGGGATACCGTCGAGACCCGGGGCTGTTTTCTTGCCCCGCAGCCGAAGCACCACCGCCCGAAATTCCTCGGGCGAAACCTCCGTTTACCATATACCTAACAAATAGAATCAATATCTACTGTTATAATCTATTTCATACATAATTGTTATATTCATTTTATTTTTAACGATCATTACTGTAGTAGTTTTTAATTGATTTTGCTATTACAACTGTGAGTTAAATATTATGCAATATTTATTTGGCAAATAGATTTTTTTTACATTTATCAGACATGATACAGATAAGAAGACGTCTTATTGATTTAATGGTATGTACTTATGGCTTAGAGTAACTTATGGCTTACGCGGAAAGTCCTGATTTCAAATTCTAGATTGGGCAACCACAATTTGTGTTTGAGTTCTCATTTCATAAAATAACATTAAGTTAATAAGTTATTGAGTGTCAAAGTATGGGATCACTTTAATAGGGTAGTTTCCTGTGTTTAATTTTGTACATTATTCTATACGCAACCGAATATAATACGCAAAAAAAAACTCTTTTGCGAAAACAGAATCAAAATTGCTTGAAATTGAGGTCACAATATTTGTTTTAAATATTGGAATGAGCAATTCACAGACATAAGCGAAAATGGTTGCGTATTGGGATTATATTGCTATCTCCCTCGCGTAACGGCACAGTAATGTGGATTCTGAGTACCGTGACGTCACGGTACATATCATGCATCCTTTTACTGTTATTTGACAAATTACCCCTCCCACCAGATTTGAATGGCGTCTAATTTACTTATTTTTGTTCGGATTCATAAAATTCTTTTGATAATAGGTTTTAGGTAATGTAAATTGTTGATTAAATTAATAAAAAAATTGAGTCAACTACCCTATTACCGTATTAAATTAATATTTAGGTATCGTGAGTGTCAAAAACTAGAAAATATTAACGATTTCATAATACCCAGGCTTGAAATAAACATAATATGTTTCGGTTGGGTATTGAACATGCCGCTTCTCGTTTTAGAGTCGACTAATTTATATTTTACTAGATGTTGCCCGCGGCTCCGCCTGCGTTAGTTATTTTTGGGGGTATTCAATCCATGGAGGCATCGTAAGTTATTACACCTTTCAATATTTTGCTATCCCAAAGGAAGCGTGCATTTTTCGGGATAAAAAGTGGCCTATCTCATTTGACCCCGAAGCTGCCACTATGCATCCAAACATTCGCATTTATAATATTAGTAGAAAGTAGGTTTAAGATTTGTTGTCAATATTTACGGAACTTTGTGATCGTGTGTCGTATTAAAAAACGATCGAGCCTTACAGTATCAAGTCGGCCATAAGATGTGTAACATCTGACATCTCACATTGGTAATGACTACTTTAATATGCAATATTAACATTAAAGCCTACAAAAAATACAATTTCGATTTTATTCAGTCCATTTCGGTTTAGTACAGTCCATTCCGGTCTAATCCAGTCCACTCCGGTCTAGTCCAGGTCATTCCGGTCGGTTCCAGCCCGATATCGTTTTATTCCATTCGATTCCATTCGAAAACCAAAAGCAAACCATTGCATCTGACGGCAAATCAAGCACCCCGCGTTTATTGGTCAAATCAAATTGCGTACGCTTCCCTAACTTCCTGTTACATACTTCCGTCCCTTTTCACGAAATCACTCCCAGAAATCTACAGTAAAGATGTTACACATCAAAAATAAGCCTAAAATTCCTCACAAAACGGGGCTATGTTGTTTTGTACTATGTAAACTTCCATTATATGATTCCGGTTGTTATTCGAGCTTTAATGTAGTGGTTAATGACTAGAGTGAATGGTACTAGTTAGATCGGTTGCATTTTATACGTTCGTCTTTTAGTAAGCGAGTGCCGACGCGAACGATCTTACGTATTGAGCAGATGTCATTTGCTTATTAGTTGTGTTTATTAACATAAACAATACATTTATTGTTTGATATAATAAATAGTTTAATGATCGTGGGTGTGCATAGGCACATGACAAACGAAGTATTCACGTAATTAGAATTATTATTTATTTATTTTTTATTAGTAGTAATGGATGGAATGGAAAGTTTAGTACCTCAAGAAGCACAAAGTTGTTTGATTTTTTTCGTCAATGGAAAGAAGGTAAGTTTATTCACTGGGATAGTACGTAAGTATGTCGTTGCATTTAAAGATAATAATGAATTGTAAAATTTAAGGTTAGGTACGTACTATATAGGTATAAATTAATTAAGTAAGTAGGTAGGTCCTATTTATATTACCTACCAATTTTTTCGAAACCCGCTAACGGTTTCGTAATATTTTTTTATTCACTACGAAAACATTAATGTGTTATAAATTAAATATTTGGTTATTATTGTTTGAAAAATACTTGTCTATTGTTAAATGTAAGTATTAGGTATAGTATGAAATTACTGTTTTTGTACTTACATATAAAAATCAAACATTATTTTTACATACATATACATTCACACCTGTAATCCCCGAAGGGGTAGGCAGAGGTGTAACCAGTACACCTACTTTACGCAGAAGTTCGGTCCCATAATGTGATAGGGGTCGCCCCCGTATGGTAGGCGATAGGCTCGCGCCTATCGCCATACCGGGCACAGATTCCAGACTCCGAGGTAATACTAAGAATTTCTAGATAAAAAAACCCAATGTCACTTTACCCGGCCCGGGGATCGAACCCGAGACCTCAGCGCAGCAGTCGTCCCGCATGCGCAATTACAACTGCGCCACCAAGGCAATCACTTTGTTTCTTATATTTTATTTACATCTTCTATACTTATAATAAATCTGTAGAGAGGTCAATTCTGTACATGAAATATATTTCCAAAATAACTATCAGCGGGTGATTAGTGATCGATACTGACGCCAAAAATGCAATCAGTAAAATTTTTGTCTGTCTGTCTGTCTGTCTGTCTGTCTGTCTGTCTGTCTGTCTGTATGTTCGTTATAGAAACAAAAACCACTCGACGGATTTCAACAAAACTTGGTATAATTGTTCTTCATACTCCTGGGCAGGTTATAGTATACTTTTCATCACGCTACGATCAATAGGAGCAGAGCAGTGAAGGGAAATGTAAGGAAAACAGGAGAACTTACTCCATTTTTTAAGCTTCCGTCGCGTGTGCAGCCTTAATAGTTAAAGCTACACAGAAATCATGTATGACGGAAATGTTCTCCTTAAAATTATATAAAAAATATTCCACGATAGCAAATGTCTATATTTTATGGTTGACTCACAATAACACGTGTAACTCCCGATAGCTTAGCAGTTCGGAGAGTTCTGATTATATTTGTCTACTCTTACGTTTATAACACTCTCAATCATCCCTAATTAATAAATGTTAACATTATTACCTATTTAATTTAATAAAAAAAGAATTATAGAAATAGATACAGAAACACCAGGCTATTTTAATTGCAAGAAAAAATAACTACTTGGATTGTATACTTCTGCTCCCGAAAATAACCTCCACGCGGGCGGAGCCGCGAGCAACAGCTAGTATGTAATAAAAATATTTACTATTATATCCTCCATCTCTCCACTCCGTCCATTCTGCATCTTGTGAGTCTCATTTGTCCATTGCGATAGAGCGAACTGTGGTGACTGGTGGTCGCTCTATCGCAATGATGTTACCCTTCAATACACGGTGTCTGCTATAGGAAGGTCTATGAAAGCATTTAGTACCTTTTTCCGGCGGGTATAATGAATAATCCGCTACTTCAACGTAATGATTAGGTACATTTTCTTTGAGGCATGTCCCGTAAGTAGATACTACGGAGCATAATGGATGTTTATTATTGGCTTATAGTAATAAGTAAACAGTTTGTTGTACTGCGCGGTCTTGCGTTATCAAAGAGCAATAATGTTGCATATCAACTGACGACTCGGGTTTATTTATCTAAGAGATACACGTGACCGTGTGTAATTCTAAGTTCTTCATAGGTGACATTCCTATTGTCATTGATACACCAAGTCTGAGAAAGTTATCGTGAATCATACTAATCCCAATCAATGTAGGAACGGTTATTTTGGTCTTACAACCCAGGATGAAGCTGCCCGGGAAAAATGGAAATCAAAGACGGCTGATGGGCCGAGGCCCTAACGCTATGCACACATTATACTGGCAATACCAACCAAAACCCCATGGTGGTCTTATGGCGAATGAAAATGACGAAGGACGAACTTTTTGGTCAGGTTCAGCGAGGCCGTATATGATTTTATTTTTATTAAAAAGGGTTTTATTTTTATTAAAAAAATACCATGAATGTTATGTTAATTTTGTTTAGAATTTGTGAGTTATGTTTCATTAAATATGTCACAAAACCGAATAAAATGATTTTGGTAAATAATAGTTCATAGTTTCATAAATATATGTTTTATCCCGAAATTCTCGATGTGTCCTAGGTATAACGTAGTACTGGCCGAAGTACATAGGGTGTGTTGTACTTTGGATTTAGTTACCATTTTATTTTAAACGTCTTAAACTCATGTAAGTATGAGATATACATTTCTGATATTTTGGTAGTGAATACTCAAATAATTGACTTTCCAAAATATCGATTGTGTACAGTACGTCAAATCGCAATAAAAAAATGAAAAAAACTGTCCTAGGTACAACAGGTTACTACAGGTAGCTATTACAGACTCCCCGCTTTGCGCTTATACCTTCCAATGGCTTTATAAGCCACCTATTATGACACGTAGGGAAAACCGTGACAGATTTCTCCAACACCCCAATCCACGAGGTGGAAGAGTGGGATCGGATTGTTACCTCTCGGTACTCTCCTCGGATATTACCTTTTCTCACAAGAGGGCAGGCGCAGGTTAAGATTACCGACTATCTGTTAACAAGCAGTCGGCAGCAACAGTTCTCCTCGGGCGACTGCTACGAGAGTGCTGTTCTCACAGTCCCCAGGCTGGGCATTTCACCAAAATAAGCAGGAGCGTTTCTATGAATTGTTATCGCAGTCGTGACACACATGTAACCTTTTGACTCAGAATCTCGCCAAAACACCCATGGCCGTAGTTACCTGTGTCGGCGTAACCGTAAAAAAACCATAGTATGTCACTCCTCTACAGTGCCCTCTCACTCTATCTTTCTCACTATTTGTACTTATAATAATAAATACACCCAACAGTCACACACATCACACATAGTTCTGACCCCACACTAGGTAAAACCTGTATCGTGGGTATCAAGAACTACGAGGACAACACCCAGACCTAAAACAAATATCTGTCTGTCACACAAATATTTTTCTCGGTGCGGGAATCGCACCATTTTATTTTATTTAAAATATTGAGATTTTAATTCCTATGTACCTATTTCAAAAAAATAATAATTATATCTCTTAATAATAAATATAATTTTATCGTATTTAAGTATTCAGATATTAATTCCTATATATTTCTAAATATAATAAGACACAGTTAACATGTAACTTAAAATTTGTACCTAAACAACACCTTCACTGTTTTAGATCATATTTCATATAACGGTCAAGTTATAGACGCCAACAGTGGGTCTGACCCGCCGCAATAGATGTTTCACATCAAAATCACAGGCTATTAGCGAAATTGACATGATGTGATAAAATGTGACAAAAACACAATTCATTTACATTATGCTAACAAAATTCTCTTATGTAGGTACTTAACAGGCAGATAGATGGTTTTGGTTTATAGACACTCTAGGGTTTTCTAAACGTCACATTTAAAGCGTCTTTTGTTACCTATAAAACTTTTAATTGAAGACTCTTTATAAACTTAGGTAGGTTCCGAATATGTATATTTTTCATACATCTTTTGGCTGCCTCGTCATTTGCGGGTGAACTTACAAAGAGCAAGGAATGAAATAGTGTAAACAGTTTCTTCTTTTTCATGGGGCTCTCCAATTACTGAAGGTTGGCGGTCAGCTTGGAATATTCAATTTTGTTTCTTGCGAGGCGGAAAAGCTATGCAGCACTCACGATGCCCGTCCACTCTGTAATGTTGCGTAACCAAGATTTCTTCCTACGCTCAACTCCTAATTTGCCGGCGATCTTGCCCATAATTATAAGTTAACAGTTTAATGCTATTTAATGGGAATTTCAGGTTGAAGAACCCAACCCAGACCCTGAATGGACTCTTCTCTGGTACCTGAGAAGAAAATTGCACCTGACTGGCACAAAATATGGCTGCGGGGAAGGAGGTTGTGGCGCATGTACTGTCATGGTCTCTCAATATTTAAGACGCGAAGACCGTGTGAAGTATCCTTTTGAATTTGAATTTTATTATTATAAATCAATAAATGAACACCCAAGACATCTATACTATAGTAAAGCTGCAGATGTAAGTTTGTCTGTACATTAAATATTTTTGCAAACTTTTGATTATAACGTGTTATATTATCGATATATATGTTAATATTATAAACCTTTGCTATCCGTAAATCCGCGACTTGTATTGAGCAAGATAGTAGATAAGCAAGACTTGATAACCATTTTCTTAAAGGTTATTATTATGTTATTTGTTTTCAAAGTATCACTTTATGTTAGGTTTAAATACAAAAGAATATGCATCTTACGTAGCGAGGCATGGACCACAAATAATTAGACTCTATCACTCAGCTTAACTTGACGTTTTTAACAGCAAATGTTACGATAAGTACTTAAACCTTATATAGGTAGGTACCTATATACTAATTTTAAGTAAATTGTGTTAAAAATAAACAATGTGCCTAACAGGGCTAACAGTAATTTTAATATTCAACAATCGTAGTTAGAAAATATTTATCAACTGTAAATGCCTAAAATATATCCCCATATGAAATCCTATCACGAACTCAGGAATATCGCTATCAATGCATGTTTGGCGCCGGTTTGCGCAATGCACGGCTTAGCGGTTACGACGGTGGAAGGAATTGGGACGACACAAGATAAATTACACCCAGTTCAAGAGCGAATAGCTAAATCACATGGTTCGCAATGCGGATTCTGTACTCCAGGAATTGTGATGTCGATGTACACTTTATTAAGGAGTTCAAAACAAATTCAATATAATGATATAGAAACCTGTTTACAAGGAAACTTATGTAGATGTACTGGCTACAGACCGATATTAGAAGGATTCAAGACTTTCGTGCAAGGTTGGGAGAAACATTATGTTACTGATGAGAATACTCCATGCGTGATGGGAAAAGAATGTTGTCGAAATCAAAAATCAGATAAGCAAGAGAAATCTTTATGTAACAAATCATCTTTTAAGCCATATGATCCGTCACAGGAACCAATATTTCCGCCAGAATTGAAGTTAAATAACTGTTATGATGATTCTTATTTATTAATCAAAGGGCAAAACGTTATTTGGATTCGACCAAGAAATATTAAGGAATTGCTGTCAATCAAATACAAATTCCCTTCAAGTAAAATTGTAGTTGGCAATACAGAAGTTGGAGTAGAAATGAAGTTTAAAAAGTTGGTTTATCCTATATTATTGTCACCTTCCACCATACCTGATATGAACTTTTGTAAAGTCTCGGAGCAAGGAATTATAATTGGCGCAGTAACATCTTTGACTGATTTACATAATTTCTTGGAAAATGAAACAAAAATAAATTCAAATAAGGGAAAGGTATTCTCATCTATATTACATATGCTACATTGGTTTGCTGGTAGCCAAGTACGAAATGTTGCGTCATTAGCTGGAAATATAATCACAGCGAGTCCTATATCTGATTTAAATCCCATATTGATGGCAAGTGGTTCTATATTAAACGTTTGCAGTTCAGAAAGATGTTATAGAAAAATAACAATAAATGAACACTTTTTTAAAAGTTATAGAAAGACTGCGCTTAGTGATGACGAGATTGTTGTATCAATTGAGATTCCTTTTACCCTAAGCAGGCAATATTTTAAAGCCTATAAACAAGCCAGACGGCGAGATGACGATATATCCATTATCACAGCTGCATTTAATGTTAAATTTGAAGAAAGCAGCAATATAGTATCAGAAACAAAAATGTGTTTTGGTGGTATGGGGCCAACAACTCTATACGCCAAAAAGTCATCGGAATTGTTAGTGGGTCGCAGTTGGAATGAAAAAGTTATCAACATTATATGCGAATCTTTAATCGATGAGTTACAATTAGATTCATCTGCTCCTGGAGGAATGGTTGAATATAGAAAATCTTTATGTTTGAGCTTATTCTTCAGATTTTATTTATATGTATCACAGGAAATCGTTAAACAAAGTGGGTCTACAGTATCTAAGTTCGAATTAAGCGGCGTTGATGAAATCCCGATTTTTGAACCTTCTAGTTCACAATGTTTTGAAATCAAAGATACTTCTAAAAACTCTGATACAATCGGTAGGCCGTTGCCTCATTTATCTGCGTTCAAGCAAGCTACCGGTGAAGCCATATATTGTGACGATATTCTGCCTCTAGAAGGAGAGCTTTATTTGAGTTTAATTCTTAGTAAAGAATCACACGCCAGAATTGTATCAATAAACCCTAGTAAAGCTTTAGCTCTAGACGGCGTAGAAGCTTTTATTTCTGCAGAAGATTTAGATATACAATGTAATAAAATGGGTCCTATATTAAAGGACGAGGAAGTATTTTCAAGGCATCATGTTACTAGCCGGGCGTGCGTTATAGGAGCAATAGTAGCTAAAACTGAAATGGTCGTTAAGAAAGCCAAAGATCTTGTTGCTGTTACTTATGAGCGTTTAGATCCAGTAATTATTACTACAGAAGATGCAATTAAACACCTGTCTTACTTCTCGGGTTACCCACAACAATTAAATAAAGGTGACATAAAAAAGGCCTTTTTGGAATCTAGTCACGTTGTTGAAGGTAAAATACGAATCGGTGCCCAGGAGCATTTTTATCTTGAAACAATCTCGGCTTATGGTATTAGAAAGGAAGATGAACTTGAAATTATATCAACTACCCAAGCCCCGGCAGAGATTGCGGTTAGTAAATAGCTATTTGTCAACGTTCTAAAATAACATTGAAAAATATATTTATGTATAGCTTTTGAAATTAATAATGTAAACATCTTTACCTCTGTTTTACAGCATACAGTAGCGCAATGTCTTCAAATACCAAATCACAAAGTTATTTCAAAAGTGAAAAGAATTGGTGGTGGTTTTGGTGGAAAAGAAACTAGAGCTGGTATTTTGGCAGTACCTGTTGCAATCGCTGCTTATAAATTAAAGAAACCTGTCAGATCAGTATTAGATAGAGACCAAGATATGCAAATTACAGGTTATAGACATCCCTTCTTGATTCAATATAAAGCTGCTTTCAACGAACAGGGTAGAATAACTGGTGTTTTATATGACTTGTATGCTAATGCCGGATACTCTATGGACATTTCTTGTTCCGTGAGTATTTTGACGTTTTAAATTAAGTAATATTTTTTTACGTAAGTATAATATTTTTTATGGATTGCAGATGATGGACAGAACTATATTCCATGTTGATAATAGCTATTTCATTCCAAACATAGAAGTTAATGGATATCTTTGCAAGACAAATATGCCATCTAATACCGCATTTAGAGGATTTGGAGCACCTCAAGCTATGTTGGCGGCAGAAACAATGATAAGACACGTGGCTTCTGTCGTCAATAAATCATATGAAGAAATTGTTGAAATTAATCTTTACCAAGAAGGGTCTTTGACACATTTCAACCAATCACTTTCACATTGTACACTTTCTAAGTGTTGGAGTCAATGTATAAAAACATCTGATTATTGGGAACGGAAGAAAAGTGTAGATGGTTTTAACATGTAAGTTTTACTATGTTATGTAATGTTCTTAATATTTTAGAGTTTTATTTATCCTTTTTGATATCAAATATGTACATAACCGTAAAAAAATTATGTTTTAGGGCTAATCGCTGGAAAAAGAAAGGCATTGCTTTAGTACCTACAAAATATGGGATATCATTCCAATCTGACTTTCTTATGCAAGGAGGTGCGTTAGTTTTAGTGTACACTGATGGATCAGTGTTACTTTCTATTGGAGGTGTAGAAATGGGGCAAGGCCTTTTTATCAAAATGATACAAGTAGCTTCAAAAGCACTAGAAATAGATCACACAAAAATTTACATAAGCGAAACTACTACTGACAAAATACCTAATAGTTCCCCTACCGCTGCAAGTATAAGTTCTGATTTATATGGAATGGCTATTCTAAACGCGTGTCATGATTTAAAAGAAAGGATTGCGCCTTACAAAGAGAGAAATCCATCGGGAACTTGGGAAAACTGGGTTTCAGATGCTTATATGGACAGAGTGAGTCTATTCGCGACTGGTTTTTATGCAGCTCCAAAAATTGAATATAATCGAGAAAAGAATTGTGGTAACCTATTCGAATACTTCACTTATGGGGTTGCATGTTCTGAAGTAATTGTAGACTGCTTGACTGGGGATCATCAAGTCCTAAGAGCAGATATTGTGATGGATATTGGTGAAAGTTTAAATCCAGCAATCGATATTGGGCAAATTGAAGGAGCATTTATGCAGGGCTATGGCTTATTTACAATCGAGGAAATGGTGTTTTCACCGAACGGGGACGTCCTTTCTAAGGGTCCTGGCGCGTACAAAATCCCCGCATTCTCTGATATACCAAAAGTTTTTAACGTATCTTTACTTAAAGGTGCTCCAAATCTACGGGCTGTTTATTCTTCTAAGGTAGTATTATTACAATTTTGAATAGAGGTTTGTAGTTGAAAATCGATAAATATTTTTATTTTCTAGGCTGTTGGTGAACCACCGTTGTTTCTTGCTGCGTCTACCTACTTTGCAATAAAAGAAGCTATAAAATCTGCTCGATGCGATAGTGGTGCATCTTCAGTATTTGAATTAGATACTCCAGCAACATGTGCCCGCATTAGGATGGCGTGTGAGGACCATATTACGGAGCAGGTAAAATTACTTTTAGTATTTACATTCAAATATGTATTAGCCAATGGTAAAAATAATTTCTATATACAAACTACATCTACAGGATGTTGCATATAGTTTGTATACATAATAATGCATACCAACAACGTAAGGGAGGGTGATTGGAAACATAACAGTAAAGTTAAAAATCCCATAAACTAACTTATCTGAGTAATTGAAATTTGTATAAAATTATTCGTTTTATGAACCCTGAAATCAATGAAACATGAGTATATTTAAGGTCTATATAATGGGTTTGTACTTTATTTTAAAAGTAACGATACAATTTTAAAGTCGCGCTACAAAAATGCCGAGAAAATTCCAATTTTTTTATTTTACAAGAAGTTTTAGTAACTTCTTAGTAAAGTAAAATGACTAACTCTGTACGTTGAGATTTTATTAGCACCGCCTATCTGCAACACATTGTAGGTATAGGTAATACAATTATATATTATATGTCCTACTTATTAAAGGTGAATGTTATATTTCATTTTATGGATAATTCATTTTATAAGTGCTGATTATTTATAACCTATTCATTTATCACCATTTTGTTGTTTGTAATAAGAAAATGAATATTAGAATAACTTCTGTTTTACTTTGTTATAGGTTATACCGACAATAAATAGGAGCGGTGTACCATGGAACGTCGTCGCTTAATACAATTTTTTTAACTATTCTATTATTTAAAATCTTCAGGAATCACGAGGAGATTCTCAATTCGTCTGTTTAAATCTGTATGAATAAACAAGGTTAGTTAGAAAGGTGTAATAAGCCGTGGCTAACTTAAAGTCTCACAGATACTGATTTCTACAATAAATATATAATTTCGTCAAACCCATTTTAATGTATACTAAAACTAGCGGCCCCGGCAGACGTCGTCCTACCCGAAAATCAGCGCCACATTAAATATTGTGATATTTTGAAGATCACAATCTTTGGAATTTATCCCACAAATCCCAGCAAATTAAATTTGGTGACATACCAACAGTAGCGCCACCTACCGGGTCAATTGTGTTTTTAAACCATCCAGGAAACCATCGTAATATACACACAAAGTTTAATCTCAATCGGTCGAGCCATTTAGGGGCAGTTTTTGGGGCTCAAATCAACTGGTAAAAACATTGACTTATAATCTATAGACACGAACTGTCGAAGAAACAATATTTTCCATATACCTTGTGCGCCCACTAATGCCATCTATTCATTTTACTAAGAACTATTTGGTTTGATCTATGACAGTTAGAAGCGTGATAACTCCGTCACTTTTTCTCGAACAGGACTTTCCGCGCGCCAAAACGGGACAAACTATATAATGAATTTTGTTGTGAAATATAGACTTCCCGTATTAAGAATTGAAATTAATTAATATTTATTGATATTACGTTCTAAACGTTATGAAATTATGTTATTTACCTTATATACTATTAACAGTTTCACTGTAAATCAATTTAAGGCAGATTTGTTCGGGAATGTCGCTACTAATTATTAAAATTAACTCGACACTGAAAGATGCAATGTGGTGTGCATACTTAGGTGGCATGAAGCAAACTAACGTCGGTGCGGTGTTTCCACCGCAACTCGGTGGAACATAATGTTTGTTCTGGTCGCCGCATCTAGTACGTAGTACATATAGATCGCTGGGTAAAACAGTGCAAATTTCTTTTCAGGGCACATTAATTATTATAGAAGATAATGCTCATGAATGCATGAAAATAAGTCATAAAGATGTAATATGTGCTTCCACAAGTAATATATTAATTCTTATTAAATCCACGCAATAGTCAATAGAAAAACATAAAAACTTTAAACCTCCTGTACATTTTCAATAATGTCGCTTAATCGAATAAACCGCCAACCTTCGTTAACAACCATGTTTGTGAATTTTAGATCTTTCAGAGGATTCATGATATCTTCATAGAGTGTACTTAACTGAAATAAAAATGTTAATATTATACGTATTACCAATCTTTTTTTTGTCCCGACACGCCAATGACCACTTTAAACATGTTGGTAAGTAGGTACAGCACGGGCGTAGATCGGTTTATGTACCGGGGAGTTAAAAAAAAAAAATTAAAAATATTAATAGCGAGGAGTATAAATGAAGTAATCATTTATATTCCTCGCATCTCCTTATTTTCATAATATAAATGTAATATTTTGGATATTTCGGTGCAGCTGTTGGACCCCCGAAACCCTCCTCCTGGATACGCCCGTGAGGTACAGTAAAGTATAAAGCCAACCATAGTAGAGAGACATAGCGCATTGCTCGGGTTATACATTTTAACAAAACGTTATCTACGTATACTCATAGAAGTGAGTTGCTTACGGCTAGTGATGGTCAACTCGAGTTGCGCTTAGATCGAGTTGAATTCTTCCTAACTCGAGTTGGATTGCTGCGCTAAATGAAGAAGTGAACTGATTGACGCACTCACTCTGTCTCATTCTTAATCGCGCAGCGATCATTTGTGTGTGACTATATTCATTAGGCTAGACTGCCTCGGTGGCGCAGTTGTAATTGCGCATACGTTGCACAGATTAGTTAGAGAAGCTATACGTTGCGACTGCTGTGCTAAGGTCTCGAGTTCGATCCCTGGGTCTGGTAAAGTGATATTGGGTTTTTCTATCTAGAAATTTTCAGTTTTAGCCTGGAGTCTGGAATTTATGCCCGGTATGGCGATAGACTCGCCCCCTATCACATTATGGGACCGAAATAAATTCGGTGAAAAGTGGGTGTACAGGTTACACCTCTGCCTACTCCTTCAGGGATTACAGGCGTGAGTGTACATGTATGTATATGCTACAGACGTATTATTATGTCACTGACACTTAAAGTCATGCAGATTTGAGGTTAATTTTTGAGTGCTGGTAGTGCCTGTTTGTTGTTATTTTTTTTATTAATTATAATTGTCTCAATACATCTTTATTACGAATCTGTAACTTTTTTTAATATTATCGCGAAACACGAGTCATTAAATTGGAAAAAAACATACATTTAATTTCATCTAGTTAACTCGAGTTGTATTTAAACCCGAGTTGGCACATCTATACTTATTTATTTATTTATGCTTTATTGTACACCAGAAAAATAATACAGTATAACAGTACATTGCAATAAACTTAAAATATAATGTACAAACGGCGGTCTTATCGCTAACTGCGATCTCTTCCAGACAACCTTTAGATGGATTGGATTTAAAAAGAAACAAAAAGTAATGGGTGGTTATAGGGAAAAATATATATGATGTACAGCAAAATAGATAGACATTACATACTATAATATACTACATAAATTAAATATCTTTATATACTACATATAATATATATACTATTACTATATACTTACGGCTATTATATTAGTGTTTACATGTTTTACATGCACCAATGGACCCATAAATATCACCCCGGTTTATTGACTACCAAGAAGTTACCTAGATAATAAAATTGTAATAATTACTCTTGTTAGCGAATAAACTGTGATAAATATTGTATTGTTAATTATACACCCTTATTTACTGAACTTATTATTTCAAAGCTTCAGGGATCGTTGAATGGGCAGGCACAGTTTATAAAATTAGGTAGGTAGTTAAATAGAGGGTAAACCAATGATCTTTTATAACTTAGTAGTAATAT
This sequence comes from Laothoe populi, assembly GCA_905220505.1. Classification (NCBI taxonomy): domain Eukaryota; kingdom Metazoa; phylum Arthropoda; class Insecta; order Lepidoptera; family Sphingidae; genus Laothoe; species Laothoe populi. Next base: position 10,610,229 of record HG992155.1, on the reverse strand, counting down.
GTGTAGTGTGTTATCAAGTATGTAACATTACTTAAATAATTAAATTAAGTAATTTCTGTAGTTTGTGCCATAGATTTAAATATATACGAAAGTCAACTACTACCTCGCGTGCTGAGGCTAAGTATTAAATTTGGAGCAGCATCTGCCATCTAGCGCAAGCGTAATTTGGTCGATTAATTGATAGTTGATTAGTCTGATTAGACATAACGTGATTTAAATCAAACTCAGTTGAATCTAGATTCAAGTATAGATTTGACCTTGAATCCATTGTCTTTAGCTACAAGTATGTTCTCGTTTACAATATTTTATGAATTACATATTTTATTCTGTGTTGCGCATAATCGTTACAAAGTGATAACATTTTCTTGTAGAAATATGCAAATAATGGCAAAGTAAAAAGGAATTATTTAGACGATTCTCAAAAATAAAACTTTACAAAAGTTTAATTCACTATAATCATTTCTTTTACCACAAAACTTTTCAATTACTAATTACTGTAGACTGGTAAAAACGCCATCTAGTGTCATGAACACAAAGCAGCCTAAACTGTTTGGTTAATACTTCCGATCAACAACTGAGTAATTACCTTATTTATTATTTAATTCGGAGAATTAATTGAAAAATAAAATAATTCCTGATATTATCTTAATTATTTTTTAATTCGGAGCATTTATTTTATTTTTATTTAGTATGGAAAACAAACAGTTTCTTAAATCTATAAATACAGCAATTTAGTTTACATATTACCATTTACAAGTTTTCGCATGTTACATGTACATGTTACATGTTATTGAAAGATAAAATAATCACTGATGTAATACATCAGTGATTATAAACGTATATAACGTATAAAACGTAAAAACAATAATTTTAGTAGGTACTAAGTAAAAAATAGTAATCTGAATAGTAATAATAGTATAATAATCCTTAATATCGAAAATATTAATTATTACTAAAGAATTCAACATCTGAATTATTGTCCTCGACGAAAATAGTTACGTTAATCTATGCTCAAGACTGCTATTGACCATATTTACGTAAACTATGATCAAATCGATATTTGGGTAACGATCTCGTAAGAAGCATCGTCCAAAAAACAGAAACTACTCAGCTGAGTACAGATTGATGAATCTAGATTTAAGTATATGGCATCACGGCCACACACATACAGGACGTATGCCGGGAGTACCTAGAAAATAAACTAAATAAACCCTAAATTATAAACTTTATTAAGTAGGGCAGAAGCAACCCCTATAAGTATCGTTGTATAATAAAATAATTACGCACGTACAGATTTAAAACTAGATTCACGACTGTGTACCGTTCTGTAATACGGGCCTGAGACACAGACATTATTGTACCTATAGTTCTGAGGACCAGCATACGTTTGGTACAAGGTAGGTACTATATCTTTTGTCGCTACCACAAATTGGATAAGTTTGGGTGCATTTTTGGGTCTTTCGAATGGCGAATTATTCACCACACGTTAGCTTTAATGTCTTTTGTTCAGACACTTCATCGTACTATGCCACCTGCGCGCATGTATTTTGCTTCTGCATAGTTGGTGATGTGTATCACTAACTTAAATTTAACGTTTTTCGATAGTAAACACCAAATATTAAAAGGTAAAAAAACTCTTTTATTAATACTCAATACACACGCTCGAAAATAATACCTACCCTAATTTTTAAGGCAGTCGAGTATCAATAGCTATAATAATAATAAAAAAAACCCAGACACAACTAAAAAGCAAAAAATAATTGGTTACATTTAAATCAATTAGTTATATGCAATTTAAATCAATTATTTTTGGAGTCGGTGCCGGTGTTGTTTTCTTTACTTTTAGATTTATAAAAACCAAGTCTGGATCTATTTTATATTTTTTTGTATGCCTGATTATTCTGTTTTTTCCATGTTTTGGCTGGCACCGACTCCAAATAATTGATTTAAATTGCATATAACTAATTGATTTAAATGTAACCAATTATTTTTTGCTTTTTAGTTGTGTCTGGGTTTTTTTGAAGTCGGTTTAATTTTTATTTAAAAAGTAATAATTTATTTTTTGCTTTTTAGTGGTAAATTATATAAAATCGGTTAAAAGCTGCTGAAGATATTAGAATTTACGTGTATTTTAATTTTATCACCCCCCTCCTTCACCCCCACCCCTTTTACCCTCTCTCACTGAAACTTAACTTTTATAATGAACGTAATGCAAAAAGAACCACTGGAATACTACTTAATTTTAAGGAGTTACCCTCTCCAGCTCCGAAGATATTCATCAGATCTTCACCATATTTTTATGGGACCAAATGACAAGCACCAGCTTTCAATCAAAGAAAGAATGGTCGAAATCGGTTCACACAGTACAGAGAAAGGAGGTGTTACGTTGTAACAAGATTATAACATAAAATATAAATACAAATAATAATTACAAACAAACAAACAAGATAATTAAATTATTATTATAGAACGAAACCGAGCGCATCAACTAGTGACAGTATTCCACCAATAACGTATTAGTTCGCAACCGGAAGCGAATAAATATTCTAAGTCAACGCCCACAACAATAATTTTCTAGAAATTTCGAAAGAAATCTAATAGAATACAGCGGCATCTGCTGGGGAATAGCATTAACACGGTTTGGCTAAGGTATCCTATTGGTCAAGCAAAGGATTGAGACGTGACGCCCCTTGATTAAACCACCCCACCACACCTCGATACGGAAGATTCTAGAAATTACCGACAAAGCGAAACTTTCTAATCGAGTAGCATGAATAACTTCCGGCTAAGAGCGTAGTTAAAAACGGCAGCTCATCTGCCGCGGCGTCAGGGAGGCGAGACAGTCAGCGCGCAATAATTACCGTCATCGGAAAATCAAAACCATAAAAAAGTGTGTTAAAATCAGTGCATATTTGTTTAATCCCCTAGGTAAGTCAACATTATTAATTCTATAAGCTTGGTTGCAGTTAGCTAGTTTCGTGTCTGGTTTAATTCGATTCAAAAAGTAATTTCTTCCACCGTATGTTAGTGTGAAATAGTGTAAAGATTGCTATAGTTTCATATATCTCTTAATAGTGGCTTAACTACGTAATGAAATGTGACACGAGTTTCGGTACTTTAGTAAAATTTAACCTTTTTAACCTTTACTTATTTAACCATTCAGACAAGTTTTACTTCGGTATTTTCTTCGTTGAAATACTATTGATTCCCACTTTGTATTTCACGCGTGTGTTGCCTACACCGGTGGTTTGAGTGTAACTTATTTAAAACTTAATATTCTAAAATAATAAATTCTTGTTAAAAGAAATTCTTTATATAAAAATAACCACCGTAATATTGTATTCAAAATTATTTCATTATAGTAATGTAATTAGAAAAGTTATCTAGAACCATAACTTAATTCATTAGGTAATAAAACCAATTGTAAAAATTTTGTAATCCAAAAGTTATACTTCCCGTATTACTAATTCATACCAATAGCTGAGAAACTTATTGTTGAATCGGAGTGAAGTTATTTTTTTAGATGTACCGGCGAAGTAAATACCAAAGGTCATCGCTTCGCCCGATATATTTGTTTGTAACTACCTACTTATTTGCATTTATTGCATATAGCTAAAAGTGTTACTTTTATTTTGTACCTCATGGCGTAGTGGATGGTGATCGTCCGGTATATAAATAGTTGGGGTTCAGTTTTGTTTGAACATTGGTGTTTTAATTAAATATTATTTATCTTTTTTGTTTATACCGGATTTAAATATCGCCACTCCATTCCGCGTGATTTTGTTTTAATTGTATCGCGAAAGATGCCGACGCCCACACATGGTCTCACCTAGTGCCTGGGTTTCGGATCTTTTGCGCTACAAACGCCATGACGACGCGTTCCAGGAAACTGGGGGACCACCGTACGGATCGCAGACAAGGTGCACGGCTACCGTATGGTCCAAGGACTTTCCAGCTGCGTGTTAAAGCCGGACAGCGTACACAGCGGCAGAACCAAGCCCGTCGACCTCTGCTGACCTCTGCGGCCGACACGTGGTCGCGCCGAGAGCCGCGCAACCCCCGAGTTCTCCGTCAAGCCAACGGTCGTTTAAGCGCTTAAGTTAAGTTCCCAGCGCACGTTGCCTGTTGACCCAAACGAGAAACATCTCTGTGCTTCAGAACCCGTACCTGAGTAGTTTTTATTTTTTTATTCGTAAAAATAAATGTTTTAATTTTTTTTATTGTGTTTTCTTTGTTCCCCGCCGTCAGGCGGACGTAACAAAATGGCGCCCAATTTTTAAAAAGGCAAAGCACAGAGAGGTTTTTTTGTTGGTACTTTTGTGGTGTCGGTATCTTTCAGATCTCCAGGTGGTAAGCCTATGCGGACGAGGCTGAACGGGGAGGTACCACCGACCCGTTTTCTCCTTAAAGAGGAACGGGTAGCCGATTTTTGTCTTCAGGTTCCGCAGGGTAATCAAATACCATCCATGATTACCCACACATACGCGTGAACTGCATAGTGGGCAATAACACCTTATATTTTTTCCTCATAACATTTCATTTTGATTTTTGTGCATTTACACATTTTTTTTATTTAGCAATTGTTTTTTTGCATTTATGTTGTTCGTAATTGAAATTTCCTTTCAGAGTTTTTTTTTTGGTGCATGTATTGCATTCATTTTTTTTTAGTTTTGCAATCATTTTTGTTTTGCAAACTTTATTTTTTATACTCTGAAAAGATAATAACAGTTACGTACATTATTTTACATCGTGCTTAATATTTTTTTTTAACATTGCCACATTCGTGTCACACTTCGTCGCGTATTGTTTAAAAATTTTTTTTTTAACCTCGACTTAATTTTTTTACTTGACTTAGCTGACCAATAAAAATTAGCTTGAACCTTTCGGTTCTTTTCGGTTCATTTCGTTCTTTTCGGTTCTTTTCGGTTCTTTTCGGTTCTTTTCGGTTCTTTTCGTTACTTTTCGTTACTTTTCGGTTCGTTTCGGTTCATTTCGGTTCGTTCTTTTCGGTTCTTTTCGGTCCGTGGGTTCGTTTCTTTTCGGTTCGTTCGTATCAAGTATTTTTTTTTATATTTTAAAATGGACCGTACTATTAAATATCTACAGCTAACTAAACCGGAGCTTAGGTATGAAGTACCCATACGCGGCTTAGAACCTGAGATTAGGGTTGACGAGCTTGAAGTACAAATTAATATTCACACCGGTATTTCTAGCGTACGGTGGGAAAACTTGTACCATGCGGGTCGCATCATATTATAGATGTGGACCCAATTGATCTGGTGCTCTCACCACGCGATGAATACACGGATTTTTATCGGAATTTCTCGGATCCTCTCCTTCGTAAAGATTTTTTTTTTGGTGTGTTGTCACACTTTTATAGTTGCTTATCATATTTTTATATTCACGTGAGTTATACACGATGGATTACCTTAAAATTTTCATCCTGTTTGATGGGAAAATTTTTAGGGTTGTTAATATTATAAAATATTAGCATTCGTTTGTTTATCCGTTCTTTAGCGAGTTAAAACAAGCCTACACGAATTTTATGTGTATTGACTTCATTATAGGTCTACACACGTTTTTTTGCGTTTTGCAAAAATTTTAGCGGAGTATGACAGTTTCTTGTTCTACTCGTCTGCTGTTTTTTTTTTCTTCGTTACAGCGGGTCGTGACTGTAACAAATTCGCTAAAGAATAGACATACTCGCAATGCCTTTTAGTTTATTTCATTTTGTTTTCGTTTATTCATCATAGTCATACCGTTAACAGTTCGATTCTTGGTTTCCTCGATACGTAGTGTTTCGGAATACGGACTAATTTTATTTCTTTTCTCGCCTACAATTATTATAAATTAAAAATTGTAGCGTTTCGGTCTCTGTCCACATTGTCTTTGATGAATTAAAATAAGCCTACACGATTTTTTTTGTGTATTGACTTCTTTATAGGTCTACACATGTTGTTTTTGCGTTTTGCAAAATTTTAGCGGGGTATGACAGTTTCTTAGTATAGGTCTACTCGTCTGCTGTTTTTTCGTTACAGCGGGTCGTGACTGTAACAAATTCATCAAAGACCAATGTATTTCACAGTACCGATTCGTCCGAATGTTTCACGTTGCAGTATTCTTCCTCTTAGACGCTCCTGGTCATGCAGTACTGTTCTCGAGTCCAATCCTTTAATAGAGTTGTACTCTTATTGTATGGAAGTCTGTTGATATTAAATTTCACCAGACAACTATGAAAGGTCGTATGCTAGGTCGCATGATAGGTATTTGTTAGTGGAAGTATGAATGTGAGACAGTTACTGAGCGGTTCTAGCAATACTTAGGCGCTTACCGCAGCGGATTTTACTGCGTAAAATCCTTTCTCTGGGAGAGGGGGTATTGTTACGTTGTAACAAGATTATAACATAAAATATAAATACAAATAATAATTACAAACAAACAAACAAGATAATTAAATTATTATTATAGAACGAAACCGAGCGCATCAACTAGTGACAGTATTCCACCAATAACGTATTAGTTCGCAACCGGAAGCGAATAAATATTCTAAGTCAACGCCCACAACAATAATTTTCTAGAAATTTCGAAAGAAATCTAATAGAATACAGCGGCATCTGCTGGGGAATAGCATTAACACGGTTTGGCTAAGGTATCCTATTGGTCAAGCAAAGGATTGAGACGTAACGCCCCTTGATTAAACCACCCCACCACACCTCGATACGGAAGATTCTAGAAATTACCGACAAAGCGAAACTTTCTAATCGAGTAGCATGAATAACTTCCGGCTAAGAGCGTAGTTAAAAACGGCAGCTCATCTGCCGCGGCGTCAGGGAGGCGAGACAGTCAGCGCGCAATAATTACCGTCATCGGAAAATCAAAACCATAAAAAAGTGTGTTAAAATCAGTGCATATTTGTTTAATCCCCTAGGTAAGTCAACATTATTAATTCTATAAGCTTGGTTGCAGTTAGCTAGTTTCGTGTCTGGTTTAATTCGATTCAAAAAGTAATTTCTTCCACCGTATGTTAGTGTGAAATAGTGTAAAGATTGCTATAGTTTCATATATCTCTTAATAGTGGCTTAACTACGTAATGAAATGTGACACGAGTTTCGGTACTTTAGTAAAATTTAACCTTTTTAACCTTTACTTATTTAACCATTCAGACAAGTTTTACTTCGGTATTTTCTTCGTTGAAATACTATTGATTCCCACTTTGTATTTCACGCGTGTGTTGCCTACACCGGTGGTTTGAGTGTAACTTATTTAAAACTTAATATTCTAAAATAATAAATTCTTGTTAAAAGAAATTCTTTATATAAAAATAACCACCGTAATATTGTATTCAAAATTATTTCATTATAGTAATGTAATTAGAAAAGTTATCTAGAACCATAACTTAATTCATTAGGTAATAAAACCAATTGTAAAAATTTTGTAATCCAAAAGTTATACTTCCCGTATTACTAATTCATACCAATAGCTGAGAAACTTATTGTTGAATCGGAGTGAAGTTATTTTTTTAGATGTACCGGCGAAGTAAATACCAAAGGTCATCGCTTCGCCCGATATATTTGTTTGTAACTACCTACTTATTTGCATTTATTGCATATAGCTAAAAGTGTTACTTTTATTTTGTACCTCATGGCGTAGTGGATGGTGATCGTCCGGTATATAAATAGTTGGGGTTCAGTTTTGTTTGAACATTGGTGTTTTAATTAAATATTATTTATCTTTTTTGTTTATACCGGATTTAAATATCGCCACTCCATTCCGCGTGATTTTGTTTTAATTGTATCGCGAAAGATGCCGACGCCCACACATGGTCTCACCTAGTGCCTGGGTTTCGGATCTTTTGCGCTACAAACGCCATGACGACGCGTTCCAGGAAACTGGGGGACCACCGTACGGATCGCAGACAAGGTGCACGGCTACCGTATGGTCCAAGGACTTTCCAGCTGCGTGTTAAAGCCGGACAGCGTACACAGCGGCAGAACCAAGCCCGTCGACCTCTGCTGACCTCTGCGGCCGACACGTGGTCGCGCCGAGAGCCGCGCAACCCCCGAGTTCTCCGTCAAGCCAACGGTCGTTTAAGCGCTTAAGTTAAGTTCCCAGCGCACGTTGCCTGTTGACCCAAACGAGAAACATCTCTGTGCTTCAGAACCCGTACCTGAGTAGTTTTTATTTTTTTATTCGTAAAAATAAATGTTTTAATTTTTTTTATTGTGTTTTCTTTGTTCCCCGCCGTCAGGCGGACGTAACAGAGGTAACAAACATAAAAAAAAAAGCAACATACAGTCGAATTGAGAACCTCCTCCTTTTTTTGAAGTCGGTTAATAAACTATCCCTGTATTAAATATTGTCCAGTGGGACAATGTTTAATACACGGCAATTACAGGCCCGTGTCCAGCAGTTGCTGGACACGGGCCTCTACTACTAATGAGAGGGGTTAGTTCTCGTATGAGAACTCCCAGGTATGCAGGTTTCCTCACGATGTTTTCCTTCACCTTTAAAGCCAGCGATAATTAACAATGAATACCTATACCAACACGTAACTTTAGAAAAGTCAGAGGTATATGCCATTTCGGCTGGTTTCGAACATACTACTTTCGTCTTGACAGTCCGTACCACTACCAACCAGCTATAAATGAGACTAAAAAGCATTTATGCTATTACTAGATGTTGCTCGCGGCTCCGCCCGCGTGGAGGTTATTTTTGGAAGGAAAGGTATACAATCCATGGAGGAATCTTAAGCTTTTACACCTTTCTATATTTTGCTATCCCATAGGATGCGTGCATTTTTCCGGGATAAAAAGCCTATGTTATTTTCTGATCCCTAAACTACCACTATGCAAAAAATCATGTCGATCCCTTGCTCTGTGAAAAACTAAACTATCACACGGGAACTGTACATTTTTCCGGGATGAAAATATGCTATTCTAGACTATAATCTATCTCTGTGCCAAATTTCAACCAGATCCGTCCAGCCGTTGTAGCGTGATTGAGTAACAAACATCCATCCATCCATCCAAACATTCACATTTATAATATTAGTAGGATAATTTAAGCTTCTGGTTTAGCGGTATACATTAGCCAAGTTCATATAGCCAACAACTTGTCGAAACTTCTTCAATTAGGCCAACAAACGAAGAAGCTGTAGTCGGTTTGGTGGTAATTACACCCACACAGATACACACAGCCTAGGGTAACCAAACACGGAATTCAAATACTAGGATTTGAAGTCAGAAAACCAGAACAATTCTGTTTAAAAACAGGACGCATCTTTATTCTAAAATAGCGTTAACACGTGGGAGTCGAGACGCCGCCCCTAAATTAAATATTGCAAAAGTGGTGTGTGAATTTTAAAATACAAAGTACAAATACAGTAAAGCGCCCTGATAAGGATCAGGGCGCTTTAAAAACCCAGGATGCTGCTTAAAAACTATCCAGGACACTCTAAAAACCTGGACATGTCCTGGGAAAACAGGTCGGTTGGCAACTCTAACATAGAACCAACATACACACAGAAATACACTGCTTCTTCTATTTCTAACCTAACCCAACGCCAACAAGTGTAAGCACTGAGTTCCAGTTTGGCATTGAAACTAATGAGCATTTTGAAAATTGACAACATCTTATATCAGCTCAAAGTGACAAGTGCAATAGAGTGCCATCCAGTGCCTAGTATTTACTTTGTAATCTAACTGGCTTTGTGACCAGGTGTGGTGCTTACTCTCAGGCGATCGACCTGCTCGCCAAATGACAGGCATATAAAGAAACTCCGAAAGACGGAAAAGGCAAGGCAAAAGACAATATACCTAGGTTGAATTATCATAGGAATGATCAATGAATAATAGTAACACCTTTTGCCCATTCAATATTTGCATCATCGTATAAACACACAAACTTATCATTTATGAGGTAAGAAACTCCAAAAGATACGGAGAAGGCAAGGCGAAAGACAATACACCTAGGTTGAATTATCATAGGAATGATCAATGAATAACAGAAACATCTTTTACTCATTGAATATTTGCATCATCGTGTAATCACACAAACATAGCATTTTATCAGGTTTTATTTAAGTAAAATTGTTAGCCTTTCATAACACATGCACATCAAAGACAACTACTGATAACGCTAGAATGATATCTACATACGTATGAGTAGATAAATTGCTGTGCAACAGATAACTAACAAGTTATTTACAGTTTATTATTTGACCATACAAATAGAAAATACAAACAGCGGCAAACGAACGTTTATTTCCCTCCTCAGTCCTCTAAAACACTTGCAGTCGTATCTTATTAGCGGAGAGGTCGGACGTGTTTGTATCTCAAGTTTAATTGAATTGTTACTGAATATGGGATTATTGAACGTAGATGAAGAAATCGACAATGTCTGCACAGATCTGGTTTTTTACGTAAACGGCAAGAAGGTAAGTCATATTATATTTCTTATTCTTGTATATTACACCATCAAAACCACGGGAATGATTATTCAAAATAATTTGTATATGAATGCTATTATTTTTCACTCTGATGTCAACAAAATCTGAGTATAGGTATAGTATGAATATATGGCTTTACCTTTATAGAAATTATCCTTTACTTTGTGAAGCGTAGAACGCGGCCTCGAAATTCTATATACCCCAGATATTATATGTTGCATATTATGATATACATAGTTAGGCTGGTACTATTGCCCAATGCATTAATTACCGCTTTTAATGTATGTGGCCTTTAAAATGGATTGACATTCGATATATGGCTATGTTTTTCTTAGATTTATAATTTATATTAGGTATCTACGTACCTACTTTATTAGAACAAAATACCTCGGTATTAATCCAAATTAAGAGTTTCGTAACAACATTCTCATGAGTTCATAACAATTCGTAGTAGACCATTTATTCAACTACATAGTACATACTAAAATACACTCACAACAGCAAATAGTTGCGTCACACCAAGAGATATTGTTGTTTGTTTAAATAATGGAGGGTCGTTCGTTGATTGATGAGACATGATAATGCTGACCTGTGCCTTCAAAGGAATAAAATAAGTGTATGATTTAGCATGTTGTTTATATTACTAAGCTGGCTATTTGCTTTATTAAATACTAGATGTTGCTCGCGGCTCCGCCCGCGTGGAGTACATTATTGGAAGAAAAGGTAAACAATCCATAGAGGCATCTTAAGCTATTACACCTTTCTATATTTTGCTATCCCATAGGAAGCTTGCATTTTTCCGAAATAAAAAGTAGCCTAAGTATGTTATTTTCTGATCCCTAACCTGCCACTTCGCAAACAATCATGTCGATCCCTTGCTCTGTGAAAACTATAGCATATCCCACGGGAACTGTACATTTTTCCGGGATAAAATATTGATATTCCATACTGTAATCTATCTCTGTGCCAAATTTTAACCAGATCCGTCCAGGCGTTGTAGCGTGATTGAGTACCAACAAACATCCATCCAAACATTCGCATTTATAATATTAGTAGGATTAAGTTTATTTTATTTGTCATCTTATCGTACATGGTATGTTTACCTATGGTTTCAGGTGGTTGAGCCAAAACCAGACCCTTCGTGGACGCTTCTATGGTACCTTCGAAAGAAGCTTCGTCTCACTGGCACTAAATTAGGATGTGCGGAAGGCGGATGTGGAGCGTGCACTGTTATGATATCAAAGTTCCATAGAAAAGAGAAAAAAATAATGTATCCTTTTAAATATATCTGATTTAAGAACAATATTACGCGTATTTTAAGCGTATTATTGAACGAAAATACTTTTGTTTGTGTGTGTGTGTGTTTTAATGACAAAGGACAACACAGACCGTGAATTGCGTCGGGTGTTTACTTATAATACCTACTGACAGAACATGAGAACTTGTATCTCCTCATAACAAAAAGTCTCATAATGCCAGGTAATTTTATTGGGTTAATGGCTTTTTAATAGAAACGCAACAGTTCTCACACATTGCTTCTTGGCGACACATAGATAAAGCGGTGGTATTTATAGAGAAGGACTACCAAAGACGAGATACCTACCATTTATAGTAAAGACCATACCGTAGGTTATGCTAGTCGGTGTATCTCTTGTCAAAGTTGATGAGGTCAAATGTATGGGACATATAAAGGGACGATGTTGCTTTGAAGGGGGAGTGATTGCCATTGTTGTTTGAGTAAATATAAATGTACTCAGGTGGCTGCAAATTATGGAATGTTAAAAAAAACTGCTATAAAGTGTAAGTTTGTGTTGTGTGTTATTTTTGTAATTGTTCTTAATGGTAACAACAGTCATCTTGCGGTAAACGCTTGTTTAGCACCAGTATGTGCAATGCATGGATTGGCTGTTACTACAGTGGAAGGTATTGGGTCGACTAAAACAAAATTGCACCCAGTTCAAGAAAGAATTGCAAAAGCTCATGGTTCTCAATGCGGATTTTGTACACCCGGTATTGTAATGTCAATGTATACACTATTAAGAAGTTGTAGAAGTATCAAGTATTCCGATATCGAAGTAGCATTTCAAGGAAACTTGTGCCGCTGTACTGGATATCGGGCTATAATAGAAGGGTATAAAACTTTTATTGAAGATTGGGAAACACAGCGTATTGCTAATGGCACACAGAATGGTAGCTCGAATGGGGTGTGCGCAATGGGAAAAGATTGTTGTAAAAATAGATCCAACGTCGAGGATGACAGTGAAACGAAATATATCTACGACAAGTCATCATTTTTACCATACGATCCTAGTCAAGAGCCTATATTTCCACCTGAACTTAAACTTTCATCGGTCTATGATGAACAATATTTGATATATCGAGGAAAGAATACCACATGGCATCGACCTACTGATATAAGTACCGTGCTATTGTTAAAAACTAAATACCCTGATGCAAAAATTGTTGTCGGCAACACGGAAGTTGGAGTTGAAATAAAATTTAAGCGTTGTATTTACCCTGTGATAATAATGCCAAATTGTATACCAGAAATGAATTCTATTACTGAAACCGATACTGGGTTTATTATAGGCGCGGCCGTAACGCTTATGGAAATAGAAAATACTTTTAGAAAATATATACAATCGTTGCCTCATTATAAAACCAGAACATTGGTTACTATAGTGGACATGTTAAACTGGTTTGCCGGCAAGCAGATACGAAATGTTGCAGCCATAGGTGGAAACATAATGACGGGTAGTCCTATTTCTGACTTGAATCCAATTCTGATGTGCTTAAAAGTTAAACTTAATCTTTTAAGTAAGGAGAAAGGACATAGATCTGTATTCATGGATGAAACATTTTTCACTGGATATAGAAAAAATGTTGTTCATCCTAATGAAATTTTGTTATCAATAGAAATACCTTTTACATCAAAATTTCAATATGTAAAAGCGTATAAACAAGCTAAAAGGCGAGAAGATGATATATCTATTGTCACTGCCGCAATAAATGTTCAATTTCAGCAAAACACGAACATGATACAAAATATTACATTGGCGTTTGGTGGTATGGCACCTGTAACTAAAATAGCGACAAAAACTGGAAATTCATTGAAAAGTAACAAATGGGACAGAAACATGCTCGAAAAAGCGTTTACACTTTTGGTTGATGAATTACCATTGGATGCATCCGCACCTGGTGGAAATGTGCAATTCCGTCGGGCTTTAACTATTAGTTTATTTATGAAATCTTATTTATCGATAGCACAAGAAATGTCTGATGATTTTAATATGGAAAATTCAATTGAGCCCCAGCAGCGCAGTGGAGCCAACCAATTCCACGGTGGCATCCCTAAAAGTTCTCAATATTTTGAGTTAGTTGGCAACAAGCAAATTAAAAGTGATGCGGTTGGACGTCCTGTGCAACACATGTCAGCATTTAAACAAGTAACTGGCGAAGCAATATATTGCGATGATATGCCTATGGCAGAAGGGGAGCTTTACTTAGCTTTTGTTATAAGTACAAAAGCTCATGCAAAATTAATATCTGTAGATCCGCAAATTGCGCTTGCACAACCGGGCGTTGTTGCGTTTTTCTCAGCCAAAGATTTGACAAGCGAACAAAATAAAATTGGACCAATATTCCACGACGAGGAATTGTTTGCTAGCGATAAAGTAGTAAGCCAAGGCCAAACTATTGGTGTTATTGTGGCTGAAGACCAGGAAACAGCACAGGCTGCTGCTAAAATGGTAAACATTAAATATGAGGAAATTCAGCCCATTATTGTAACTATGGAAGACGCAATCAAACATAATTCATTTTATCCACAATTCCCTAAAACCATAAGAAGAGGCGACGTAAAGTCGACATTTGAAGACAAAAACAATATTATCATCGAAGGTCAGTGCCGAATAGGCGGGCAGGAACATTTTTATTTGGAGACGCATGCGGCATTCGCAATCCCAAAAAAAGAGGATGATGAAATAGAGATATTTTGTTCAAGTCAACATCCTTCCGAAATTGCAGTAAGTATTTAAATTATTCGCAGCATCAGTCCGTAGAACTGTTAATTACTGTAAAATTATTTATGATTATTTTTCAGAAATTGGTCAGCCATATATTACACGTGCCTATGAATAGAATTGTCGCACGTGTAAAACGTATGGGTGGTGGATTTGGAGGCAAAGAATCTCGAGGCATGTTGGTCGCTTTACCAGTGGCATTAGCAGCCCATAAACTAAACAAACCAGTGCGATGTATGCTTGATCGCGATGAAGATATGCAAATGACAGGAACAAGACATCCGTTTTTGATAAAGTATAAAGTTGCCACAACTAAAGAAGGAAAACTCGTTGGAGCCCAAGTTAATATTTATAATAATGGTGGTTACTCCATAGATCTTTCTGGCCCTGTAAGTACCTGTATTTAAATAATAATAATTGTATAATGTTGAATAATGTCACTATAAAGTCACCTTATTTCTTGTAGGTCGTGGAAAGAGCAATGTTTCATTTCGAAAATGCATATTACATTCCCAACTCTGAAGTAACTGGACACATCTGTAAAACTAATTTGCCTTCCAATACTGCGTTCCGAGGTTTTGGTGGCCCTCAAGGCATGTTCGGAGCAGAAAATATTATAAGAGATATAGCTTACAAACTGGGGAAGAGTCCAGAAGAAATTAGCCAAATGAATTTATACCAAGAAAATTGTATTACACACTACGGTCAAACGTTGACTCATTGCACTTTGCAAAGATGTTGGGATGAATGTGTCGAAAAAAGCAATTTAGTAGAGAGGAAAAGAAACATCGAACTGTTTAATAAGTAGGTCTATTTTGATTACTTTTCCATTAATTTTTATTGGTTAGCATTCTCATAGTCCGGCATTTATAACCATCGCCGGCAGAGACGTGCAAATGGCACAGCAAATGATAATACTCTTGCTCCTTTCTCCGCACTTAGCCAGTTAGAAGACACCTTTCACCTTGAACTGGTAACTCAGTTTAAATTAAAGAAACTGTATGATTACATTCTATATCTTTTTATAATTTTTCTCGTATAAACGATAATTCATTACTAATTTCGCTCTCTTTATGTTTTTATTTAAATTCTAATGGATTATAACACCTTTACACTAAATGATTTTAGACTTCCGCGATTTGTATACATATTATGAACATTAGGGAGCAATTCTTAATCGCGCAATATTTAATGGTATACATACTATGGTTTAATTGTGGTTGGTGAAATTTAGTTAAAGAGCGCCCAACGAACAGTCTGTTATTAGTGTTAACTCTGTTGTTACATACTACTACTCGAGTAGAATATAGTTTATCCCTGTTAAGTGGGTGGAGACGAACTATAATGATAGGAGGTAACTAATTTAGTTTGACAAGGCTTATACTGTAAATTCACACAAACAGGATCTTGTGGATTGACTGAATTAAAAGTAGTCTAAATAAAAAGTATCCTTTTTAATTGACACTGTGACAATGAAATTAACACTTTTGTGTACATTAAAAAAAATATTAATTACGCGAACTTTTGTTTTACAGGCAACATAGATGGAGAAAACGAGGAATCGCTATAATACCAACTAAATTCGGTATTGCTTTCACAGAAAAATTATTGAATCAAGCTGGCGCTTTGGTTCTGATTTACGTAGATGGATCTGTCCTTCTGTCTCATGGTGGTACCGAAATGGGTCAAGGCTTACATACAAAGATGATTCAGGTAGCGTCGCGTTCTCTCGGAATAGATGTTTCTAAAATTCACATTAGTGAAACATCTACAGACAAAGTGCCAAACACTTCGGCTACAGCTGCTAGCGCCGGATCTGATCTCAACGGCATGGCCGTATTAGAAGCTTGCCAGACACTTGTAAAACGTCTTCAACCGTACAAAGACAAGAATCCTGAAGGGAAATGGGAAGATTGGGTATCAGCAGCATTCGTCGATAGAGTAAGCTTGTCCGCTACTGGATTCCATGCAACACCAGACATCGGATACGATTTCAAAACCAATACAGGGAAACCATTCAATTATTTTACTTTTGGAGTTGCATGTACTGAAGTGGAAATTGATTGCCTCAGTGGCGATCATCAAGTAATAAGAACAGATATCGTTATGGATTTAGGTGAAAGTATAAATCCAGCTATAGATATTGGTCAAATAGAAGGTGGTTTTATACAGGGTTATGGTCTATTTACAATAGAAGAGTTAATATATTCTCCTACGGGTACATTATACTCAAGAGGCCCTGGTGCTTACAAAATACCTGGTTTTGGAGACATTCCTCAGGAGTTCAACGTGTCTCTGCTGAAAGGGGCACCAAATCCACGTGCTGTTTATTCTTCTAAGGTAAATTTATGCTAGTCATATAACGATGCATCATAAATTATTTCATCAAATATAATATAAAGCACTTTTCATCCTGGCACAGCAAACTGACCACACTGCACCTGATGGTAAGTGCAGTGCCGTCCAGTTAAAGTATCAAGTAGAGAGAGACAATCTATCCCTCGCTACTCAACATAATCATGCCGGCCTGCTGTGTTGCTTCTTCACACCACGCCTAAAGGACCCAGATCATAGGAAGGAGGGAACACGGTAGCTGGCAAACTGTTCCACAGGTTGATGGTGCGGCAAAAATACGAATTTGCGAACCTCTTGGTTCGGGCCGGGGTAGTATATTTTGCTGGTGGTAGGATATGCATATCCGCCCGGATAGCGTCTACCGTACACAGGGTGTAAAACCTGCCATAGTGGCACACGCAAGTGTGTCGCGTTCCGGGATCAGCCAGAGTATATCCGGTTTTTGTCGGGGGTCTAGACTTGGGGTACGATGTTTGGTCGTTTTGCGGCCTTCTGAGTACTCTGAAAATAGACCCTCGACCGCTTCTTCACCTTCTGGTCCATGGCGTAGTGTGAAGAAGCAGGTCGGCATGATTGTGTTGAGTAGTGGGGATAGATTGTCTCTCGCTACCCGATACTCTAATTGGACCGCACTGCGCTTACCATCAGGTGCAGTGTGGTCACTTTGCCGTGTCAGTATAAAAAAAAGTAGACACCACGAAGCTGTGGCTCCGCAAGCCAGTACGCGTGGTTCAGGTATGGCAGGGAGCGCGTTTAAATTCATGTTACTAGCAACAACTATATGTTTTCTATTAAGAATTCTCCTACATAATTATAAGTGTTTACCGTTTCCATACCGGTTTCCAGGCCGTGGGTGAGCCACCGCTGTTCCTGGCGTCATCGGCTTTCTTCGCGATCTCCGAAGCTATCCGAGCCGCTCGAGCGGACGCGGGCGTGCCCTTACAGTTCCGGCTGGACGCCCCGGCCACGTCGGCACGTATACGCATGGCTTGTGAAGATCATATCACGAAGAAGGTACGTGTTGGTTTAAACTAAAACATGTGTAGTCTCGGAAATACCCATGGTCTATATCAAACCCATTTAAATTATATTTTTATTTGACTTTTATTTCCTTGAATAATATTTAAATAATACACCTAAAACAATTATAAATTAATAATGAAATTCCTAGTGTATTGCTTATGCAATGTATACATAAACTGATATGCTTTCTGTAAATTGTTTTCTTTTTCTTTTCCTTTTTAATGACTTGTCATAAGAGCTATGTAATTGCCTACATGATTAATAAACGATTTCATTTCATTTCATATGGAATACGAGTAAATCCAACAGCAGCACAAATAGTCCTGACCCCACACTTGGTCAATATAAAAGAAATAAAAAAGTTTTTTTAATTCATAAAAAGTACACAGACTTCAATGAAAAACAAATTATGCGTCTCTATAAAATTTGAAGGTTTCCCTCGATTTTTCTGAGATCCCATCATCAGATCCTGACTTGGTGCTAATGGGACCACCTGGGAAGTATACCCTTTTAAACAAAAAAAGAATTTCTCGAATCGGTCCAGGCGTCTTCGAGTAATCGGGTAACATACATAAAAAAAAGATTCCGACGAATTGTTAACCTCCTCCTTTTTTGAAGTCGGTTAAAAAGGATTATGGTGCAACAACACCCGGATCCAAAACAAATGTAGTACACAAATATTAACAGCCTCCGTGGCGCAGCGGGCGAGCAGCCGGCTGTGAAACGAGAGGCCGTTGGATCGATTCCCACTCCAAGATCGTTTGTGTGACAGACATATATTTGTTTGGGGTCTGGGTGTTGAGGAACCGTCGTCCCTCGTTGTTCCCACGATACATGTTTTACCTAGTGTTGGGTCAGAACTGTGTGACTGTTGGGTGTATTTATTTATTAATTGTCACAACTCGAACAAAACCTACTTTTTGACGAATTTCGGTCCCATAATGTGATAGGGCGAACTTATTGCCATACCGGGCACAGATTCCAGATTCTGGGTTGATACTGAGAATTTCTAGATAGAAAAACCCAATATATCTTTACCCGACCCGGGGATCGAACCTGAGACTTCAGCGCAGCAGTCGTAACGCATGCGCAATTACAGCTGCGCCACCGAGGCAGTGGTTATTTTTTAAAGATAAATAACACAAACATCAGGCATAACATTAATATGAACGTAAATGTTCTTTCAGCTCGTAGTGCCAGACCCCAGCAGTTACACTCCTTGGAATGTCGTCCCGTAATGTACATGCGGTTGTGAAACTGTTGCGCTTCTCTAGAGAAGACATCGTTCTTAACAACTGCGCACATCAAGAGAAAGGTTATTTCGTTGTTATTGCATGTTGTTTATAACTTTTTGCTCATTAGCAGTAAACCAAATGTCACAAAGATCTATTTTTTTATTTTTGTCTAAGTCAGTAAAAAAATGTAATATTTACAATTGTTTTATTTCCTCCACTTCTTTACTGCACAAAATGTAATGAAAATTACATTAGATAACACTAAAGTTGGTTATAAATCTAATAAGTGCAATAAATCAATGAAAATACATCAAAAAACATATTCATAAAGTGTATTTATTTGATATCCTATCCGAAAAATATATAACATTTAACCGCCTAGTCGTAATCAAACAAAAATGATCAATAAATTAAAGGAATTAACTATTTTATGACAAGTTTAAATTCAATATTTGCTTATTTTATAATGGCATGGTTCTAATCATTACATAATAATATTTACGTTTGTGGTGAATATTTAATAAGTACTTCTGAATACGATTTAACGAGTTTTTAAGTTTCCGCAATGTTTATAATAGGAACGTGTAATATTTTGTTAAAAAGTCAAACAATCAGGTACAAGAAAAATATGTGAAAATATTTGGCTATTGACGGTGAAGAGTTTATACAATATCCTTTCTCTTCATAATCTAGTCAAAAGGTAAGTAGTATGAATTAGTGTTCCGGTTAATTAAACAAGAAATAACAATTTATTCATTATATAAATGCCAATTCACAAGAAAAACTGTAGCTAACATCGAATTAACTTTTCAAAAAATTAACCCTCGCCAATATGCTATATACAAAGAATTCTGTTTTTATTTTTATTCTGTTTTTGAAAATTAGATATTCCAGAATTAAGTTTTTTTTAATTAATCTTGGGTGAAATATTAACATTCTACTAACGGATACTTTCAAATAGAGAACTGTTTTAACATAAACTTTTTTGGATACGCTACCCTGTTCCTAGTGTTTTTATATTTATAAAAAATACAGAAGAAATACTAATATAATATGCATGAAATTGAAAATCAACAAAGATTTTAATTCGTCACATTATCTACAGAAAATTATTATATATAGACATAAATATTTGCAATCCACAAATTATACGCAAACGAAAAACTACAATATTAGGGAAGACCTTTGACACTGATTGGTGTAGCTTATGTCTTAAAAAAGGCTCATTTCATACATATATTTTACTGTCTATCCAGGCAGACGAGCAGACGGGCCACCTGATGGTAAGTAGTCACCGCCGCCCACAGACCTCTGCAATACCAGGGCACAGCAAAGCCGCTGCCTACCGTAGTTTTTTAGCACGTTTAAAATTACTTAAAGGAATTATTGCGTTAACGTAACTTGACGTTTTGCGGAACTTGTGTCAACGTATGAGAATAATTGAGTATCAAAGAACCACACAAGGTGTATATCTAAACGCCTTAGAAGCTTGATCGCATCTAAAACGTATAAATAAAATATGAGGATATGCATCTATACAAACGCGCTGCGCAATAAGAAAATATACACTTAAGAAGCTAATACAACGTCTAAAAATTACAAATTGAATAAATGCGAAGTATCTAACGCGCGTGAAATCTTGATGTGCAAATCCTCACAATTTAGTTTCTTAAAGGCAATTCAAACTATACAACACCAGCAGCATTTCATTTGGCTTTATTGCAAGTATTATCCTCGCGTCCACTCAGTATATTCGATACCTTAATTTAAATGCTATAGCTTATTTATTTATCTGACTCTGACGAACATCCTGAGGCTGAACTGGGGCCTGAAAAAAAACAGTATATCATAAAATCACAGTATTTTTCTTAGCTTATATATTTACCGTGACCATTACGGGGGTTATATTGGCAATCAATTTTAATAGAGTCTGGCTGTATTAAAAAAATACACCATACAGTTACATATAGTACTAATCGTGGGAGTACTACGAGGGACTACGATCCCACAATACCCAGACCCGAAAAGACTCGTGGATCACACAATCATTAGTCTTAATGAGGGGATCGAACCCACGGCCTATATGTAACGTTCAATGTTGCATTAATAATGTAGTGCACACTGTATATAATATGATTGGTATATATTTGGTAAATAAGTAACATTCAAAATTTCATCTCCATACATAAACTGATATATATTTAACCCAGGGTAGTTGGCTCACAGTGATGAACCAACTACCTACTTTTATCTTAATATCTTAATGTGTATATACAATGTTTGCGTGTCCAATCTGTTACAACATTAAGTAATCATTTCATACATTCTAAAAGTAAACTCAAAATTGTGCTCTTTGGAAACTTCTTATCTATGATCATAGTCACGGGCAAACACTAGTAATACCAACATCTAACTCACCAGATTGCCTTGAGTATCTGTTCCGGCGCCGCGGGTCCCTCGAGGGGCTATCTGAAGGGTACTCGGTCTCTGTATCTGGCACGATGCGAGAGCGTGACCCCCTTCCTTCCTCGTATCTGATAATTTAATATAACATGTATTAAATCTTAATACGACATTGTAAACAATGTCAACACATTTAAATAAGGAACGTGTCTTGACCGTTATACAAAACATTGACCGAATTACCGGATTTATTTGTAGATAACAATTAATATGTCCGTATATTTAAATAATCGTCACAGTGGCGACGAGTGGAATAAGATATTAAATTTTAATGACAGTTCAATTTCATAATAAATGATCACGGGTGACGTTAGATTGCATACAATTTTGTAAATTTTATAGATTTTAACTTGGGGTTGTATTTGAAATTTCTCATTATGGTACTTCTAAACAAATAGTGTATTAACCACAGTCTAATAAATAGATCTAAGTTAAACAGATGACGTAGGTACTGCAATCTGTGTAAACCTAAAGCTCGTAAATTTTCGTACCCGTTGTGACGTCACAACACAAGGCTAACTTACTAATGTGACACATTTGAAGACAACATAGTTTTGTTTCTTCAACTGGTATTTACTACGGTGAAGTCACGAGCGGACTCAGAATGGGGGTTCATGTTTTTGGAAAGGATTTAGTTTTAATTTAAGCTGGTGAAGAAGATATCATTGCATTATGTGTTGTCTATAAATACACATATGATCTTGACTCTATGTCAAATCATAGGTGTCAAGAACTATGAGGTTCGATGGTCACGCTATAGTTCAGTGATTGAGACAATAAATAAATAACACCCAACAGTCACACACATATCCCCGACCCCACACTAAGATACGAGTTTTGTGGTGGGTATGAGAGACTACGAGAGACCCACGGTCTCACAATACCCAGAACCCGGACACAAATATGTCTGTCACACAAACATTTGTCCCGGTGTGGGAATCGAACCCACGACCTCTTGTTCCTCAGCCGGCTACTCGCCAAGTGCGCCAGGAGGCTGTCAAAATAGAGTAGAGTATAAGTGAAGAAGTAAGTACCTCTCTCGCGATCGTCTCCTAGACCTGGGTGAGTAAGGAGACCGGCGTGGGCGCGGCGAGTACCTGCTGTCGGGCGAGTACCGCACAGTGCTGGGCGAGTACCTACTCTCGGGGGAGTACCGGCTTTCGGGCGAGTACCGACGCTCCGGCGAGTACCGCCTGTCGTTGTACCTTCATTAAATAAAAACATACATATATACACTCACACCTATAAGGCAGAGGTAGTACACCCACTTTTCGCGGAATTTCGGTCCCATAATGTGATAGCGGGTGAGCCTATTGCCATACCGGGCACAGATTCCAGACTCCGGGCTAATACTGAGAATTTCCAGATAGAAAACCCCATCACTTTATCCGACCCGGGGATCGAACCCGAGACCTCAGCACAGCAGTCGGTAACGCATGCGCAATTACAACTGCGCCACTGAGGCAGTCAACCAAGGCAGTAAAAAATCAACATCACAAATTACAACTCAATGAAAAAGGAGATATACAACATTATTTTTAGTATACTACAAAGCCGAAAGTAGTTTGTTGAGAATCAGTAGCACAATCCATTGCACTATTTTTTAACATATTATATGTGTATCCCAAAAACATATAAAATTTTCGTCAAGCTGGTTACCTTGTTTATTACTTAATAAAAATCTGGCGCGTGTCAGTCGCTCACCGATACATACCTACCTAACCTCAGCCGGCCGCTAAAAGGGTCAATGCCCGCGTATGTCCATGCGTCGTACAAGAAACGGGATAAATTATTTTTGTATGTCACCGCGTGAGTTTTGCTTATTATTATTATTATATGACATATTTATCTGATCTTCTATACCAAAATCTAATTTGGGTGTTTCGGCTTTATGGTATACAAAAACGAATCTTGTATAAGTAACTGATTACTTTTAAATTCAATAATAAATGAGTAGCCATTAACAATCAACCACTCTTGTAAGATAAAGATCGCGGATCGAGTACCTGTAATCGATAACCTATCAACAAAGATAAACGCAACACCAAAAATGGCTACTTAAAATGAAAGAGTAAGGACGGGAAAATGAAAACAATATATCGATATATTGAAAATATCGTCATTTTGATATATCGTAATTTTTACCCCAAGGCGTGGTTACCTAAAGGTACTGTCCAAATATTAAAGAGCGAAAAAAATAACCACATCTGAAAGTTTTATTTTTATTTAAGTATTATTAGTTAAGTGAAATCGTGGATGTCACAAATACAATGGTTACATATAAATTTTTTAATGAAACAAACCAGTATTCGTCTTATATGGACATAAGCAGCACTCACTCTTTGATGTGCTCCCCTAACAACCCGCTTCTATTATCCGGCACAGCTAAATTTACAGCCTAAGCAAGCCTTTCAGACGATACAGAAGAAGCTTGGCATATCGAACGTACGTATGTATGTACTGAGCTCTAAAAAAAAATCTAACTTGATACAAATTTGGTATTCTGTAATAATTGAAGACTTTATTTCAAAAACCACGTTTGGCAAAATTTTCATGATATAAGTTAGTTACGCTATCTTGTAGAGCAATTCGTAAGCTTTCTGATTATATTTTATATTTCTTCAAAAACAAGTTGAGTCATGAGTTATTTGCTTTTATTCGTTGTACCGATTTTTCATAAACCACCTTTGTCAACTTGGTTTCAGTAAAAAGCTGTTATGTCAGTGACAATGCCTGAAGACATGACGTGAAGCCCTCTCTGCAAAAAGCCTATCCCAATAAACTCTGCCAAACGGAATGATTTGCAAAAATTTGTCCCATTTTTGAAGGAATCTAACCAAAAGTTTTATTCCACTCTCAGCACCACCAATGATGATGTAAATGTTGATGTTGATAACTCAAATAACAGTTGTGGTGAGGGATAATTTTAGTGTGTAAATACAAAATATATAAAATTTCCTGTCTTTTAGTTTTAAACATTTTTTCACATTTTATCTTCTAGTTTTCCTTCAAAAGTAACCTTTGCCACTTCCTTTCTCAAGTTTAGATCAAGATTTATATAGGATTTTAAATATTTCAAAATGTCCGAAACATGCCGTATGATACCTAATATAGTGCAAATCATAATAAAAAGCAAGTATAATATAAAGACTAACATATAAAGATGTGAAGAAGTTTTTTTACTCTACTGTAAAACTGACTAATTTGTCAAAGGTGGTTTTTAAAATAATGTCTTCAATTATCGAATATCGATGTTTTGATATTTAAATTTCGATGATATTTATATTGTCTGTACATTCGATATTATGATTTTTATATATCAGTATTTTTGCCCATCCCTATAAGAGAATGTGATTTCTAAGAACGCTCAAGAGCTGGTCTCACACCTACGAAAAATGACACATTTAACATGTAGCATGTGATTTCAATCGCTCCCTTGTCTATTGACCTACAGATTCAAAAGCCAACGTAGAATGAAATACGATTATTAGTAGCAAAATTGATGGTTAAAGTGAAGGCTAATAAAATCGTCTTTTTAATTGGACTGACAGGACTGAATAAACATTCTCATTAAGATATACTGACTAGGGATGTTATGGATTTGAAATTTCGGATCTGGATGTGGATACGGATATGTGAATAATATTATATCGGTTTCGGATATGAAATTATTTCGGATTATCCGTCAGTTTCGGATAGTTTCGGTTATGGATATTAGGTTTTGAAGAAATTGTAAACATAAGCTCCACAACTAGGGCGTTGCAAAACGTCATCTTATTTTGATGTCGGGCCAACCGCTAGGTACTAATTTTTATACCTTATGTGTAGAAAGGAAAGAATATGAGGAATATATGAATATGAATAATTACATATAATTTTTTGTTTACAATGAATAAAGTGGGTATGTCCCTAATTGGCCGATTTCTTTTAAGTTTACTTTATTAGGAGAAAAACGTTAATTCATTCTTCTGAAGGCTGCATTATATCAACATGAGTAAGAAAAAACGTTAGTTATGTTTGATACCTAGGTGGGTGCGGTGACGGCAGCCTGCCCAGCGGCGGCGGTCGCGGCAGTGGCGGCAGCAGTGGCGGCGGCAGGAACGCCAGCGGCGGCAGTGGCGGCAGCGGCGGCGGAATCACAGGGTTCTCACCACCCTCCAGAGGCGACGACACTTCTGCACAACACACAACACTATATACAACATACATAAATACATACACTCACGCCTGTAATCCCAGAAGGGGTAGTGTGATAGGGGGCGATTTGTTTAGCCATGCCGATAGTAAAAAAATCCGCTACATCTGAATGAATGATTGAAGTAAAGGTGTATACTATAATATAATGTATGTAAATGTTCTGACTGTGGTGGGGCGACACAGCTCCGTCAGCCGGTCGCGTGGGCGCGGTGAGTGCTGCGAGCTTGCGGCGCAGCGTGGCGGCGTCATCCCGCGCGGCGTCTGCGTCGCGGCGTGCGGCGCGTGCGTCCAACCACGCGGCGTGCGCGCGCGCCTCCACCTCGCCCAGCGCCGTGCGCCGCGCCGACTCCGCCTCCGCCAGCTCCAGCGTCAGCGCGTCACACTTCTCTCTGCCACACACACACACAACTACTTTAATCTCCATCCCCAGATTTTTTCAGACATGGCTTTGGCCTTTTAAATTGTGACTATTACAGATATGGCTACGGCCTAAAAGGAAAAATATTGGACATGGCTTTCCCCTTTCAAAAGGATAACAACAACAGATATGGCTTTGGCCTTTTGACTGATATAAACCAGAGAAGATTTTCAATTTTAACCTAGATTTGAAAAATAACGACAGACAAGGCTGCATGGTGGAAAACCTTTGCCTTCTCATTTATAGAAAGAATGAAAAAAAAAACTCCATAGCTAACGACCACAACACAACGTCGTTAACGAAGTGGACAATTCATTTTTGAAGTTATACTTATAAATATAAGGAGATTTGTTTTAGTAATTCGTTCTTGCATAATACTTTCACATACTGGCCACAATAGGCTAGTTGACTATTTTTGGGAAACCGTTTTATATTATTCTTCATGGTCTATATTTTCATTAATAAACATAAAACATACGTTTTTAAGATTTAATTTGCATTTTTATAAACTAACTTTATTTTTCCAACTCAAACGCTACCAACTGTCATGGCCTGTCGTGTGACGTCACAGTATGTTAAACTAATAGTCGTTTGGTTGGTGTGATTTCAGTGTATCGATTTTTTTTATTTATAATTAATTCTTTAATAAATTAATTCTTCTTTTGGCTTGGAAGACCTATAATGAAGAAATAATTGTGTAAGTACTTGCAGACCATAATTAAAAATAAAACATTTCAATGTAACCTCTAAAATTAAAAATTTTCTAAAGATAATAAATCTACCAATAAGAGTATGTAAATATAAATTTTATAAGGTCTTGAGTTATGAATTATTATATTTTTTATGAATTATTACTTACATAGAAGTTTTGACATTTTTATATTCTGTTGAACAAAAATCTTTGTTTGCCGCCAAAAATTCTCCCAACATCATCACGTCTATTCGAGGCAAATTACAGTTATTTGCCTTAGAAAACCCTTCGTATATAACTAATGTATTTAGATTTTGGTTTTTTGAACAAATTGCAACTGACTGATTGCAACTGATCACTAAAAATTACAAAAGATTTGGTACCTCAATGTATGGATTCTCGAACTATCAACAAAACAATTTCACATTTGATGATACTGTGACGTCATGCAGTCTGGGCTGTTTCATGTCATGTAACAAAATGCTTAATTTTCTACATATTTATTTCTTGAAAATATTAAATAATCACATATAAATTAACAAATTGGATTAATTTTCGATATTTTTAGACTAAAACCTATTATAAAAAACAAAATTATATCAGGTTTTTACTTACTGTCAACTACCCTATTATTTTTTGAAGTTAAATTTTATAAAATTATAGATGTTGCTCGCGGCTCCGCCCGCGTGGAGGTTCTTTTTGGAAGGAAAGGTACACAATCCATGGCGGCTCTTAAGCTATTACACCTTTCTATATTTTGCTATCCCATAGGATGCGTGCATTTTTCCGCGATATAAAGTGGCATATATCATTTTCTAATCCCTAAACTACCACTATGCAAAAAATCATGTTGATCCCTTGCTCTGTGAAAAACTAAACTATCCCACGGGAACTATACATTTTTCCGGGATGAATAGTAGCCTATGTTCTATTCCAGACTATAATCTATCTCTGTGCCAAATTTCAACCAGATCCGTCCAGCCGTTGTAGCATGATTGAGTAACAAACATCCATCCAAACTTTCGCATTTATAATATTAGTAGGATATAGTAGGAAGTAGGATGAGAGTGAAATTTTAAGATGCGCGCGTACGATGAACTATCCGTATCTATTATTAATTGATATAAATTAAAATATTATTAATATTAATAATTGCATGCAATTAAAAACTATTTTTAATGATGGCAAAAATTATAATTTCTCACGCGCGTACATAAGTACACGCACCCATTTTTTTTAGTGCCTCGATAGGCAGACGAGCAGACGGGCCACCTGATGGTAAGTAGTCACCACCGCCCATAGACTTCTGCAATGCCAGGACACAGCAGAGCCGCTGCCTACCATTGGAACCGTTTCTTAACTTTAAAGCACGGCTAGCATATAATTTCTAAACTGTGACTACTGTAATAACAGTTCACTTATATTATTTTACTAAACAGATTAAAATATATTTTATAATTTAACTATACCCGCCATAGTGGCACACGCAAGTGTGTCGCGTTACGGGATCAGCCAGTGTACATCCGGTTTTTTGGGGGTCTAGAGTTGGGGTACAATGTTGGCCATTTTGCGGCCATCTAAGTACTCTGACAATACACCCTCGACCACTTCTTCACCTTCTTGCCCATGGCGTAGTGTGATGAAGCAGGCCGGCATGATTGTGTTGAGTAGCGGGGGATAGATCGTCTCTCGCTACTCTAATTGGACCGTACTGCGCTTACCATCAGGTGAAGTGCGGTCACTTTGCCGTGCTAGGATAAAAAAAAAAATAACTTGACTTACTTGTATCTCTGGACTTCTTGTTGTAGCAGTTCTATTTTTTCTACTGTACTGGCAGATTCTCCCTGTTTACTGAGCCAGAGAGATTCCTTTGCACTCAATTCCCTAGAAAAGAGTGTGTTTTTGATAACATGATACATTTAATACAGTCACTGGTTATTAAAATTAAAATAAAAGCTCACTTTAATAGTTCACTTTCGCGTTCTTGGAAATATTTCCCAAGCACTTCTAGCCTGGTCGTTGCTTCGGTGGCTTGTTGTGAGCTTGTGCGTAACGTCTCTTGGGTTGTTTCTAATTCTTCACTCAGACGCGTACGTTCTTTGTATTCTATCTGTAGCAATAAATATATTCACATGATAATAAATAACACCCAACAGTCACACACATAGCCCCAACTAAGATACGAGTCGTGTGTTGTGGGTATCAGGGACCTAGAGAGACGCACGGTCTCACAACACCCAGACCCCGGACACAAATATCTGTCTGCCACACAAACATTTGTCCCGCTGTGGGAATCGAACCCACGGCCTTTCGTTTCACAGCCGGCTACTCGCCAACTGCGCCACGGAGGCTGTCAAATCATGATGATTATATTTTACAACGGACCCCGCAGGGGCGGTTCCGGCAGCAATTGTAGTCTATCTTAGGATACCGCGGGATCGCTCCGTAAGCGCCGAAGAAAGCCACGGGTAGTATATAGGAGTGGTAGAGTTGACCCAGCGGCTGCCCGGATAGCCATCATCCGGGCGGTAAGACTGGCTAGTCCAATATAACCGGTTTTATTCTTACTCCGCTTCCCCTGGAGCGGGAGGCAGTAATAAAGCTCTTTCCCCGCGACAAGAAAATGCTTATCTTCTAGAAGATACAAGAAAATCACTGAAAACTAAGAGGCACCGTTCCACTGCATTCCCACTGTACAGACAGATATGATTGAGGGAATGTTCGTAAACAGGAGTCCCAAAGCCCACATCCTTGTGGAATGGGTTTAAATTACTATCATTGGTTTAAAAATAAATTCCAATTAATAAAAAATAATTTTTACCTCATATTTGTTTACATATTTATTTTTCTCTTCCAGAGCCTTAGATAACTTTGCCTTTATTTCAGTGTGGTCAATAAGCGATGCTGCATCTCCATTTTCTGATGGATCACTTTTTAATTCTTTGATAGCCTCCTAAAATGCAATTCATTAGTTTTGTTTATGTATAAAATACCAAAATAATTACATTCTGAGTTTTAATTACACCTTTTAATTTAATGTTCAAGATAAACGAAACTGAGACATAACTCGGTGCGATAAAGTCTTTTCTAAATGCAATAATAAAGGAACACTTTAAAAAATCAAATAATTAGAATTACGAAATTTAAGTCGAAAATTAGTACAACTAATTTGATAAAAACAATATTTATATTCATCGCAGTCTTATTTCAATACATGAATTATGATTGTAATAATATTTATAAATTGGGGTGTCTAAGGATGTGCGTTATTCCCGTTACATGTAGTATACATATATAGAAAAGTTTAATTAACTTTATTATTATTCTTTTACAATGACTTCAAAGGTACTTTAAATATTTTAAAAAGCAAGACTTGTTACGTAAACAGAGAAATGATATAGTTATAGATGTGTACTATGGCACTTTGTTTTGTAAATTGATTGAAAAGATATGTACAATATCGTTTCAAAGATAGTACTTACTTTAAGGGCAATAATTTCATGTTTTTGTAATTCAATTTTATTCTTTGCTTCTGTGAGTTGTTTGTTGATTTCATCAAGTTGTTTCACTTGTTTTCTAACTTCTTCTAATGTCGATTCAGCAGATACATATTTAAGTTGGAAGTTATCTCTTTCCCGACTCACTGAAATTAATTCCTCCTCAAATGCTTGGACCTTTTCTGCAAAATATTAAATAGTTTTTAGTTGTAAATCTTAATAATTCACTTTTATTGTCATTGTCTTTTGAGCAGGCTTTTACAACATTTGGCCATTCAACATGAAAGTTGGTATATGTTGCAAGTCGACAGTAGACGGCGCTATAGCAGCTCAACTTTTTTGCACAAATAGATTGCACAGATATATTTCAGAAAGTAGAATATTTTTTTCATTTGGTATCCGATATCTGAGAAGTCACGCTCACACAAGACTCGATGTTAGCATATGACTATATTATACTATAAATAATATTTAACGCAACATGTGATATTGGCATAATATACAAAAAATACTTAAAATAAATACACTACATTACTTACCATTCAATTCAGCAATTTGCTCTTCAGAACTAGCTCTCTCATTTAAGAGCTCACTAAGAGTGTTTTCCACTTCGCCTAGAGTGTTTTGTAATTCGCCAGCAGTATTTTCAGATACTCTAAGTAATTTTTCATTATCGTCCAAAGAATGTCGTAGCCTTTCATTTTGTGCTTTCATCTCGTTTATTTCTTCCTTTAATGATTGCACCATATCGTCCATGCCAAATGAGTTGTCTTCAATGCCAGCGAGTTTGTTCTTAGTAGATGTAAGCTCCTCTTTAAGGATCTCACACTCCTATGGATAATGTTCAAATTATATAATAGTGTGAGAAGAAAATTCATGTGAGATAGCACTTGTTCTATAGTGTAATATAAAGAATAATAATACTATCCCTGTATTAAACATGCACACTGCTGGGCACAGGCTTCCTCTACTAATGAGAGGGGTAAGGGCTTAGTCCACCACGCTGGCCTAATGCGGGTTGGTAGACTTCACATGCCTTCGAAATTCTTATGAGAATTGTCAGGTATGCAGCTTTCCTCAAAATATTTTTCTTTGCCATTAAAGCAAGCGATAATTACCAATGTATACACACATAACTTTTTAGAGAAGTCAGAGGTATACACCTCGCCATTTAGATTTGGAACAGTAAAACTTATATGAATTCATACATAAAATTTGCGTAATGGGTAAGTATAAAACACAAAATATGAAATCTTCTGAAAAGTGTAAAAATATAAGGATAATTAATTACCTTTGTAGCAAAAAGCAAATCTCTTTGTAGTGAATTAATGGTTCCAATGAGACGGCCATCCTGTCTTTTATTGTCAATATAGTAATATCCTAAAGTGAAGAGCAAGACTGACATAGCTGAAGTAAGCAGAAAAGTTAACAGGCGAGTTTGCTGTTCACTGCCAAAACCATCATGGTACATTCCATCAATGCATGCATCACCTGAAACAAAATATATTGTATAAATTTAACAGCCTCCATGGCGCAATTTTTTCCAAACCTTCAGGTAGATGAAAATGAAATAGTCAGGCAAAATGATATAGTTTCATAAGGTTTGATTATAATGTTAATAATACTGAAAATGTGTATCCAGACTGAGTTCAGATGAATACACATTAAAACACCATTATTTTCTATATAATGTGTTTACCATGTGTTGCTAGTTAAAGTGGGCTGAATTATTACAATTTGATTACATTTTTAAACACAGAATGATATCATGATAAGTTATAACAGATAATGCACATAATATTAAAATGGATAACAGCAGTAGTTGAAACAATACTTCAATTTCTGAAGCAATTGGTCAATTTCATTAGTTGATTGCAATAGGAGTATAGAAGATATTATGTGTGTAATTTATCAATAACATTAGCCCTGTATAAATTAGCATTTTAGTATAATGCAATATAGTACATCATTTCAACATTCTATAAAAAAACTGTTTTTTCTAGTATATATATATAGTGGCAGCCTCCATGGCCTAGTAGCCGGCTGTGATACAAGAGGCTGTGCGTTCGATTACCACACTGTCCACATACACACACATGGACACATTTGTGTCCGGGGTGTAATACCCACAACACAAGACTCGTATCTTAGTGTGGGATTGGGTTATTTGTGACTGTTGGGTGTTATTTATTATATATTATAATAAAAAGGTGCCTACCTGTTGAGTGAAAGAATGCTTTAGTTTGTTCACTGGATCCCGTAACAGAAGCATATGTACTCATTATATACTTCAAAACTGAAAATCCTTCTTCACCATCCACTTTTTCCTTTTCAACAGGAGAATACTCTTTCTTATAAAGTTTTTCAGGAGATTCTGTTGTCCACATTTCTGAGATTGTTGTGTACATACTTGAAAATATCCCATCAGTATTTTCAGCCAAAGATTGTGCTGTTGATTCTTCATAAGTATTTGTGACAGCTTCTAAAGGAGTCGATTCAGTTGTGGGGTTGTCAAATTCTTCCTTAGGTGGAGTTTCTGTAGCTGCAGTGTAAATATCATTTACATTAGTCTCCTCATCATATGCCGTATTTTCATAGTTGTCACTCGCTTCATTGTTTTGGTCAGATTCATATTCTTGGTAAGTTTCATCAGCAATGGCAGGTTGTTCTGGTGGTGAAATATATGGACTTGGAGTTGTAGGAGGTATTGTCTCTGTACTTTGGCCAAACATTGGAGGCAATGTTCCAACATCAGGATAAAAAATAGGTTGTAAAGTTTGTGTGGAAATGGGCTGATTTTCATTTTGTGCTGGATTTGTTATTATTTCATGAGCTTGATCATTAATTTGGTCCATGTTGCCAGCAAGTGGTAACTGGGTATCAGTAACAGGGTTCTCAGGATTGTTATCTGCAGTATTATCACTTGATTCATCATTATTTTCATGAATATCATTCACAGGATCTTGGTCTACTTCTGTTGGTTTAGGATCATTAGGTATTGTGTCAGTACTAGACTCTGGAGATTGTATATTTTCATTATTTACTGAGTCAGAAGTAGTGTTAGTATTTAAGGTAACATGTATTGTTTCATCATCTGAACTTTCAATTATTTTAAGTGAGTCTGTTTTATTTTCCACAGAATCAGATACATCTGGTTTTGATGTCTGAACACTTTCAGTTTTGATTAGAACTTCAACATTACCTTCCACAGTATTTCCGTCATTAACATTACTTTCTTCTTCGGTGGGTATATCCAGAGGCATTTTATTATCAACTTCTTCATTTTTATTTAACAATAAATCAGATAATTTATCAACAATTATATTACTTACAGTGGGTTGTGACTCATCAGTTTTTTGTTCAAATTTTGTTATTGTTGTGTCATCAAGAGATTGAGAATTAACATCTTGAATAATTTTTTTTTCTTCTGCTGAGTCATTCTCATCATTCTCAGAATCCTCTAATTCTGGACTATCTACTTGTTGAACCACATGTTTGTCTAGTTTCAAGTGTTCTCTATCCATGTTAGATTTTTTATTGCCATTCTGTTGCTCATTGGATTGAGGTTCATCTTCAATATGAACAATAGGCTCTTGTTCATTCTTTTCTGAAGGAAGTTCTTGTGTGTTGCTATTTTGATAAATAGCTTTTTCGGTATTAAGATTTTCACTGCTACTTTCATTTGAGGTTTCTTCAAATGCTTCTTCATTTTTAAGAACAGATGTGACATTTTCAGTAAGCACTAACTTATTAGGAATTTCAGTTGTAGTATCTTGAACAGCAGCCTCAGTGGTATATATTGTGGTGCCCTCAAATACTTCATGGGCCTTTTGGACCTTGTCAGGCTGCACCTTATTTTTTCTTTGAACTTCTTCGATTGGCAAAACAAACTGAGGATTCTTTTCTATAATTTTATTCTCTCTCAAGAACTTCTTGTTTACAAATCCAGATTTTCCATTGATACTCGCGTACCATAAGTCGGCATTTGAACCAGCTGATTTCATGAATATAATAGCCTCTGCATTTCCCCGGAATGACAGCAGTTCTAGATCAGGGCTATTGTAGTTTATCAAAGTCCTAGCTTTGGATATTGGCTCTAAAATAAAACATATGATAGGTAAATACTATAGAAAGTTATAACACGAAAAGTGGCATGAGAAAGGTAACTCACCGCTGCATTCCTTATTTGCACAATACACTTTATCTGGTGTTCTACCCAATGATGCAGATATATACAACATAAATGAAATAATATATAATGTAATCATTTTGGCATTATAATTATTTTAAAGGTAATTATTTTTATAATATTCACAAGACGTTAGGCCACATCATCTGTCAAGTCGATCGCTCGGTCGTTTCGTTACATGCATCCACAGATTACTTAGAGAAGCTACGCTTCATGCATCAAATAATATACCAGTCACAGACTACAAGACAGTCAAGAGATCACATTGCATTTAGTGAAAAATCTTTCTTATATTTCAAACCTGGTGCAAACAATAATAAATAAAATAATTTCGTAATCGTTTTACCTATAGTTTAAGGCCAATTTAAATGTTTTATAATAATAAATTTTATTTTAGATAGTTTGTGCTGCCATCTTCCATCTGCCATGTTATTAAAATCATGTTTTACGAATATATGGAATAGATGTAGCTAGTATTCATATTATCACTTTTTATTTTAATAATAATACCTATTAAGTGTAAAAAATATAAAGAATTTAATAAGTTTCCGAGGCTAATAAATTAAATTATGATTTTATAAATAAGTTAAAAAAAAACTACAGCAAAATTCTATTGCCTAAGATATAATTAGTAAAGGTACTTAGGGTTTTAGAGTATTTTGATAACTGATTGTCAGAAAATTCATAAATGTTTTACAATGTCTTTTAATTCTCATGTTTCTTTAATAGATTTGGGAAAGCAATTTCCTTTTGATATAGGTGTGGTATAAGTATTTGAAAAGGATTCAGCTAGCAATAGTTCTTCTAGGACTCCATATGTAGTTATATTCATTTATTGTGTATGCATTAGGTATTTGATACCTAGATAGTTCAAACTTTTAAATTAGATATTTTATTGCAAAGTAGGTATGTTTTATGCTATGAATAATGATTTGCGTTGAAAAATTATCTGGTTAATCATGTAAGGTGGTCGCATAAATGGTAGGTATCTAAAACTAATTTCGATCCATCGATATACAGGTCGAAATTAGCATTTTTGGAGAAAATGATATTATTTAATCATTTTAAAAATAATGACAATCTAATTATCAATTATATCCATACAATATATAGTATATACCTTGTCTATGGGAACTGCTAGGTTAGGGTAATTTAGTGTTTTCAATAATAAGTAAATGTGTTTATCTGCAAGGTTGTTGCAATATTTTTTTGTGTCATTACGTAACATGTACGTAATATTATTACTTTTATATTGTTTGTCTACCTATCATGTATGTACATTACCTGCCTAGCTACGTTCCTAAGCAATACCGCCACGGACACACGAATGTAACCTACCTATCTTCGTAGAAATGCTACTATAACATGCTTTGTACCTGAGTTTTTTCTGAGGAATATACTTTTAAAAAAGTTTTCTGGACTTAAGTGTCGAGTACCTAGGTATAAATCATGGATCTCTGCAGTTCAATAGAGTGCTTGCATTAAAGTTTAAGCGTGCTGATACAGTTTTCTGTTGTTTCTTATTATATTTTTTATTATGATGAGTTAATTAAGTAAAAAACATAATCGAATTTATTACTCTTATAGACGACAAGATAAAAGAAGAAATATGTTTTGGGGAGACCTTAATTGTTAGCTGCGGTCATTGCAATGGTGAAATAGAAACGGAGTCGACAGACTCTGAATGGTCATGTAATGAGAGCACAGAAAGTGAAAGTTCAGAGGAAGTTAAAGATGATATAGCATATGAAGTAAAAGATCATGTTGAAGAAGAAGCTGCTCAAGAGGAGATAGCAGAGGAAGAAAATGACTTTCATATTTATTTTTTTCCCGATTGCAATAAATTGCTTGCTCCACAAGATAGTAAGACTAGCATACTTATTGAAGATGGTATGCCGAAACTGAATCCCGCTGTCCAGGATTACACATTTTGCACGTGTAACAAAGATGGGACCGGAAAATGTACATGTTATGTAAAATTACCATGTAAGTGTGGTGCTAAGGTTTTAGATGAATGTACATGTGCTAAATTGGAGGAGATCTGTATTTGTGAAGAAGGAAAACCGCAGGTGACATGTTCATGTAAAGATAGCAATGTATGCGTATGCTACCCCGGTGATAAAATCCAGGCTACATGCGCATGTGAAATGGTTAAAGAACCTTGTATTTGTCATCCTGAAAAATTTCCTACTCCGGTTTGCATTTGTAAACATAAGCCAATATACGAGGTTAATGTTGAAAAACCTACAGAGAACGGAGAAAAAGAGCAACAAGAAAAAATCGACGAAGAATATGATGGCAAAGATATAAACGATGTACCATGCGACTGTCAACAGAAAGAAGTAAAACCTCGTTGCTTTTGTTTAAAAAATGAAATATGCATATGCAAGGATAACTTATGTATTTGTGATATTCGAAAGCCTTGCATCTGTGAGCCCACTAAAAGTAAAGAACATACTTGTATAAACGATGATTCAAAATCCATTTGCAGCTGTGTAGCCCAAAAAGAATGTACCTGTGACGCTACGTCGCCCGAAGACTGCAAATGTTTTCCGAAAAAACTTTGCACTTGTGGTGGTTCAGAGAATTGTAAATGTTTTACTGTTTGTGATTGTACTGAACCTTGTATTTGCGATACACATTTGGAGGATGTTGTATCAGAGGAATGTCCTTGTTTAACGACACCTAAGAGATTGACAGATGGTGTGTGTACGTGTGCTGTTAAGAAGGAAAAAGACAGAACGCTTAGAAAAGTGCGCGCTGGCAAGCATGGCTATCGTTGGTGTCATAACGTTGATCCAAAACATACATATTTTGATTATGCGTATGGACGCCATGATAAGATATCTTACAAGGAACCAGAATTAGAAAAAGTTAAAATATTAGGACTCACAGAGGATAAGCCGGAAGTAGAAGCGTGTGCTGTGCATGGCGTACAGGCACCTTCATATAAAAAGAAGACTAGGAAACCATCTATAGACTGTTGCAGTTCAGTTGGAGGTACATACAGAATTATAAGTAACTAGTCATGAGTTTGAATATAAGTAGCAAGTATTATTTCTTGCCACATGAAATATCTATATTATTTTTATACAGGCATTAGTATTTGCGTCGAGGCACTTGGAGAGGACAAAGATAAGTTCCTTGTTCAAGTCGTATCTCATTCATCTAAGGAAGGGGCTAAAAGTGGGTCCAAACTAGTCAGTATTTTAGATACAAATCTACATACAATGGAAGAAAGCAGAATTGAGTAAGAAATATGTATTTATAAAAAGAAATTAATGTAAAAAGTCCTTGCTCCAATCTTTAGGTATTCTAAATACTTACTTAATTATCAATCTTTTATTTAAAAATCTTCAACCTATTTAAAATGCAGTTGCTTTTTTAATGAGAAGTTTTTTTTTTTTGTACGTTCTCTTAAATAAATTTATATGGGATTTATGAAGTGAACTAGTAAAATAAGCAAAGCGGTTAGTCGGGACATAATATTATAGGGTAATATACTTAAAAAATACTTTAATATAAAAAGCAGCGCATTAGGAACCCTAAGTATTTTTTTAAATAGCATAACCATTTTATTCTTTTAGACATATTACAAAGAAAGATATTACAAAGGAGCGTAGAAATTACATAGCGATCTGTGAAAGCGGCTACTATAATAAATTAACACGTATTTGTGGCGAACGCCATGTTGTGCGGCGACTGTACCATACCTTCGAGGCTGCACGCAATTTCCTCCTGGAGGGTGCGAATGTGATACTCCTTAGGTATTTTGGCATTCGAAGGTATCGAGGCAATATCAAGACTGAAACTGTTCTAATAGATGGAACAGTGTGCGAAAGCATTTATGTAAGTAATTTATTTATTGTCGTGTTGTGTAAGGTCCCCTCGTGTAAGTAAAGGTTGTTTCGAACCAATCTCGTTATACCTACACAATAACATATCGACCGAATCCGATTTCGTGTCAGGTGTGACAAGTGTGGCACGAAATGTTAGAAATTATTTTGGTCTATTTTTTCTTGTAAGAAATTCAAAATGTAACGCTAATGAACTCGTTGAATTAACATAAAGTCACTTAATTATAAAGCCAATGTAAATACTTCTTCTTTCGCAATATTATCCAGGCTAATATTATTTAGGCTCAATTTGGTAAGTAGGTAAATGAGACCCAGCTTAACAAGATATGAATTAATAATCCAGATATCAATCAGTCTTGTTTATCATCAAATAAAACTATTCATTAATTTTTGAGCAGCACGTTGCCAGGCAATATTGTAACTATCAGTTATTGCTGTTAGGATTTCAAAATAAATTATGTTCCTAATATAATATAATTTCAAAACTTAATAAGCTGTGATTGATTTTATTGTTTTTTTATTCATAGTCAATTACGTTATAACTGCTGTGTTGAGGTCTCGGGTTCGATCCCGGGTCGGGTAAAGTGATATTAGGTTTTTCTATCTAGAAATTCTCAGTATTAGCCCGTGGTCTGGAACCTGTGCCCGGTATGGCGATAGGCTCGCCGCCTATCTAATTATGGCACCAAAATTCGGCGAAAAGTGGGTGTTCTGGTTACACCTATGCCTACCCCTTCGGGGATTACAGGCGTGAGTGTATATGTATGTATTAATTAAACACAGCAGTGTGTGTGGTTGCCGGTTTTGATTTTCATGCTTCATTTTGTGAAAGGCGGCAGGGGTCGTAATCTATGAACCTTGTCGATACACATTTGAGGTCGGATGGGCTTACACTGAAACATAGCCTAAGGCTGGTATTTCTCACTCGTAACTAACATTTTCTAATATAGTTTGACGAGTTTTACATCTTCGAAAATGCTTTTACTTATTAATCAAAATCTTAAACCATGTAGGACCTACATTAAGTTACTTATATCGAAGTACATACATCGAAATTCGAATTCCATCATTTGTGTTACCGATAATAATACTAGCCCTGTATTAAACATTGTCCCACTGCTGGGCACGGGCCTCCTCTACTAATGAGAGGGGTTAGGCCTTAGTCCACCACGCTGGCCTAATGCGGGTTGGTAGACTTCACATACCTTCGAAATTCTTATAAGAATTCTCAGGGTATGCAGGTTTCCTCACTATGTTTTCCTTCACCGTTAAAGCAAGCGATAATTAACATTTTGAGCAGCGATAGCCCAGTTGGTTGCGGTACGGACTGCCAAGACGAAAGTCGTATGTTCGAAACCCAAGTGGCATACACCTCTGACTTTTCGAAAGTTATGTGTGTGTTAAAAATAAAAATAAAGTTTCGAGTCAATTTGACCAATAAATTAATTATTTCGATCCAAAACCTTACCTTACCTATATTCACGTCTCCTTCAAAGTTTCACATTTTTATCCTTAGTGGCTTTTATCCTTAGGTTGGGCGTTAGCTATTATGAGTTAGTTAGGAAACTTATATATTAGGTATATATGTTTATTTTCACTTTGCTCTTACTTAAAGGTATGTCTTGGCGTCAGTCAAGCTATAGTGAACGGTACACCGTTGTTTGTGGTAAAAGTGGAGCGTCATATAATAGAGCCATCTGGATTAATTCATCAGACTTTAACTGTCTTATCTCTTAGAGGTGAGCATAGTTGGTGATATTGCTAATTTGCATATATGTTTGTAAATTTATATAATTTACAGAATTTATTATAATATTAGTGGTTAAATTTTGAACATGATTTAATGTAGTAGAGGCTTACCTTAAGTTTCAAGATATTCATGAAATATATGTCAACCCAATCGTTATATAAAATATGTTAAATGTGACTACATGACAAAACTATCTTTACAGAATTTCTATAAGTGTGTGTAAATAAAATAGAAAACATTATCTGATCACGTGTGACTTTCACTATAAGAAGTGTTGTAACTTTTTCATAAAGGGATCTAAATATTATACATCTTAAAAATCAGTGCATGTCGGGAATCCTTATCTTTTCGTTATGTTGCATGAATGGACTGACTCGACCGGTATAGTGCCATTATCTTACTGAATGAAGTAATGACTTCATATAGCGTTTTATAAGGTAAACGGTAGGTAGCGGCTTTGTTGTGCCCTGGCATTGCAGATGTCTATAGGCGGCGGTGACTATTTACCATCAGGTGGCCCGTCTGCTCAACTGCCTATTGAGGTACTAAAAAAAAGGTCAGATTCCTTGTACTTGTAATTCTTTTTTTTAAAGGTTCGTACCGCACCTGTGGTTTAGTTTTGGGTATTTATTAAGATGGTGTGTTGATAGCGAAAATCACTTATCTACTATTGGATCATCCACTTGATCATTTGCTAGCCTTGTAAAAACATATAAAATACTAGATTTAGTCCGCGGCTTCGCCAAAGTGGTAGTTTGAGTTTTAATTTTATTTTTGAGAGAAAATGTATAAAATCCATGGTGATATCTTAAGCATTACATCTTTCTCTATTCTGCTATCTCATAGGAACCTTGCATTTTCCGGGATAAAAGTAGCCTATGTGCTATTCCTTACTATAATCTATATATGTGCAAAATTACAACCAGATCCGTTCAGCCGTTCTGGCGTGATTGAGTAACAAACATCCATCCAAATATTAGTATGGGAGTATGGATGACATCCCATTCTCGGACATTCGAGTAAAAATATAAATTGATGCTATCTTTAAGTTGTGTCAGAAACTGGTACTGACTTGAACACTTAGACTGGAATTCCATAATCCTGAACTCAGCAGTGGAATTTATTTCAGTGTCATTTTAGGTTTATCATAAGTAAAATTTAGACATTTTATTTTCCAATAAGGTTATATTGTGAGTCACGAGTGGGCAGACAACAACTATATATTGCATTTGAATCCACTTCTACGTGTTGTACCTGAGAAGGATGAAATCGAAGCGCATGCCCCGCTACGTGAGAAGTGGCGTGACGATCTTCAACTGCTATCTGATTATTTGGACTTTAAGGTGCATGTGGTTTATTTAACTCATGTAGAAATTTGTCATCGATTTATGTAGATATTTGGTCATAATTTCTTAGGAATATGTGCAAATATGTGATAACTTTTTATGACTGGGTGCACAAAAAGTACCTAGTTTAAAGAGTTGTGCCAGATGAAACTATATTGCGTTATTATAGGGTAGTATTTTTTTTATTGTTATAATCAACAAGTTA
This sequence comes from Laothoe populi, assembly GCA_905220505.1. Classification (NCBI taxonomy): domain Eukaryota; kingdom Metazoa; phylum Arthropoda; class Insecta; order Lepidoptera; family Sphingidae; genus Laothoe; species Laothoe populi. The sequence continues at coordinate 10,568,534 of HG992155.1, read as the reverse complement.
CATTACCTTTAGGTAATGTAACCTATTATCGAAAGAATTTTATGAATCCGAACAATTTAAATATTTAAAATAAGTATTGTGATCTCATATTTCAAGCAATTTTGATTCTGTTTTCGCAAAAGAGTTTCTATTGCGTATTATTAATTTATATTTGATTGCATATTGAATAATGTACAAAATTAAACACAAGAATCTAACCTATTAAAGATATAAACAAACAGTAAATAAAATATATGCCGCCTATAAAATTATGTCTTTAATCATAATCTAATACTATTCAAAATTTTAAAAATATATTTCAATAGTTAAAATACATTTTATAGTTTCTGGAAAGAAATATCAATGTAAAAGTAAAAAAACGTCGAAGTTCAAAGTAAATTGAGAATTAATATTTTTATCTGCGTTGCCAACGTCTTAACTGTGCTAAAATCGAGGCAATTGATAAGCGAATGTGTAACTAAGGTATTAAACCACTGTCTTGTAATAAGTGTTTACATAAAATACACATGGATTGATTAGGAGAGCTTTATAGCTTTTTGTTTTGCTTATAAATATTTAGCTACCAAACACTTTTTTTTCAGAGTATTCGATCATCGGAAGGTGGACGGTATGTGACAGAGAGCGGGGCACTTACCGGAACCGTTCGAGACTATCTACAAGCACTCTTGCTGCTGCGTCCACACGACGTCTTGCACTTCACAAGACATTACTTCGGCTCGGCTTTATCTGCATTGGACCTGCCCCACAACGAGTATTTTGACCCCACTTCGAAACACGTCAGATATTATTCCTTTGAAGAGTAGAGACGACGCGGAACGTTGGAGTTCAAAATCGATATAAAAATATTAGTCTCGGTTCTACGAAACGATCCATTTAAAATTCCTGTCACATGAAAATATTATTCAATTTCAATGAAAATGACAAATCTCGGATTATTTTATACGCATTTTGAAGTATTTACGTTTGGAATGATTTTTAGTGGAAATTTTCAGAGTTTTTATGCTAACAAAATTAAATGTTGAATATAAATTACATTTTCATAAATAGTTTGTAGTATTACTTTTTAAATAGATACGCGCCTATACTGCAAACCATTGTGCTTCTATTTCAAGATTTAGTTGAAAAGGGTACTGTTTAATTTCTTAACGAATACCTACTTCATTTTGGAAGTATTTTCCTGAAACGAGGAGAGTTTGTAACTACATTAATGCATTAGTAAAGCCCGCGCGTTCTGAAACTTGTAAATTTTTATTTAAGTGCCGTTTCAAGTAAGATGAAAATTCGCCGACTGTTTGCAAAAGACAATGTGAGCAATGGGATTATGAACTTGGTGTGGTAGTCTTAATTTAAACGGTCGTCTAGCAAGGACGTCGGGTGAAAATGCTTGCAAATGTAATCGACCTAATGGACCTGTAATTCTCGAGTGTTGAGCGCAAATAGATTTAGTGGTTGGCGTTAAAATAAATGTAGATGCGAGTACTACGTAACAAGTGCACTGCCCTGCTTTACCACGTCGAGTGAAAGTAAATTACTTTTTTTTTTAAATATAAAAATACCCAATCGATTTCAGCCTACTTAATAGGAACTGTGTTAGCATATACGTTTTATAGAGCTCTGCACTCAAGTATCGTCTTTGGCCGCGCTAAAACTGGCAATACTCGCCATTATTGACGTGCGTATTAAGCGTATTTGTAGCGTTATTATTATGGAAATAAAGTTGATTTTGGCTTGTATATTTATTCACTAGTTATTACCTTTTTCTCAACACCGGTGTCTTTATGATACATGAGGGTAAGTAACCTTGATACACAATACAGACACATATTAGACGTTAAGACTCATGGTATATAATATAAATCTTTTGTTGAATATTGCTATAAACCTAAGTAAAATTAATACATAACTCTTATTTTTCTTGGAAATTATTTACACTGAAGTGTAATTCGATATAATTTATTACAATGTGTTTTTCTCTTATACAAACAGAATCAGTTTATAGTTTCACTGGCTGTACAGAAAGCAATAGTTATATTGTTAGTTTTGTGTGAGACAGTGGTATCACCCCGGTGAAAATTGACTACAGCCCGGTTCTATCACAAAGTATTGCAAAGATAAATATATAACGAACTTGAGAATTATTTAATGTCAAAAAGTTAAATGGAACAAATTGTACGGATTTTATCATAAAGCCTAATTCCAAAAATATTGTTTTTTTTTTTAGTAAACGTAAACCTTAGAGTAGGCAACCAAAAGGAGACGGCATTGCGCTCGAATCTTGAACAAAAAATTCAGCAATGTCGGTGGGGGGCTTCGTACACCTACAAATAAACCTGTGCACACAAATGCAAAATGTAATCACGTCGCTACGCACGCACACTACACCATTTCATACAACACTGTCAAATTTATGCACACAGTTACAAATTTATCTTGGTGTGTAATGTATTTACAGTGTCATATATTGACAACTGTGTAAAAACAGTAGAGCGTAGCAATGTCGACACGAGGTATAGATAGCGTTGTCCTTATCTATCGATAGATAACATAAAACAATTTTAATTTATGAAATATTTTAAGATTATTTTTTATGTGTATCATCTTTTCTATCGCTTTCTTGCAATCCTTTTCACGAAATCACCAGAGATGTGATTTCGTGAAAAGGGACGGAAGTAGGGAGGTATAGTTAAAAATAGTGTAAATTAATATTTCTAATTTAATCGAAATACTGTAAAGATAATAAAGGTAATAAGTAGTGAGAAAAATACAATCCAAATAAGCAAAAATAAAAACTTTATTTTTTAGAAAATTAATTTTAAATTTATTCAAATGGATATCCAGCTGTTGTTACATTGCTTAGGACTAAGTTATAATGAGGTAACAATAATCTTACTATTAATGAACAACATTTTAAGGATACCACGACATGCGATGAGAAAAAAAAGTAACACCAGTATTCAATAAAAGTAGAAAGGTTAATTAAATTTACAAAAATAACAACGAGCATGACCAAATGAGAATTTAATTAATAATAAGCTAACCATTTTGCCAAAACAGCTTTTTTGAATTTTGGCAATTTATCAACAAATACATCAAACATACATCGTTTCACAAATAGTGTTATATGATTTGGATAAACGGGATATGGCAGAGAATTGTTTTATGTTGGTTCTGGCGGACGGCTGATGCAACAAAAGTTTTCTACGTGTGGACAAACTAATCTAAAATGTTTCAATTTGTCACTATACGACACCTGGTGAGAGACTCTATCAAATGCCTTTGCAAAGTCCATATATATAACATCAACTTGCGCCTCTGCATCAACTGCATTCACTATTTCATTGTGGTAAAAGTGACCAAGTTTGTATTAGTTGACCGGGATTGGATAAATTCATGTTGCTCGTTAACAAATATCTGGCTAGTATAATGTTTCGGGTATGGATAAACTAAAGCTTCGAATGACTTAGCATAGACAGACAGAACTGAGATAGGTCTATTATTAGAGACGTATTCTTTATTTCCATTTATTAATTTTTGTCAAAACTTATTGTAGAGTTTTCAGGTATGTCAGCACACGGAACACAACAATGACGGCCGTTGCAAATTATTTTAAAATGTATTTGATGATTACTTACTCGTTTTGAGGTATTCCGATTCGGCAAATATACTACCGGAAAGTACACAACACGACCTTTTCAATGGTATATAGTTTGTGAGAAAATGTTCTGTTATTTAAAATTAAATAAGCGGAGCCAAGAAACACAGTGTTACTGGTAGCGAATGCTGCGAATGAAATTATTACATATCATTGAGAGCGATTATCGCCTGTTTTGGTGTGGTAGCCGGCTAACGCTATCTATTATGAAGAGCATATAAAAAGGGCTTGAGATCTTGAATTGAATACAGGTGTCCCAAAAATCGACGTCAAGCCGGAACCGGGTGAAAAGGCAAGTCATACCGGTTATCAAAAAAATATAAAAAAATCTAAGTTGCTTGTTTTTAAAATTATAGGCATGGCCCGCGATTTTTCAAAGTATAATCCTAACTTTGCGCATTTGTGTCTTACGTAAGAACTAAGGACTCCCTCCCACCCCTTGTATGAAAAAATAAGACATGATCGACTGCCCCGGTACATCATCTTACGTAATAAATTAATGGGGCCAAAATTCATACCTAAATATTTTTGAAATATACCGGATACATTTTTAGGATCACATTTTTTTGACAAATACTTTATTCTGGTTTTGGTATATTTTGTGACATTCCTAGTGTGTTAGAACCATTTACATTAAAAGTATGTGTTTAGAAGACAGTCCAGATGGATTAGTAATTATATCGATAACCTTTATAAGTTTATCTACAACACTATTTGAGTCTTGCATAAACGACAGTGTTACCACATAAACCACCCAAAATGCTACACTGGCATAAAGTTTATGAAATTGTAAACTTAGTCGATATGTCAACTCTCCTAATTTTTTAAAATTATAAATTAAGTTAAGGAAGCATAAATAAAGTAATCCCACTAATATTATAAATGCGTATGTTTGGATGGATGCATGGTTGTTTGATATCAAATCACGCTACAACGGCTGGACGGGTCTACTTAAAATTTGGCACAGAGATAGATTATAGTCTGGAAAAGCACATAGGCTACTTTTTATCCTGGAGAAATGTACAGTTCCCATGGGATAGCTTAGTTTTTCACAGAGCAAGGGATCGACATGGTTTTTTGCATAGTGGCAGTTTAGGGATCAGAAAATGACAAAGACCACTTTTATCTCGAAAAAATGCACGCTTCCTATGGGATAGCAAAATATAGAAGGTTAAAATGCTCCAAGACTTACACGCGGGCAGAGCCGCGGGCAACATCTAGTTAAAAATAATTATAAAAAAACAACTTGCGTTTAAGATATTAAATGCAAATAAATTTCCCACTAACAGTAGCTATTAGTTTAACCTGGCAACATTTATTACTCAATGATAATTTTTAGAAATTATATGTTTTGTTGCTTTTAACGATAATATTACTTTAAAAAAATACGTCCAGGTGAAAAATAATGTTGTGTTTTTTGGTAAGTTTGATGTGTCAGATCTATTTTTACATGTTAATACCGCTACAGGCTCGCATTTTCATGGAGCTCCATTCGCACGTAATGTCACTTTTTTAGTGGCGGATCACGAAGCGCAACTAGTTTTATAGAACGTGTATGAGCACCGTGCTCTTACATTTGTCAAACGGGGTAAGCGCTCAATGGCGTCTCCCGTGTTAAATACTCTAAGACGTAAACTAAAGCTATAGATGAAAAACAGTTAATGTATTATTGACATATGACGTTCGTTTTTAGTAATGACTTTAAAACTGTGCAGTATGCATTAGTAAATTTATATTAATAGTTTCCATGACGCTGCTAGTAGTCAGGTGAAACGAGAGGCCGCGGCTTCCATCCCCGCACCAATAAATTCCACAAATTTTGTTTCAGGCTTGGGTGTTGTGGGATCGTTGTCCGTCGTAGTTTTTTCCCGACTACGGCGAAGCAAATATGTTATGTTATGTTATGTTTTTGACCGGTATGTGTGTATGTATGTATGTTCTTCTGTTCCCTCATAACTTCTAAACTACTTATTATAATTTGACAAATGTGGTGTCGTTGGAAGCGTCTTTTTGTCCGCTGGTTAAAGGCTATGTGACGTCACATTAAATTGAATATGGCACACTATGTGCACGCACTAACTCAAGAATAAAAAAAACGCCCACCGTATCATGCGTGATATCATTGAACAGGGATCTTAAAATGAAGGTAGGGTTTGGTGGGTACATCATTTTTGATACTTACATCACAGGTTAAACATAATGTGAGTTCAGGTTTATGTGGGTGACTGTGGGGTGTATATAATTATTGTTATTTAACAACAAATGAATAATTATCCAAGCAAATGTATTTACATACATACATATACACTCACGCCTATAATCCCCAAAGGGGTAGGCAGATTTCGGTCCCATAATGTGATAGGGGGCGAGCCTATCGCCATACCGGGCACAGGTTCCAGACTCCGGGCTAATACTGAGAATTTCTAGATAGAAAAACCCAATATTACTTTACCCGACCCGGGGATCGAACTCGAGACCTCAGCACAGTGGTTGTAACGCATGCGCAATTACAACTGCGCCACCAAGGCAGTCTAAATGTATTTATAAGCTAATATTATAAGCACATTTGCTTGGATATATTATTAGTACTAACAATATTGCTAATAGGTGCCATTATGTTACCATAAAATCAAACTAAGGAGTGGGCACTAAAAATGTGTTCTGCAAGTACAAAGTCTAAACAGAAACTCATGTAAATAATGTACCGGAATTTACAGATGACATGCAAGATCCTTTTAAACAGAATAGCAAAATTGCGTCGGAGTAGAACCTGGGACACGTAAGGAATTTTAATTTTTTTGCTCCTTTTGCACAAAGGAATTTATTATTAAGCTGCCGCATCACGGGTATACGATATTATGGGTAGGAGAGAACCCCAATTTTGTTCGCACCTCTTCAGTAAAGTGGAATTTTGATAAAAATCTCATCTTTTCTTTTTCAATTACATGACGTTATGCTGCCCCTGTTTTAGGTTCAAACGCGTTTGAAATACATTATATATAGACCCTGTCATTTCGATGACTATTAAATTTGAGTATAAATCGAGTTATGTTTTAGATAAATCAATAAATAGATTCAAACAGAATTTAAATCAAGCTATGAATTTAAATTTGTTTACAATATTATTAATAAGCTTCATCAAGTTAAGTCGGATAAGCGTTAGAAGTTTAAATTAACTTGTTAGTCGGTGCGCCCTAGACCAATACCCCTTATAAACATAACTAGAAGGTTACCATCGCTGCATACAAATAAGGAATCCTAAAATTGCTTTATGTGAGTCGAATAGTCTAATGTGGCGACAGAGACGTTACCACTTGTTTGACATGTATCTATAATTCATGTATTATTTACCGTTAACACAGAAAGTAATTGAAATATTGAACTGTAGGTTTGTCTTTTAAATGTACGTATACAAGTTGCTACATGTTTTTCATTGCCTCTTTAAAATATATATATATATATATCAGACTACGTCGCGTGTGAGCCCGGGCAACCCACCAAAGTCGCAATTGAATGAATGTAATAAGAAAGCATAAATGACAAATAAAGATACATTAATTTTCATTTGCCTGCCTCGGTGGCGCTGTTGTTATTGCGTACGCAGTACGAGCGCTGTGCTGAGGTTTCGAGTTCGATCCCTCTGTCAGGTAAAAGTGATATTTGGTTTTTCTCCCACGATACTCAGTATCAACTGGCAGTCTGTAATTGTGCCCGGCATGGTGATAGCCATTTATATTATACTAGCGGGCCCGGCAGACGTCGTCCTGCCCGTAAAAGCAGCGCCATCTGCCGGGCTGATTTGTGAATCTAAATCATCCGGGGGCGCCACCCAAACGCATACAAAAAAAAAACATTCAAATCGGTCCAGCCGTTTGGGTGACATACACACGTACAGTAGAATTACATATATAAAGATAAGCAATTTAGCTTCAGTTTTTTATTAAGTAGCGATAGCCTAGTTGGTTGCGGTACAGACTGTTAAGACAAAAGTAGTATGTTCGAAACTCAAAATGGCATACACCTCTGATTTTCTAAAGTTACGTGTGTATTATTTGTTAATTATCGCTTGCTTTCACGGTGAAGGAAAACATCGTGAGGAACCGACATACCTGAAAATTCTCATAAGAATTTCGAAGGTATGTGAATTCTACCAACCCGCGTTAGGCCAGCGTCGTGGACTTAAGCCTTACCCCCTCATTAGTAGAGGAGGCCCGTGCCCAGCAGTGGGATAATGTTTAAGGGCTAGTATCTTTTTTCATTGTAACAGTTTTAATATATTTGCTGTTCTTTCCAATGTAGATGATAAACAGAGTTTAAACCGAGGTAGATTCAATTCAGTGGCACTACGTAGAGTATATACGTACGTCATAATCAGCTTAAAACGTTGTTTGCGGGATGCGGTGAGCGCGAGAGTTTCACGTGACGCTAAGCTTCTTTAGGTACGCTCTGGTTCAGTTGCATTTTGCCTACGTGTGCCACTAGTAGGAATGTACAAGTACTCCTTGGAATGAGTTGTTACTAAAAGGATATACTTCTGTACATATAATAATATTAGAGAACGATTTAAAATAGAATTAGGGAATTAAAACTCTCTAACTTTATAATAAGGATAAAGTTCGATTAAAATATTAGTGATTAAGTAAATAAATACAGCCACACGCATAGTCCTAATCTCAGACTAGGTCAAACCTGTATCGAGGGTATGAACAACTACGAGGACTACGGTTCCACAATACCCAGACCCGAAACAAAGATTAGTCTGTCACACAAACATTTGTCTCGGTGTAGGAATCGAACCCGCATCGTGTGTGTTCACACAACACCACACATTCCACACTCGCATGCCTATCGTTTCACGGCCGGCTACTCGCCCTCTGGGCCTTTTTACCTTCTTGGCCATGGCATAGTGAGAAGAAGCAGGCCGACATGATTGTGTTGAGTAGCGGGTGATAGATTGTCTTTCGCTACTTGATACTCTAATTGGACGGCCCTGCGCTTACCATTAGATGCAGTGTAGTCACTTTGCAGTGCCAAGATAAAAAAACGGAGACAATCAAAATAAAAAGAAACTCGAATTTTCTAATTTCCTAAGTAACTCTTACGAGCACTAAGAACTTAATACTGAGATAAGCCCAGGCAGGTAGATGCGGTGAGGGGTTTTGTCTGAAAGCATGTGCAAGATGTATGCCCAATTCTTATAAGTTTTAAACTTTATTTTTGACGTTCTATGATGATGCTTACTTGCATGTCGCGTTTATTGCAATTGTACATAATATTTCATTTATTAAATAAAATTTGAAAACGTATTGTAGACAAATATTGTACTCATCATTCCTGCGAATGTCAAGTACGGATTAAGCAGCGTTCCATTTTCGCGGTTATTATACACACATACATACATATACTCGCGCCTGTAATCCCCGAAGGGGTTAGGCAGAGGTGTAGCTAGTACACCCACTTTTCATCAAATTTAATACGGTCGCACAATATGATAGGGGGCGAGCCTATCGCCATACCGGGCACAATCCCAGACTCCGGGCTGATACTGAGTATTACTAAATAGAAAAACCCAATATCACTTTACCCGACCTGGGGATCAAACCCGAGACCTCAGCACAGCTGTCGTAATGCATGCGCAATTACAACTGCGCCAACGAGGCAGTCAAAAACTGCAGTTATTGTAGCCAGTTAAATTACGGGGCATTATGACATCTCGTGTCTCGGGATGTCGCTATAAGCGCAGGGAAGTGCCATGGGGTATTTTGTGATTAGGTGGTGTATTCTCTTTTGGTATGTGTTGCGCTTACTATGTGGCAAATAGCCTGCTCGTCTTGAAATTCAATATATGTAGGTTATTTTTTTATACATGGATATTGTAATTATTTAACGCTAAATACTATGGGTTCACAAGAACACAACACACAATTATTGCAATACGCTCTACGGGGCTCATTGCACCATTGTTCGATGGCTCGTGTTAGCGAAAGCAAAAAGGCGACTGACACGAAACACCGTTCGAGAATTGTCTCCGCCTCTGCATAGATACTGAAACACGGCATGGATATTGCTTTCGGACATTTGAGTTGCTCAAACATAAAAGATATGAGGAATAATATGAGCCAGTCAACATAAATGTATAACAAAGACTACATTACTAGGTAGTGCATACGATATATTGAAGAGAGTGATTATCACAAACGACGTCCTAATCATTTCTTTAGTTTGTGTCCCTGACATCGCATGAATGTTCACTATTGTCATGAATAAATGACTTCATTCATTTTGATGAAGTTTAAAATAATAATAATCCAAGTGTTATATATGACGGGACGGGTATGGTCAGGATGCATAGCGTATGATAGCTCGGTAATAAAACACGAGATTAACACTTCAGAGTCTATTTAAGCTGCCACCAGTTCGGAATTCAGTCATCCATGAGGAAGAGCTGACAAGAAACCCTCATGGTTGCTCTTTTAAACACATCACAGTTTACATTACAATATGCGGTACACAATAACACTTTCACATCACGTGAACTTACTACTTTAATAATATTTCGGCATTACGACCGACAAGTTACTGTTTCAATGATAATTCACGAATGGCTCGCCAAAGACTAGGTGGTCTTTTATATTGTGATTTTCGTTGTGACTCACTCCTCTGCGAGTGAGATCACTCGATAAACAAGTCGAAACCACCTTCAAAATAGCAAAACAAATGGCGGTACCCACAAATTACAATAAATAAAGTTATTAGTAAGTTCAATTCATTGTCCGTATTCATCGCGATCCGGCATATATATTAAATAACAATAAATGTCCTCTTTATAGAGTAGCATTTTCATTAAGATGACCGATAATAATTTTCCTACAAGCTGAAAAAATCGGGCACCACTAAGTGTAGAATAAGCAAATAACCGATTAAAGACATTGTATTTCCGTTCGACTAACATCCTTGTTGATTTTGACGTAAAATGGATGCAGCTTCACTCTTATGGCCTTTTAAATCTTAAGTGTACAAATAGAATTAACACTCTTCGGTGAAATTACGAGATTCCAATAAATTATCTTCCTTTATGACCACGTTTTATAGGACAGTTGACGCTCGGTTGGAGGGCTGCGGGGACTATATGATGGACAGAATGCTCGATTGAAAGTTAATGTTATTTTTACGATAGAGTTGAAACAAACAGATGTAAAGTAATGAACACCACTCACAAATAATAATGGTCGCCTTGCGGACCTTTAAGGAAATATTTAAAGCGGGTTATTTTTAAGCCACTGAATATTTCACTAGATTTTACTGGGTTTATGTTCGTTAATAGTTCAGATTATTACAGGAATGTTAAAGATGTACGTCAATCAAGAATATTAAAACTACATTTAAAACTTATTTTTCATTAAGAAATGCGATAAACCCGCTGCCGTCCATGCCCTTAACACGTGTCAGAATATGACATGCTTCTCCCAGAGCGACTGTAAACCGTGTAAGTTCGTTCAGTAGAATAAAAAATTCGTGACGTCGCGGCATTCGGCGTAGCGGTGGCGAAGCAGGATTGCGCATTACTTACTACATTATAAACAAGCCAGTCTGTGACTCCCCTTTATGTCTCCCCTCACTCCCTCCGTGGTGGATGGGATGCATAATTAAATTTCCGCGGTCAAATTAGCAATTTGGACCCTCAACAATAGGTCATAGTTCAGTTTAAGCGTCTTTATTGTCCAAACAAATTTATTCAACCATTACTGAGCTCAATTAGCGAGCACCAACTACACTGAAATCGTTTTTGGACTTGTTTTATTTATGCCTCTTTTCTTTCTAAAGTATAAAAGCTTGCTCGGTGAAGCTAATATATTTTGCGTGGTTCGAATGACTGACTGATTTAGTAGGTAGATGTTTAGTTACCATTTTTCTTTTGCAGTCATGTTTACGAAATATCTGTATATTTATAACTAGCTTTTATTCATAGCTCTGCATGTGTGAAAGTCTTTTGTGTCTGTATTAAGTAATGCTTAGATACAATAAAAATATTTTTGCATATTCTCAAAATTGACGGCAAGCTGAATCGATTGAAAAAAGATTTTGTTTACTAGGTGATCGGGAAATGCGTCAAAAATCACTTCAAAAAGATTTATATTTTTGGTGTAGTTTTTCATTTTTACACTTTTTTCGGTCTAGCCCCTCAGCCCACAAATAAATGATAGCGTGCTATAAGGAACTCCGCTACATAATGGTTTTATACTTACTGGAGTCTCGGTTAACGGTAACTATTTTAGTGAAACTTGCATCAAAATTCTTTCAACAGTTTTACGTGTTGCACGAACAAATGGACAAACACAGTCTCGGCTGTTTTATTATACGTATAGATTTTCACTGAATGCATTATCGGCGTCGTTGATAGAATTAAGCTCTTATAAATATTTATGGAGTTGCTTGACAGAAGAGATTGTTTTTGAGTCATTCTGCAATATTGGCCGGTATTTGCATGCGGTCCGCACGATTTTGACAATAATATTTAATATTGCAAGCATTGCTACTGCTTCAATCATAAATATTTATGGTCTTGCGGTCGTATTGCTTTCAATAAAGCGTGGTGCGTCGATAAGTGTATGGAAATTCACTGGCTGGATGGCAAAGCAGGCGTGTGCCTCACTGATAAAGGATTTAGGGTTGTTTTTCAATTTGGTGGCTCTGTCGGATCGCTACGCTCGCTACTTTATCGGCGTTGATTTATATAATTTCAGATAATGTTTCAATAAGTTATGCATTATCCTGAATTGAGTTTCAAATAAATATTTTTACTATTTAATTTTACGAATTTTATCATTTATATTATGATTTTATAAAATATTCACGTGTTGTTGTATCAGAAGAAAATTATAGATTTATGGTGTGTATGGAAAATATATTTACATAAACTAGTTTGTGTATATATACAGAGTGTTATATGAAGGTGATATACATAACAATACTATGAAATAGGAGAGCCTTTTTCATAGTATTGTTATAATTGTTATTTGGTAAACACTTTATCAACTACTTTAAAGTCACAATACAATTTTATTTATAAGCAAAAAGACATGAAAAGGTATTTTTGCATTTGTATTTTTTTTAAGTAAGGAATCTCAATACAAGATTACTATATCTTTAGAAAGTATCTATATTGTTACTTAAGAAAGACCCTATGAAATGTGAGTGACGATGACTTGATTTCTATTCCAGTTCTAACAAAATAATTCCGCGTCGATGCAGGCGCTGGTAATATTAGTATTAATCACAAAAGTTTCATTACTAAAATTTTATGTAAAATGCAAAGCATCAAAAATTTTTCCCTGGAATGTAGAATTAATTTAAACTTTGCATTTAATCTTGTTGGCAGACGAAACTTTCACAAAGTGAGATAAAGTATCACCTAAAACAGCAGAGTTCTTAACATTATCAGAGATAAGTTAACGGACTCAGGGGCAATTTGTGTGTCGAGCGGATTAAGCACGAATAAAAAAAATTGGTTTGATTTCCATGTCCCTTTGACGCACGGTCACACACGCAAATCTTAATTTGATATGACAAAAATGTTCATAGCATATTTTTTTTACACTGTAGCTGAAAATTCCCCTATTTGCCGGTGTCGCGGCAAATTGCTTTATTTTCCATCGACCGCGGGAGTCCAAGCGTATAAGATAAGGTTACCGATTAAAACTCTACGCGCGATGGGGAACGCCCCATAATAATATAAACCCCAGAATAAACGTATTTATAATATTAAAATAATCTATCTTACACATGAGACTTAATGCTCGTTTGCCGGCTTTTGCCATGGACAAAGAAGACTCATATTCACTCAAACAACTGAGTATATACCGAGGTGGAGTTCGTCAAACTCGCATTTTACATTGCTGAAACCCAAGTTACATAAGCTCAAGCTGTGGAACAGTTTGCCAGCTACCGTGTTCCCTCCCTCCTATGATCCTGGGTCCTTTAGGCGTAATGTGAAGAAGCTAAACAGCAGGCCGGCATGATTGTGTTGAGTAGCGGGGGATAGACTGTCTCTCGCTACTTGATACTCTATCTGGACGGCACTGCGCTTACCATCGGGTGCAGTGTGGTCACATTGCCGCGCCAGAATAAAAAAAAAAAACATATCTAATTTGAGTAGTCCTTCAACAGTAGGCAGCGGCTGTGCCTTGGCATTGCAGAAGTCTATGGGCGGCGGTGACTGCTTACTATCAGGTGGCCCGTCTGCTCGGCTGTCTATCAAGGCACTAAAAAAATATAATAAATTATTTTCTATAGTATTTTTTAAGTATGTACGGTTTCGTATATTGAATTTTGTTACCAACAGTTTGTGCCGATACGACTTTGCTGCACAATAAACATTTCTAATAATTCGCATGAGGGCGACCGCGACGCACTGTTATGACCTGCGTTAATAGGCATTTTTAGCCAACACGAAAATTTACTTCTATCGGACGTTTCTGATACATCATGTGTGCAATACCAAACGCTGACCCGAACACTTGTCTCGCACCAAAGTAACTATCGCTAAACTATAACGGTTGTGATTTAACAATAAATCGGTGATTGTTACAAGTTTACTTCCATTGAAACCCGGGACTCGAAACACTTACGCACACCAGCGAGCTATCTAATACAAAGTAGATTTTTTTATGTAGATTCAGTCATAACCTTGCGATTAATTAAAATAACAGAGACAAAGTAAGTACCAAAATAGTGATTGTATAACAATTATTAGAAATGTTATTCCAATCAACTGATTTTGAACTATTTTCACGGAACTCCAATACTCTATTGATACTAAGTTACTCCATAAATACCTGTTGAACACAATCTCTTTATAGCATAATATGAATTTCAACTGTTAGTTCCTAGTATAAATTTAATAAACAGCGTACATATGGAAGTTTACCAATCAAAATATCGGTTTCCACTTGGTGAGACAGTGTAAATGCGCGCTTTACAGATCTAAAGCAACTGAAAGGAAGAAATATGACAACGAGAGTTTAATCAAACAATCATAGGGTAACGTTTGACAAACTTCATAGTCTTGTCTTAAAATATATAAACCAGGCCTTAATTTTGCTAGAATGACTTTGCATAGTAAACATCGAAATAAACGCACTACGTCAATGGAAAAATCGTTTTACGCAGTTCGTTTATTGAAATGATTTCATTTGATCATTAACATTTTAAATATTATTTGTAAGCGAAGTAACTTGCTGGTGGTAGGATATTCATATCCGCCCGGATAGCGACCACCGTACACAGGGTGTAAAACCCGCCATAGTGGCACACGCAAGTGAGTCGCGTTCCGGGATCAGCCAGTGTACATGCTGTTTTTCTCGGGGGTCTAGAGTTGGAGTACAATGTTTGGCCATTTTGCAGCCTTCTGAGTACTCTGACAATAGACCCTCGACCGCTTCTTCACCTTCTTGCCCATGGCGTAGTGTGAAGAAGCAGGCCGGCATGATTGTGTTGAGTAGCAGGGGATAGATCGTCTCGCACTACTCGATACTCTAATTGGACCGCACTGCTCTTACCATCAGGTGCAGTGCGGTCACTTTGCCGTGCCAGGATAAAAAAAAAGAAAAAAGAAAAATAAAATATTTTATATATACAACCCATCTGGGCGTGGCCCTTGTGTCAGTAATTAGCTCAGTTCCCGTAATTTGTAACGTGATGTTAGGTAGGTTGGAATTAATTACCTTCCTTAATAAATTGACTATAAAATGATAATAAAATAAAATCTTACGAGAATAAAATAAATTCTAGACATAACGCGTTAAAATAAACAAAAAATCTTTCCAGCTTTAAAATATTAGTAGGTATATTATATTAGCCTTGACAGCAGACATAACTGCTAACATAAAAATAACGTAAAATTTGCTGGTGTTAGGGTATTCATATCCTCGCCCTGCTGCGCAAACCGCAGCGTTTGGTGGCGCAGCGAATAGTAAGGGGCTACCGCACGGTCTCCCACGAGGCGGCCTGCGTATTGGCCGGCACACTCCCTTGGGAGTTGGACGCCAAACTCCTCTCGTCAGCGTTCCTCTGGCGGGAGGAGGCGTCCAGCCGCCGTCAGGAGAGACTGGCCCCGAGGGAGATTGCGGCCCGGTTTCGCAGAACCGCCGTGGAGGAGTGGCATACCAGGCTGGAGAGCCCGACTGCGGGCTTGAGGACTGTCGCGGCAGTGCGTCCTGTCCTAAAGAGATGGCTAGACAGGCGCCACGGGGCGCCTACGTTCCGACTGACACAGGTATTAACGGACCATGGGTGTTTCGGTTCGTTCCTGTGTCGGATCGGAAAGGAGGTGTCCGCCGTGTGCCACCACTGTGGCAACTGCCGCGAAGACACGGCCCAACATACGTTGGAGGAGTGCCCAGCCTGGGACGAAGAGCGCAGCGCTCTCAGAGCAGTCGTCGGAGGAGACCTCTCGCTGCCGGCCGTGGTGTCGTCCATGGTCGCCAGCCGGAGGTCCTGGCGTGCGGTGGCCCACTTCTGCGAGAACGTCATCTCGCAGAAGGAGAGTGCTGAGAGGGATCGGGAACGATATGATCCCTCCCGCCGTCAGAGAAGACGTAGGAGGCGCCAGGTGGACGACTGACCGGCGTCTCCCGCCCTGTGGAATGGGGGCGTTTGAATTCCACCACGGTAACCCCTGCCTGTCGTACAAGGCGACTAATAGGGGCCATCGGGGGTCGCGGGCGCGCAGCGGAGGGCTGTCAGCCCGTATCGATGCACTCCCAAATTCGGAGCATCGTGCGACCCCGTGATGGACGGCAGCGCGTGTGGTAAGGCCTCGTTCGCTGTCGTTGTTCGGTGCGCGGGGGCTCCTTAGCCCTCCATGGAGATGGGCTGCTACGCAGCACCGCGCAGGGGCGATTCCGGCTGCAATTCTAGCACTCCTTAGAATACCCCGGGATCGCTCCGTAAGCGCCGAAGAAGGCCACCGCGGGGTTTTAGCTGGTAGTGTCGGGTGGGTTGTATATAGGGGTTAGGGACTCGGCCCAGCGGCAGCACGGATAGCCATCATCCGTGCGAGGGGGATGCTGGGTCGTAAGACCGGCTAGTCCAGCATACCCGTTTTATTCTTAATCCGCTTCCCTCCGGAGCGGGCGGCAGTAATAAAACGCTTTCCCCGCGACAAAAAAAAAAAAAAAAAAAAAAGGGTATTCATATCCGTCCGGATAGCGGCCATCGTGTACAGGGTGTAAAATCCGCCATAGTGGCACACGCAAGTGTTTCCGGGATCAACCAGTGTACATCCGGTTTTTGTCAGGTGTCTAGAGTTGGGGTACGATGTTTGGCCGATTTGCGGCCCTGTGAGGACTCTGACACTAGATCCTCGACTGCTTCTTCTTCTTCTTGCCCATGGCGTAGTGTGAAGAAGCAGGCCTGCATGATTGTGTTGAGTAGCGAGGGATAGATTGTCTCTCGCTACTCGATTCTCTAATTGGATGGCACTGCGCTTACCATCAGATGCAGTCTGGGTCACTTTGCAGAGATAAAAAAAAACGTTATTAGACTTCATAAATGCTTAAATTGGTATTTGAAAGTTAACTGTGTCTAGTCCAGAGTCTAGAAATGAAATTTCTAGGATGCGTAGTGCGCAACCTTGCCTCTATATTTTTTCCCATCTTATGGATACCCTCTGGGCATTGGGGCAGGAGAGATGGTTATGCCGGACTCACCGAACTTCCGACCCAGTTCACCCGAGGGACTGGATCAGAGGTCTAACCAATTTTCCTACGCCGGTGTACCGACTAAAAACCCTGCAGTAACCTTCTGAAGCGCATGTGGGAACGACCCGATCCTGAATTATAAGTAGAAGTATACTCTGTATTGGTTCCGAAACCAACCAACCTTGGCTATATTCAGCTACACTCATTTATGTAAGACTGTACAAAATAATAAATGGCAGGTACTTGGACTTATAATGT
The DNA here is from genome assembly GCA_905220505.1 of Laothoe populi. Lineage (NCBI taxonomy): Eukaryota > Metazoa > Arthropoda > Insecta > Lepidoptera > Sphingidae > Laothoe > Laothoe populi. Next base: position 10,550,924 of record HG992155.1, on the reverse strand, counting down.
CGTAATATGTTGGTCTATATTTAGTGGATTGTAATTACTTGTTGAACCCGATATAGATTTCAAATCTGTTTGATTAAACAGATTTCTGTCTGAGTACTTACGTTTATAAATGTTATGTTCAAATTATTTTGTATAAATTAGCTGCGTAGTTACGTCGAATCAATGTTTGTGAACGAGATTTATGATTAAGGCTATTCCAGCTTCCACTTTCTATGATCGTGTTTGTTTTGCGACTAATTAGACAAAGTTAGCGAAGTTGGGTGGATGCCGGTTCACTTGGCCGAGTGGAAGGTAAGGTTTCGACCTTTTCTCCAAAATATATAGAGCTTTGTAATAAACGCAGACATCGTTGAATTTCTATTACGTATTTTGATATTCTAGTACAAAAGTATACAATTTTTTTTTTTATCGAAATAGGCTTGCGTTTGACCACTATCTCGCCTGATGGTAAGTCATCACTTACATCATCATGTGGTCTACGGTGGAGCAGGCTTGCTTAGAAGATACCTATTCACTCTTGACTTGAAGATACCCAGGTTATAATTTTCGGGAAATATAGACTCCGGCAAAGAGTTCCACTCTCTAGCGGTGCGCATGATGAATGTACTAGCAAAAAGCTTCGTGCGTACTGGTGGAATATCAACCATGTATCGATGACGCTTCGCCGAGTCTCTTGTCGTCCGATGATGGAAAGGATGACAATTGTAACAATATTGTTGTGACGCCAAAAGCTCATGTAATTATTAACACGTCATCGTCTAGAAAATTATCCTTCTCATTCACTTGAGTAAGTGGCTGATAGAAAATGGATTCATCAGATGTCTCTTCAGAAATCTTTGAACCATTTACCAACAGGATTCGTATGTATGTTACACGTATCGAAGCCCTGTATTGAACATTGTACCACTGCTGGGCACGGGGCTCCTCTACTAATAAGAGGCCTTAGTCCACCATGCTGGCCTATAAATAAAAAATAGGTTTCCTCGCGATGTTTACCTTCACCGTTTAAGCAAGCGATAATTAACATTTAATACACTCGTAACATGCTGGCCTAACGCGGTAGATTTCACATACCCTTGAAATTCTAGGTATGCAAGGTTCCTTCACGATGTTTTCCTTCGCCTTTAAAGCGAGTGATAATTAACAATGAATACACACGAAACTTGTGTATGCTATTTTTGCCAGGTTTCGAACTTACGACTTTCGTCTCGGCAATTCATACCAGACGCAACGTATCGTCATTAGAACCATTTTTATTGCTTAAATTCTTTTGAAGTTTTCAATAATGAAGACTTGGAATGAGTATAAATTGGATCTTTCTAAGGTAACTTTGAATTTTAAAGGGCCGAGAGATAAGTTTGCCAAGATCTCTTTGATTTACTTTTTAGGCAGGACAAGCAACTAAACTATAGTTGAGAGTATGATGTATATTCCCTATATGCCTACGCGATCTAAATTTCATCTCAGACGACGCAGAGACCGCAGGAGGTATCTTCAGCTTCTTAACGCTGTTTCAATCATCTGAGAAACGAAACGATGTTGGAATATTTTATGTAAAGTAATCATCCCTAACTTAAAATACATAATGCCAAAAGAAAAACGAAATTGTTGCTTTGTTTGAATTGGTCTGGTTAGATTTAAATTAAACGAAAATTGTTACAACTTTTGCCTTTTAAGAAGTTTTCTCAAATATTGTTCTTTAGAATTTATTAATATGGCTTTATCGCGCACTAGCCTTTTCTCGCAGTTTTGCCTTCGTGAGAGGTATTTTCTGACATAAATAGTATTTTTTTATAGACTAGTTTAGATAACAGGAGCATATGAATATAAACCTGCATCGATATAAAAACAATGAATAGACATACAGACAGGCAGTAGTGATTCTGTTTCATTATATATACTAAATCTATGGTCTCATTATATCAGTATAGATTAAAAAGGATTTTTGGAGGTATACGTAATCTTAAAACGATACCAGTTAAACTTATCATTATTCAACTTATAATGTACTTCGTAATTATTGTTGTATATTAAATCTATAGAGACTAAAGACCGATGAAGAAGACGTTTAAATTTTGAGGATCCTGTTGGTTCAAAGATATCTGAAGAGACAACTGATGAATCCATTTTCTATCAGCCACTTACTCAAGTGAATGAGGAGGATAATTTTCTAGACGCTTACGTGTTAATAATTACGTTAAGTTCTGGCGTCACAGAAACATTGTTACAGTTGTTTACTTTCGTACTAGAATATTCAAATTAATTAATTATAAATAAATAACACCCAACAGTCACACATATAGCCCCAACCCCACACTAAGATATGAATCTTGTGTTGTGGGTACCAGGGACTACGAGAGACTTTCGGTCTCACAACACCCAGACACCGGACACAAATATCCGTCTGTCACACAAAAATTTGTCCCGGTGTGGGAATCGAACCCACGGCCTCTCGTTTCTCAGCCGGCTACTCGCCAACTGCGCCACGGAGGCTGTAATTAAGTATGTCCTTGCGTATGGTTTATAACAATGAGGCCCGAACCCAGCTTCGGCCTGGAGAATGTTAAGGATGCACTTTGTTTTATGTGTGTAATGTTGAGTTTACTGTAGGTTACCTTTCTTGTAGTTACTTAGGGGCGGGAAGATCGCTTTGAAAGCGAAGGTATTGGGTTTTATTGTCGAACCAGAATAAATACTTAGCCTGCATATAACTATTATATTGCTTTTGCATATGAGTGTTATAGATCTCACAGTATCTTCAAGTACCACTTACATACCTGTAGCGGACTTAGTCCACCACTCCTCAAGTGTCGCTGGCGGGTAACCAATGAAAAGCCAAAACTTGCTGACTAATAGTGGACTGTATTTATTGAATGTTGTTATCACAATGATCTCCGACGGACTACAAACTAATTACATTTTGCCCCATCTTATAAGGGGCTCGCAATATGTGAGCGCTCATCGGGTGCGAGACTGTACCGTCTAGCGGTCGGCCAATCAGAGAGCGGCGCTCCCTGGGCCTCCCGTCGACCAATCACGACGCGTTATTATACATCGCACCCGGTGACGCCCACTTACAACTAACAATCTGCGGCGTAGCTTCACACGCTCGAAGGCTGGCTCACTCGGCGTCTGCCGGCGCTTCGATGAAGTCCGCAACAATACCTTAGTGAGGGATCGGGACTATTCGAGTGTTTATGACTATGTTCCCTTAAATATTAATTCGTATTCATGACATAAACTCCGAGGATTCTATTCAAATAATTAGTGTTTCAACTATGTTATAATATATTCGCCAGATATTAGTGCTTACTTCTTGCTCTTGTTTGACAATACATTTCGCTGATCTATTCAAACTATGTTGTTAATATTGTTCTCCAAGAGCGCCGCAACTTGTAACATAGCGAGAAGTTTCCCTGAAATTAGTTGTGTTGGCATAATAACAAGGGTTTTGCACAAATATACGGGACGGTCCGCGCGCGCTGTTGGCTGCGACGAACAACAAAAGGGTCCGAGCAGATATAAAACGGAGTCTTAGAACGAAAACTTCGCCATTGTTACTGCCATGCCATGGGTCGCCGCATTGTTCAACTTATATTAAAGTGGGAGTTTAATACTTGAAAGGATTACTGTTAGATGTGGTCACGAATGACGAGGCTATTACAACTACGGTTTAGACCCTTTGAGATTGTAGATTAATATTACGTTATAATTGCGAACAAGAAAGAATTCTGTTTGTATTTATCTTTTTTTGTATATACTGGCACGGCAAAGCGATGGATCTGATGGTAAGCGCAGTGCCGTCCAGGTCTAGGAGTAGCGAGTAGCGAGATACAACATTGAGTATATATTATTATAGTAGAGTTCTTCATGCTACGCTTAAAGGGCACAGGATTATACGAAGAAGGGAATATGTGGGCCGGCCAACTGTCCCACACCTTGATGGTGCGGCAAAAACACGAATTAATGAACCTCTTGGTTCGGGCCGGGATAGTATACACCACGAAGCTTTGTGTGTATGACTTGGCTTATTCAAATTCATCCGGAAAAACTCTTTCGGTACTTATTACTTTTAACGCTTTTAAACCTTTACCGTTTGTTTACATGGTTATAGTCTTTTTTACTCAGCCATGTTCAAATGAACATAAAGAGCTTACTTTGGTAGTTTTAACATTTACTAATTTATAGTAGGCTCATCGCTGAAGAAAAAACAATATTAAATAGAAACTAGTAAGTGCGAGGAGGACTAAGGGCCCTAAAAGAGTTTTCTTCATTTTTGAGTGTATATTATTTATGTTATTGAATTCTCATGCTTATACCAGTGACTACTGCATCAAAGCTAATAATTCTTCCGTTGTTTTTGCTTTAAGACCTTAATTCATGCAAAATTTTAATAGTGTTGGTACGGAGCTAGAACGTACCATTTTTTTTTGTTGTCGCGGGGAAAGCGTTTTATTACTACCGCCCGCTTCGGGGGGAAAGCGGAATAAGAATAAAACGGTTATGCTGGACTAGCCGGTCTTACGACCCAGCATCCCCCTCGCCCGGATGATGGCTATCCGGGCAGCCGCTGGGCCGAGTCCCTACCCCCTATGTACACCCCACCCGGCACTACCATCTAAAACCCCGCGGTGGCCTTCATCGGCGCTTACGGAGCGATCCCGGGGTATTCTAAGGAGTGCTAAAATTGCTGCCGGAAACGCCCCTGCGCGGTGCTGCGTAGCAGCCCATCTCCATGGGAGGGCTTAGGAGCCCCCGCGCACCGAACAACGACAGCGAACGAGGCCTTACCACACGCGCTGCCGTCCATCTCGGGGTCGCACGATGCTCCGAAACTGGGAGTGCATCGATTCGGGCTGACAGCCCCCCGCTGCGAGCCCGCGACCCCTGATGGCCCCAATTAGTCGCCTCGTACGACAGGCAGGGGTTACCGTGGTGGAATTCAAACGCCCCCGTTCCACAGGGCGGGAGACGCCGGTCAGTCGTCCACCCGGCGCCTCCTACGTCTTCTCTGGCGGCGGGAGGGATCATTTCGTTCCCGATCCCTCTCGGCACTCTCCTTCTGCGAGATGACGCTCTCGCAGAAGTGGGCCATCGCACGCCAGGACCTCCGGCTGGCGACCATGGACGACTGCTCTGAGAGCGCTGCGCTCTTCGTCCCAGGCTGGGCACTCCTCCAACGTGTGTAGTGCCGTGTCCTCGCGGCAGTTGCCACAATGGTGGCACACGGCAGACACCTCCTTTCCGATCCGACACAGGAACGAACCGAAACACCCGTGGTCCGTCAGTACCTGCGTCAGCCGGAAAGTTGGCGCACCGTGGCGCCTGTCTAGCCATCTCTTTAGGACAGGACGCACTGCCGCGACTGTCCTCAAGCCCGCACTTGGGCTTTCCAGCCTGAGCTAGAACGTACCATGTTTTTTTTTCTACTGGCACGGCAATGTGACCTGCACCTGATGGTAAGCGCAGTGCGGTCCAATTAGAGTATCGACTAGCGAGAAACAATCTACTCCCCGCTACTCAACAATCATGCCAGCCTGCTTCTTCACACTACGCCATGGGCAAGAAGGTGTAGAAGCTGTCGAGGGTCTATTGTCAGAGTACTCAGAAGGCCGCAAAATAGCCAAACATCGTACCCCAACTCTAGACCCCCGACAAAAACCAGATGTACACTGGCTGATACCGGAACGCGACACACTTTTACACCTATATAGGGATATGAACCTACCACCAGCATGTATGTTCTGATCGCTAATCATTTAAACGCTGTGAAAAGCCGTATTTTTAATACTTTAAATAGAAACCTGGTTTTTTACTAGGAGTCTATAGAGAGTATTTTTTCAACATAATTCCTAGATAATGAGCAAAATGTGATTCTGAAAGGCTTCCGTATTATGCATTATGAGTCGAGATTCCTTAAAACGAATATTGGGACCAGCATAATGAGGTAATGTGCTCCCATTGTTGAGGTCTTGGAACCGTGAAAAGCTCTCGTTTCTTCCATACAAAATTCAGAATGTTTTCGTTGCATTCATATCGGGAAAGGAATATGTGAGTAGATTCCTATATCCAAGAAACGTCGGCGGTCTCAGATGTTTGTAAGCTGAAGGTAAATTGGACTCCTTAACGTTCAAAAAGGAAGTCGAGTAGTTTAACATATCAATAAATGCTTTATGTATTGGTTGAGTTGAGGTCATATTGACCAATCGGGTAACTTATTTTAGTATTTAAGACATATTTTTGTAAACATAAGTAGCTGTGTAAATCTATTTTATGATATTTTGTCTCTAGTAATTGTTGATAAAATATTAAGAATGGATTTGCTATTTTTTTATATTTATCAATATGACGAAATATCGAAATATGTATCTTCATTGAAATAAATACTTACTTGGCACACTCTACTGAAGGTTAACCATTTGAACAGTTTTTGACAAGCGGAAGTTAATTTCAATCATATTTAGAGTATGATTCGACCAGCAGGTCTACTCTTGAAATCAATTCCAATCTCGAACTCAATACAGTTTCAATTCCAGTCTATAATATGGGCACTCTTGACACAATCGAGTTTGTTATTGGATTGAATAGACACTCTATTTCATTTAGTCACTAAAAATTCCACTGTTATATGCCAATTATACAGTTTTCAAACCCAATCCCAATTTTAAATTGGAATCGAGTGTCAAGAGTAACCCTGCAGAGTAGTCGTAACAGTTTAGTTCATACAATAACATGTAAATAAATCGTAAATAGTTATGAATCAAGACTAGTTTTAAGTTGGCTCTTAGCAACATACGTACATATATAATGTAATCCCACCTAACGTTTTCGATATAAACAGGATGATGTTGTGGAAAAGTTTTATTTTCTCCCATTTGTTATTTACGTTTGAAGAGATTCAACAAAAACACATCTTGCTGTATGTTATAGAATTGTACGGTTTATTGCGTTGGTGGAGGTATTTTATTTATATTGTATGTGAGTTGCCTTTCACCAGCACTGATGTATGTACACGTGTGCAATAAGCTCAAGCTAGTATCACTGAAGGACTGACAGAATACATGTACCCACGGTACGCGGAACATATTCGCGTCCTAGGACGTGATCGGCGAGCCTATCACCACATCGGCCAAACTCTAATCCCAAGCAATATGGTAGGTATGACTTTTTCAAAATTATAAACACATATTTTGAATATTGGCGATAAGCCCTTTCCATTATATTATGTGACGGAAATAAGATAGGCATACTAATCTATAATATGACTAATACGTACTAAGATTAATACTTAAAACTTAATCCGTGGAAAATGTTGTGGATTGTATATTAGCCTATACTTTGTAATTATTCTGTGTTGTAATTTTGTAATGTACAATTGTTTGTTTTTCCTCAATAAATAAAAAAAATTAGGCATGGGTGTAGTAGCTGCACCTCTGTCTATTCCTTCGGGAATACAATCAGTATTAGAATAATTATATTGTATGTGTTTAGAGGGGAAGGGGTTAGAACTTTTTTGACTTTTCTGCACTTTCACTGACCAACTGGAACGCACCAGCAATCTACCACTTTAAATCTTTGTAAGACAGTGGTACCGCCTCTCTCAAGTGGGCTCATTCATCCTGTATACAAAACTAGCAATGAAATCGATATAGCAATTTATTATCGAATTTACTACTTCATGGTTAGATTTGTGTATTAGCACAGTACTGTCAAGTTAGAGTATTAAATTATACAACTGTTCCTCGGTACTCGACATAATCATGCCGGCCTTTTTTTTTTTGTCGCGGGGAAAGCGTTTTATTACTACCGCCCGCTCCGGGGGGAAGCGGAATAAGAATAAAACGGTTATGCTGGACTAGCCGGTCTTACGACCCAGCATCCCCCTCGCCCGGATGATGGCTATCCGGGCAGCCGCTGGGCCGAGTCCCTACCCCCTATGTACACCCCACCCGACACTACCAGCTAAAACCCCGCGGTGGCCTTCTTCGGCGCTTACGGAGCGATCCCGGGGTATTCTAAGGAGTGCTAGAATTGCTGCCGGAACCGCCCCTGCGCGGTGCTGCGTAGCAGCCCATCTCCATGGGAGGGCTTAGGAGCCCCCGCGCACCGAACAACGACAGCGAACGAGGCCTTACCACACGCGCTGCCGTCCATCTCGGGGTCGCACGATGCTCCGAAACTGGGAGTGCATCGATTCGGGCTGACAGCCCCCCGCTGCGAGCCCGCGACCCCCGATGGCCCCAATTAGTCGCCTTGTACGACAGGCAGGGGTTACCGTGGTGGAATTCAAACGCCCCCGTTCCACAGGGCGGGAGACGCCGGTCAGTCGTCCACCCGGCGCCTCCTACGTCTTCTCTGGCGGCGGGAGGGATCATTTCGTTCCCGATCCCTCTCGGCACTCTCCTTCTGCGAGATGACGCTCTCGCAGAAGTGGGCCACCGCACGCCAGGACCTCCGGCTGGCGACCATGGACGACACCACGGCCGGCAGCGAGAGGTCTCCTCCGACGACTGCTCTGAGAGCGCTGCGCTCTTCGTCCCAGGCTGGGCACTCCTCCAACGTGTGTTGGGCCGTGTCCTCATGGCAGTTGCCACAGTGGTGGCACACGGCAGACACCTCCTTCCCGATCCAACACAGGACAGACACACATCTCTTTAGGACAGGACGCACTGCCGCGACGGTCATCAAGCCCGCACTTGGGCTTTCCAGCCTGGTATGCCACTCCTCCACAGCGGTTCTGCGAAATCGGGCCGCAATCTCCCTCGGGGCCAGTCTCACCTGACGGCGACTGGACGCCTCCTCCCGCCAGAAGAACGCGGACGAGAGGAGTTTTGCGTCCAACTCCCAAGGGAGGGTGCCGGCCAATACGCAGGCCGGCTCGTGGGAGACCGTGCGGTAGCCCCTTACTATTCGCTGCGCCAACAAACGCTGCGGTTTGCGCAGCAAGGCGACGCAGCGGGGTTTCAGGGACTGGGCCCATACGGGACATCCGTATAGGGCCATTGACCGCACGACTCCAGCGTATAAACTTCGGCAAGGGCTATTAGGTCCCTCCAGGTTCGGCAACAGGCGTCCGAGCGCGCCCGCCGCCCGCACCAATTTCGGCGACAACTCCTTGAAATGGGCACGGAAATCCGGTGGGATTACCGGTGGCCGGTGGGCTGTCCAGAATCAATCCCAAGTACTTCATTGTACAGCCGATGGGAAACCGCACACCCTCCACATTGATGTGGGGCATTAAAGGTGGCCGAATCCGAGGACCGTGAAAGTAGAGGGCCTCGGATTTGTTCAGGGCCACCTTAAGGCCCAGTCGCCGAATCCTGCCCACCACCTGTTCGGTTGCGAACGAGGCGAGCAGGGTGGCCTCCTGGAAAGACCTGGCTGTCGCTGTTACTAGCGTGTCGTCTGCATAACAGACGACAGCGACGCCTCGGGGATTGGTACCCCTGAGCACCCAATCGTAGCCGATGTTCCACAGGAGAGGGCCCAGGACTGAGCCCTGTGGAACACCGCAGGCCATCGCTCTTCGGTGCCACCTGTCGGCGCCTGGATACACTATGTACCTGTCTGAGAGATACGAGCGCACCAGACGCCGGAGATACGGTGGCACCACGTGGTACCGCAGTGCTTCCAGTATGCAGGCCCAGGGCAGGGTGTTAAACGCGTTGGCGATGTCTAGCGACACCGCCACCACCACTTCACCCCGAGCCACTGCATCCTCCGCTTGTGCCTTGACCCGCAAAATCGCGTGTACTGTCGATCGGCCTTGCCGGAACTCGTACTGGCACTGTGCCAGGTCCGGCCCGACCCCTTCAAGATGCTCGACGAGGCGAGCGTGAATGATACGCTCGAAGAGCTTACAGACCTCGTCGAGCAACACGATGGGCTGGTAGGCCGATGGCGACTCTGCGGGCCGCCCCTCCTTCTTGAGCAGGACCAACTTCCCAGTTTTCCACTGAGACGGAAAACGGCCCTGCTCCAGGCACGCGGAGAACAGGCCACGAAGCCTAGTCCCCAGATGCTCGACGGCTAACACCCACGCACGTCCGGGGATACCGTCGAGACCCGGGGCTGTTTTCTTGCCCCGCAGCCGAAGCACCACCGCCCGAAATTCCTCGGGCGAAACCTCCGAAATAACCCTTGCCGAACTCAACGACGATGGCGTCGATGGATGTGACGCCATCGGTGGGGGAGTGACATCTTCAGTGGCAGGGAACAAAGCTGCGACGACCCCCGGAGACTCTGCGTCAGTGGGGGCGTCCACGGGCGATATCTCCTCATCGCCACGCGATATGGACGCCCCCAAGGGTCGTTATCGAGAGTTCCCCGGAATTCCTCCTGAGCTGCAGACTTTGCCCTTGTTATTGCCACGCGCAGCGCTCTCTTAGCCTCCCTGTGGAGGCCGTGAAGTAGCCGCTCCTGGTCCTCGTCGCCGGGAAGACGGATCCGACGACGACGGTGTCTGGCGAGACGACGAAGGGCGGCAACGCAGGAGACACGTAACCGCATAAGTTCCGCCGACCACCAGAACACCTGACGCTGTTCGGGAAAACGTCGGACTCGGGGCATGGCCGCGTCACAGACGCGCGACATTGCTGCCCCAAACCACGACGCCTCCTGCTCGACCTGCATCGGTGCCTCCGGTGCAGGGAGCCACGCCTGGGCCAGTGCGGCTTCTTTCAGGGCCTCAACATCGAGGCGTTTTACCGACCAACGCGGGCCGTCCGACCGCGGGCCAGTCGGTCCTCCACTGGACTGGGGGTTAGGGGACAAGGCGACGTCGAACCGAATATATCGGTGATCCGACAACGTCTCCTCATCCACCAGAACTCTCCAGTCACGGACACGGCGGGAAATAGCTGGGCTGGCGAACGTGAGGTCAACCACCGATCCGCCATTATGCCGCACGCACGTGTTAACCGACCCGCGATTCACGACGGCCAGGTTGGCCGAGATCACCCATTCCTCCAGGGCCTCGCCGCGCCTGCTGGTGACCGACGAACCCCAAGCCTGAGACTTGGCGTTGAAGTCGCCGGCAACGAGAACGGGGCGAGGCTGACTGCCTTGCACCACCAGGGCCCCTAGCCGAGTGAGAAAGTGCTCGAACTCGGCCAGGGATCTATTGGGGGAGAAATACACACCCACAATCCAGATCCCCCCCAACAGAACCGCCACACATCCCGATCCCTTCGCTACTTTTTCGAAGGGTGGGGAGCCGGCGGCGCCCCGAGTGATGACGGCCACCAAACCGTTAAGGTCCCCTGCCCAGTCTTCCCTGGGGGGAACAAACATAAGGCTCGGCGACTACAGCCACTTGTATCGACCACTGCGCCATGCTCTGGACTAGCAGGTCCTGGGCCCTGGCGCAGTGATTAATATTCGCCTGGAGGAAACGTTGCGCCATATTAATGGGCGATCTCCATCTGCTCCTCTAGGGGGAGCGCTGTCGGCTGGGTCACAACCCCCGATACCTGACCACGATTTACGCGGTGAGAACGGGAGGAGGCGACGCATGCTTTGGCGCCCACCTGGTGCCCCGCGGATTTACCTGAATCAGCGCAGACTGCGCAATGCGGCTCCGCGGAGCACTCCTTGGCCTTGTGGCCCAGTTTACCGCAGCGGTAGCAAACGCCGCTGCGGCCACACTCTTCGGTGCACCGTGCCCGCACATGTCCCCTGTGCAGGCAGCGGTAGCACCTCATAGGCCTCGGCTCAAGGAGCTGGACGCGTGCAGCTACCCAGCCGATCAGCACTCGGCCCGAACTTAAAATTTTGTCGGCAGCCTTGGCGGGGCACCGCACCCACGCCGCACCAAGGCCCGAACGGTCGGGGCGGATCTCCCCGACCTTAACAATTTCGATGGGACAATCCCCAGCCCTTGCGAGAGCACCTGCTATCAGTTCCGGGTCCGCTGATGCGTCTAACCCGGACACTCTTAGTTCCGCGGTTTTACATGGACGTGAGATGCGAACGTCTCCCGCCAGCTCTGAACCACGGAACACCTCCCTTACTTTCTCCGCAAGGGAGTCGGCTTTCACTTCGGACTCCGGGCCGGGTACCTCGTACAGGTACCCACCCGTTGCCATGAGGCGCGCCCGCGTCTCCGCAATACCGAGGCCGGCCAGATCCACGCTTTGCTGGACGGCACGCAACACATTGGCATACGTGACGCCCCGCGCCAACCCCTCTAGCGTTACCGTCAGTGAGACGGCTGCCTTGCGGGGCAGGCGGATGCGCGGCTTTGGCCGACGCGGCCGCAGCACTCGGCATGGGCTGGGGATGTTTCTTCCCTTTTTTGGCCACAGTGTTCCATCCCTCTTCCATCGATTCAGGAGCAGGGGGAAGTGGCCGCGGCTCTCTGGGCGGTCGAGCAACGGGGGTGCCGCTTCTTTTTTTTATTTTCCCTCTTTTCCCCCCCCTTCGGGATTTACCCTGAGGGGGATTTGCGGTCATCGCAGACGTTGAGGGTGCCGTTGGCTCCGCAACTACGACAGGCGTAGGTCTGGAAAAGGAAGGGTCAACGGAGTTACTCCGGTCATTACTCCTTCCCTTTCCCAGCCCCTTTCCCTTCAGGGTGACCCGCGGACCGGCAACATCTGCTGGAGCTTTTGAAGCCCCGGGTACTAAACTTGGCCTAGATGGCCCGGCGTTAGCGTAAAGTGATGCCGCTCCAGCTCTGGCCTTATCAGCAGCCAGAGGGGGCCGAATGATGGGCTCCGAAGGCAGCCTCAAGCTCATTGCCTCCAAGCGCAACGTGTTAACGGTAGGCAGCGGCTCTGCTGTGCTCTGGCATTGCAGAAGTCTATGGGCGGCGGTGACTACTTACCATCAGGTGGCCCGTCTGCTCGTCTGCCATTCCAGGCAATAAAAAAAAAAAGCGCGCATCTACGATACTTAGGACACGGCGCTCGAGTTGCTTGCAGCAATCTCCTCCTTCTGAGCTGGTCCCAGCTTGGGTCACCGACTGCGACAGTTCCAGAGCTTGGACAGTCGACAACATTTTATCGAGGGACTGCTGCTGAGCGGCGAGGGAGGCCTTGAGGACGGCAATTTCTTTAGACATTGCCGTCTTTTCAGCCTCTAGCCGAACCACCTCAGCGGATGCAGATTCCTCGGCCCGCTCTAACAGCTGATTGGCCGCCAGGATCAGCTTCTTCTGCTCCGTCCCTTTGAGATTCCGGGACTTGGCCACGCCCCGGATAATTGCTGACAGCTGTAAGCGCCAATCCTGGTCATCAGCTGTTACCTCCATATTGGCGGTGTCATCGTCTGACATCATCGCCGGCCCCGTTGAGAGCGCAAGAACTTTTTGGGCCGGTTCGACATCACTTTCGCTGGTAGCGTCCAGCTGTCGATCTCTTAAAGCCCTCTTTGAGCGCGTCATTACGCCGCTCGTACTGGCCCGTACCCTGGAAGCCGAGACAGTTAAAACGGCCTCGACATTCGTCTTTTTGGGCTTATGCCCAGCACCATCCATCCCAGGGTCGCAAGCGTCCCTCGGGATAGGCAGCTTCTCCATTTCTTCGTCATTGTTGTTTGTTTGTGTGTTCATAGTTATTCCCACGAGTATGGGGGAAATATTCGGTCCACCCAGCCAGAGCCCCCTGTAGCTGGGTAAGCAAATAACTGCACGGGGTCCAGCACGTTCCCCGCCGGGGTTCGCACTAGCGACCGAACTACCCATCGGCCATGCATCCCCTCGCGGTGCGCCGCCGCTTGGGATTCGGGGTAACTTTTTATAGAGGTTTTCTCCCTCGCGGCCCAGGCGGTTAAGCCAAGACCCTCGGTCCGGTCGGAGCGCGAGACATGACCACAGACCTCCTTTGACCGGATTACGATATACGACGGTGGCAGCAAGAGAGAACTTCCCCCCTACTACCCGCTCGGCGGCGGGGTGAGCGCACACCGAGCCCGCCGACACTCCTGAGATAGAACTCGAGAGTAGCCCGAGGTAATGAGCCCTAATTCCAGCTGACAGTCGCCACAGAAGGCGACGATTGTCAACTACCTTTTGTCAGGATATCAGCCGTCGGTCAACGTGACCGCCGTTGCCCAGGATGCACCACATGGAGGTTTCCTGACTTCGCACCCCATAATCATGCCGGCCTGCTGAGTAGCTTCTACACACTACGCTTAAAGGACGTTTACACATTCCACCTTTACTACATAGATAAATCGTCCTCGATAATACATACATACATACATATACACTCACGCCTATAATCCCCGAAGGGGTAGGCAGAGGTGTAACCAGTACACCCACTTTTCGCCAAATTTCGGTCCCATAATGTGATAGGGGGCGAACCTATCGCCATACCGGGCACAGGTTCCAGACTCCGGGCTAATACTGAGAATTTCTAGATAGAAAAACCCAATACCACTTTACCCGACCCGGGGATCGAACCCGAGACCTCAGCACAGCGGTTGTAACGCATGCGCAATTACAACTGCGCCACCGAGGCAGTCCTCGATAATAAAGTCGAGTTAAGTGTGGAGGTTACGCGTTCTAATTGAATGGAATACAAATTTGATACGTATAAAAGTGAATTGACCTTCGTGGTCCAATTGGCCAATAGCTGAGTAATCGGAGGCATCTGGTTCTATTTCCCCATCGGTGTAAATACATATTTGTGTAATTCACAAATATTTATTCGATCTAAGGGCTTTAGGGTTGAAAATACCGAAGCATTCCTAATACCCACGACACAAGGTATTTTAGTATGATAACATTATACATATAACATGCACAAATACAATGTTTAGAATTTATTGATTGATTTACACGACACTGTTACACATCTCAGTGCTTAATATTAACACACACGCATGTCAGGATTCACTTAAGGCTTCTATTTATAATTAATCTACCAGCATTACCCTTTTAAACTGAACAACGCCATTGAACCATTTACAATTACTTACTGCCCTGCGAACGAACCACGAATGTTCTCACTGCTATACCACTAGTCTTCTGAACTGAACACCGGAGCGCGGAAGGCACTCTGTTTTTTATTAAACATTTACTACTCCCATTTTGGTTGTCATTATTGACTACCCCCAACTAGTCTCCTAAATACCTCAGTTATACCTTCGGTATTTCTAATAATAGTAAATACCCTAATAATAAATACAAAATTTTAATTTAATATCATTCTTAAGCATTCTGGAGGTAAGCCCTCAGAGCTTACCTCCAGACATTGTCTTTGTATCATTGATGTTTAGTAAGTAGTCATTACTACGAGTATTATCTGAGTGCCTAGTAATTTGTAAAAATAAATCAAAGAATATAATTATTAAATTAAAAAAGACAAACAATTTTAATCTTAATAATAAAAACGTCGTTACACCGTCCAGTATTCCTGAGGACGGACGCAAAGTTTGTGCCCGTAACACATATTTAATAAATACTTTTGTAGTTCATACGGAGTATCTCAAGTATCTTGATGATCCTTTAAAGTTAAACCAAGCGATAAGTTAACAATGAATACACATATCTCAATATATAGAATTAGAAACACATCAAAGTGCTATTTAAGGTATCAACCTTAAATAGCACATAAACGAAGATCACCACTGTATTAATCAATTTAATGACCACGGTTACGCATCTCAGTGCCCACGGTCAACAACTCCATGTCAGGATGTACCAAATACCAATTAGTGCCAAGTGCGCCTGGACAGTATAACCCTCTATGCTGAACTGTCACCAGACCAATAGTGGTAAAGGATGTGAACTGAAGCTCACCATACGTCCGTACTATGTACAGTCCCAGAATGGACAGTGCTTCAGAGCGCCCGACAGCTCACTTTTATTGCAAATCTTCACCCCCACTCAGTTGGTAATTATCAATGTACCCACAGATATTTATGAAATACCCTCGATATGTCTAATAAATGAGTCGTACCCTCATAATCTACCCATTGATATTTACGAAATACCCAAACAAATAATTCGGATCACAACAATTAACATAAGGGCTATGAACTGTGATCAATAAAGAAATACGACCATAGTCAGAAGCCACACCACCTTGGCTATAAATTTATTCCTAACTATACAATAATAATAGGTATTAAAATGTGTGATACATTAATACGTAGAAGTTATAATTTAAGTGGCGAAGCTTACGTAAGTCCTTAAGATGATAATTGACGGCTTATTGATTTAATGACAATGGCAGCGTCTTGCAAACGTTATGCGTGAAACTAGCGATTACCCGGGGGACTATACGTCTCCGTCTTCGTGGAATAATAACTGATTGCTAAATCTATAAGACGATATTAGTATTTGCATTAGTTAATTGTACATTCTGAGTAATATTTACCTAATGGTTTCATATGCTTACGCGGATACTATACATTGAAATGAAACTAATTTTAGGGATTCTATCGTCTGGATTTTTTAATCGCGACGTTTTGAAAGCTTTACAGGTCATGGGACGGACAAAAAATAAAAAAGTTAAAGTTTTAAGTTTAATAGAATCCGTAAAATTAGTTTCATTTAAAAATATTTACCTAGTATCTCACTTGAATGCGATATGAACTCAAGATTTTTTAATTATGATAATATTACTGGCTAAAATACACGATGCAGGTTCGTTTTTATTTTCACCGAAATATTCTTTGTAGAATGAAATTTCACGAAACTCACATGCAGAGAAAATATTATGAAGTATATTAATCTGGGGGCATTTTCCGTACGTTGCTTTTAGTGTGATGAAAGTTGTTGTGCGAAAGTCCCCCGTGCCATATAAGTCCATTAAGCAAATGGATGGAACGGAAATGAGAGCTCGTTTTTAATTTCGATGTCATGTAAATACGTAATGATAATAATGTCACTCATGCTATTTACCATTTTTATTAATTAAAAAGGACCTAAATTGCTAAAAAATAATACACGAGTGTAATACTGGCTTGACCCAGCACCGAGCCCGTGTTGCAGATACTGGATATAAAATATAGAGGGTTAAACTTTATAATTGAGAATTTCTCTCAAATGACTTTCCTCCATCAAACAAGATATTTGCATTTTTTCTTGTGGTTAAATCTTGTTTAGGTAGGCGTCTAATAACTAAGTCTCTGAAAGAAGGACCACTTGAAGGTAACTTTTAAATTACGTCTCTGCTCTTGCTAACTTATTTACTCCCTATAAGAAGAAACAAAATATAATTCCACTTTTCAGGTCAAAAGATAATGGCCTTTGATAACAGTACGAAAAAGCTTTCCGCTGTTTTGTTTCTTTATCTCCAAGTTTTTGTGAAGTTTTCCACAAAATTATAACTTGCAAAATTTATTAAAGAAATCTTAATAAATTGCCCAGGGTTACCTATGATTTAATCGTAGGCCAATTTAATTTATGATTTTAGTTTAAGTTGAACATAAAATTATTATATTTTTGGAAAATTGAAAATTACATTCTTTTATTCCTTTTAAAGATATTCACGATAGCTATTCCAAGTGAAATTGAATTATAAACAAAAATAAATTGCAAAGTATAATATTATACAATTGTATTTGATTGCAATAAAACACATAAATGTAACTTAACAGAGACCAAGTACTGTTCTGTGATTGGAACAATTTTACAGTCGCCAAGTTTTTATATAGTTCTCGTGAAAAATTGCATTTATTGGATTTTTTTTTAAATGTACCGTTATTTTCATAATAGCTTTTATTAGTCAATTTTTTGGATTTTGAACATGCACTGTTAATATAACACCGCCTTTAGTGTTTGCGGAATGTTTTATCTACATTATCTAATTAATATTATGTAATTAAATATTATTTGAAACACGGTATATAGTTATCACTGTCAGTTACTAATCGCACCTCAAATGGTTAAAATTGATAAAATAAAAAAAAAATCTAAAAAGAATATTAATTAATCGAGTAAGTCGTTGCGTGTCTACGTGTGTTCGAGATTAACAATAGTAGTGTTAATTCAACTTATCGGATGTTCTATTGTTCTTTTACATATGAAACAAGCCTCACCAATGTCATAATTGATAATAATAGTTCCTAACAACGCATGTGTAATCAGAAAACTTTCCATACATAAATTATTATTTTAATATAACCACAATGTGTTATTGCATATGAGCAATCATGAAGTATAAAATATATTTAATAATATAAAAATAAATCCAATACGCAAATAGCATGCTAGCGCAACCGGATTGAGTCCTCATATGAAATAGTTTCCTTAAGTTGATCTTGTCGATATTGCATGTCTGAATACCAGACTGCTAGTATTATTGCGAAGCGAACAATAGATAGCAATGTCCGAAATTGGTGCATTGTGTTTAATAAAATACTTCATACTGTTTATATTATTATATTTAATATTATTTATCGAATCACATTCAATAGTCAAATCACGCTCTAAAAAGTATAAAACAAGAATAAGATAAATATTTTATTGTATTTCATACATATTCATAGTGGTGTTCATAGGACAACCGTGGTCGTATGATACTTTGCAGAATGTATTGTACCTATTGTTACGGTATTTTTTAGAAGGTGTTATTTAGAAGTTATGAGGGAACAGATGAAGATACATACATACTCAGATACCGGTCAAAAACATAACCCTCCCTTTTGCTTCGCCGTAGTCGGGTAATAAATGTGTAATTCAAACAAATAAAAATACGCTTACAGTATGAGACATTACTAAAATAATTTAATATTACAGTCTATGTGGCGCAGCGGGTAATTAACCAGTTGTGAAACGAGAGGCCGTGGGTTCGATTCCCGAACCGAGACAAATGCTTGTTGTGACATACAGATGTTTCGAGTCTGGGTGTTGATACCAATTTATTATTAATAATAGGTTAGACAACTACAAAGTAAGTAATTACAAAGTTTATCACTGTAGATTTTAGTATAATATTCATAGATGAGCCTTCTTATTTATCCATTCGATAGCATTTTAAATAAGTGATGTTTTTCGAATGAAAACGACAAAACAAGAAATAGTTGAACACTTGTCTAATGAGAGTGTTTATGAATTCGATCTAACTTCATATATGTACTAAATCTGAAATAAATTCCGCGAGAAGTGGTGCTGGTTACGCCTCTGCCTACCCCTTCGGGGATTACAGGCGTAAGTGTATATATTTGTACTAAATCTGATATTCATAATGTATTCCTCCATTAAAAATGAGCTAAAATAAACTGTGATGGCGCGATGCCTGTAATAAATTGCTTTGGTGTTGACATTCGATCGAATATTTTCGCCTTCTGAAGAAACAAGCGTAAGTAGAGTAAATATGAAACGTATTTAAGTGTAAAAATATATATTACAGCAGCGAGAACCTGCATACCTGAGAATTCTTATACGAATTTCAAAGGTGTGTGAAGTCTACCAACCCGCATTAGGCCACCGTGGTAGACTAAGCCCTAACCCCTCTCAATAATAGAGGAAACCCGTGCCCAGCATTAGGACAATGTTAAATACAGTGCTAGTATTATTATTATTACCAATAAACTCGGTGGGCTATATAGTACTTTTCAAATAAGAGCAGAGTACACGCAGAATTTCGTAGTTTTACGCCCTGCAGCCAACATCCGAAAGGTTATTATGCAAAATTTGTGCCAAAACGCATCCCCTGTGTGTAGTTTTGGGGCCGGATACTGTGGGATTTTATTTACTTGCCGCCCGGATGCAATCGCAATTGCGGTGTGAAATTCCGCATGATAAATTGTCAACTGATTTCGGTTCAATTTGCTAATTAATGTTTGTGAGTGATTTCCAGCAGTATCTACTACTATATGCATATTATGCCATAATGAAATTGAACAGACATAATCACGTCATTTGTTTGAGTATCAAAATTGGTTTAATATAATCGTGTTTGATATCGTATTGAAAATATCTTCTAAGATTAATATTGGACATATTTGGGAGGATTAAGAAGCGATTTTTTTTAATATTGCCATAGTCTCTGATGAAATGGTTTAAGAAAATTTGTTCATTTTGTTCCTTCGTTATTTAATTAGCCAGTATATATAGTTGCTAAGCGCCAAGAAATTTATATTTACATTATCTAAATATGGTATTAGGCTAGACTAAAACTATGCATAATCCTACTAATATTGTAAATGCGAATGTTTAGATAGATGGATGGATGAATGTTTGTTACTCAATCACAGTACAACGGCTGGACGGATCTGATTGAAATTTAGCACAGAGATATATTATAGTCTGGAATAGCACATATGCTACTTTTGGACCGGAACAAATTAGAGTTTCCTTAGGTTAGTTAAGTTTGTCTCAGAGCAAGGCATCGACATGATTTTTTGCAAAGTGGCAGTTTAGGGATCAGAAAATGACATACATTACTTTTTATCCCGAAAAAACGCACGAATCCTATAGAATAGCAATATTTAGATAGGTGTAATAGCTTAAGATGCCTCCATTGATTGTATACCATTTCTTCCAAAAATAACTTCCACGTGGGCGGAGCCGCGGGCAACATCTAGTGTATATATTCATTCAAAATAAAATAAAAAAAATCAAAATAAAAAAACCACATTGGTTATGTTATATTAAACGAGTTAAGACACGGCCGATCAATGAATTCAAGACTTGTCAATGTGAAGCAGATAGCAATAGATATCCGTATGGCATCTTCATATAATAGTGATATTAATTTGTTCCCGAACCGCGCCTGTGTTTCTGTCACCTCATTCCCTAAATTAATGACAAATAGAGCTCCACCCTGCGGCTCTAAATGTCACGGTTCGGTGTTTTCGATGGCTAATTGACTCCGTTAACCCTTTGTTAGTGATGACGTCTGTAATGGGCTAGTTACCCTCCACGTCACGTTAGCTCGCTGGATGAAATATTACGAAGTTATCTCTGTTTGATCATACTCATAAGGTGTAATATAATGAATTACTGTTTAGTTTTAAGTGATTCGTTTTATTTTGCATATCGAAATGGTTCTAGTATATTTTAGGTGCGTGTAGATTGCTGGTTGTTTAAGTAATTCAAAATGCAATTTTAAACAACCAAGTTTATAAAAGTAGTATAGTATATAAAAATATTTGTTCAGATTTGGTGTTATTACATTAATATTCCTAAACAAATTCTCATTAGTATTACATAATCATTTCCTCTATTATTTTTAATAAGTAAATACCTAATAACATTCTTTAATTGGTAACTCACTAAACAGAGAGTACTTTACTATAGAACTACACTTAAAACTACTCTATAGCACTTTATAAAAAAAATACATGTAAGTAAGTATTTCTTCTATAACTTCATCAATTTTAACAACTATTGTCAAATCTTTATATATATAATTCTACTGTACGTCTGTATGTCACTGAACTCCTCCTAAACGACTGGACCGATTTTAATGATTTTTTTGTATGCGTTTGGGTGGCGCCCTAGATGGTTTAGATTCACAATTCAGCCCGGCAGATGGCGCTGCAGTCGGTGTGGCGCTGCTTTTACGGGCAGGATGACGTCTGCACGGTCCACTAGTGTTACTATATATTTTTAAAGTAAGATTCAATATAAGGTACACTGAGATGACTTAAATAATTATAGCATAACTAATGCAAATGTATAGTCGACGAGAGATTATATCCAAATACGAGTAAAACAAATACGGTAAAAAGTCAATACTCGGCTAACAGTTCATTTTACGCCTCGTAAAATACAACATAATATTACGGAGTGTAATAAGTACCGGCGCAGTACATGCGAGCACTGCTTTACGACATATTTTTACGCTTTAGCTTCTTTCATTTTACGCTTAACATGGTAATTTGTGATATATTAAACCTAATACACATTTCTACAAATACGGTCACGATAAATCGTACGGTTACAATAAATGAGTGTTAATTTTTGTTTCTAAAAAGGTGGAAGTCTTTAAATGTAATGGTTTTAAAAATATTTTTTAAATAGTTTTTCGCGTTGTTGGTGTTTAATCAATGAGAGAGAAGAGATTGTGGATAAGTTTCCCGGACCGAGACTTATGTTCTTAAAAATAGTTCCTGAGGGCAATAATCGTTCTGAATGAAAATAATGAATAACTAATTTAAAGTTCTGTGATTTAGTAACTAAATAATATTTGTACTAATACAGCGCCTTTATCAAATTATAAACGACAATTACCAAATATAATCGCTATTCGATAACATTAATTTCATATTCAGTGTTGCGTAAGCTGTTTGTTGTTATTACAACCCACCAGAGTTAAAATACGTATAAATTTTTATGAAAAAGTATGCGCCAACCTCGAATTTGTTTCTCCCTTTACAAAGGGACACTCAGCAATTTATATTAAGCGACCTCTTTTCATAAAATGTCAAATTAGAAACGTTTCAAAGCGTTACTTAAGTAAGTCACATGGAAAAATACATTATAGCTAAATGCTTTGTTATTTTTAAGTAATTCGAGATCGTTTTACAAAAAAAATGCTTCTATTAATGGGTTTTTGTTCAACTATTTATTTTTATTGTTTATTAAATTGTTATATTAAAATTATTCATTTTAATTATTACATGGTGTACTAATACTTTCGCTGGTAGTGAAGTTTAATAGTAATAATCTTTAGCAAAACTTGAAACCTTTAGAAAATTCAGTAATAACATCGGACTATTCTTAAATCCTTTAAATAGGTGGATTAAAGGATCTGGCGCACTGGTTTAAATTAAAAACATTCTGCCTTTTTTTAAGTTAATTAATAAATATACGAATTTATTAATGATAAACCTAATTCGAATTCAAATGTTATTCTAATATATGCGCCAGTTATGCTCTGCGAAATAAAAGATTGTAGATTAAGTTTCAAATTCCATTATCATGCAACAGAATAGTTTGTAGGCTTCTGGCTCGAATGTTAACTATGGCGGGAAATGCTCTCTGGCTAATAAGTTAATTTTTTTACTTGGTGCTTATTGCTTCATTTGGCGTGGGTTTCAGACTCTGATTGTTTAATCAAATAATTGTTACATTCTATTATAAAAAAAATACGTCTAATATTAAAAAGTTAAACTTTTGCATACACCTTCGCGGTGTAAGCGTTATGGTACCAATAATAGAGTTTAAGTCCGTATGTTCAAAAGCGTAGAAAGCTACGATTATAAGCACACATGATGCGATATAATCATATGTAAGTAACCCATAGACATGAATTGTAGGATATGTAACTGTGATTTGTCTACACAAAACAATTGTTGTGAAGTAAATAAATTTACACTAGCTTATGCCCGCGGTTTCACCCGCGTCGCAGCTATTTTTGAAAGAGAAGGTATAAAATCCAAGGAGATATCTTAAGCTATTACATCTTTCTATATTATGCTATCACATGGGCTCCCTTGCTCTGTGAAGACAAAAGTCTATCCCGCGGGAACCTTACATTTTTCCGGGATAAAAAGTAGCTTATGTGCTATTCCGAACTATAATCTATATCCATGTCAAATTTCAGCCAGATCCATCCAGCCGTTGTAGCGTGATTGAGTAACAAACATACATCCATCCATCCAAACATTCGCATTTCTAATATTAGTAGGAAGTAGGATTCATCGCAGACCTTAGTGCTTCAATTATAAACAAGTTCCAATACGGCTCAATCATCCAATTTTCCACGGCAATCAACTGTGATTAATAAGCAACGTAGGTACGCAAATTCATCTAGTTAACAGAACAATTTTCAAAAATTCTTTGCCCGATTCGTTGACCACATTAAAATGAACTTTATTACGTGCTGTTGAAATCTATTTTTGTGTACTGGCTACAGCTATGACAGCTTTCATGTAACCATGCATAAACTCACGCCTGTACCCAATAGGGTTAGGCAGAACTGCAAATTGTGCGCCAAAGCTCCGCTGAACCCTTTGCTATCTCATGATGTGATAAAATATTTTCTTTCTTTCTTTGATAGATGTTAATGTATTTTGAATTGGCTATTTAATTGCTTTAATTTGTTAATTTTAAATTTTTCATTTTTTTTTGTGCCGGCTTGCTTCTTGACACTACGTCATGGGCAAGAAGGTAGAGAAGCGGTCGAGGGTCTAGTGTCAAAATGACCAAACATCGTACCTCAACTCTAGACGTCCAACAAAAACCGGATGTACACTGACTGATCCCGGAACGCGACACACTTGCGTGTGCGACTATGGCGGGTTTTACACCCTGTGTACAGTGGTCGCTATCCGGGCGGATATGAATATCCTACTACTAGCATTATTATTTCCCCCTTTAGTTTCTGATCGTGCTTCATTTTGACCGCATTTCGAAAGAGCAAGAGAAATTTTTGTATTTAACTCATATTCGTATGATGGTATGGCACATGCATCATGATTTTTCGAGTTACACAGAGAAGCAGCACATGTTGGCTTGCGGTTTTCAATTATTTCAAAATCGTCTGCGACTAATTGTACTGCGTGCTAAGCTTTATAGCTAGGATATATTTTAGACTGTCGTTTATGATTGGTTCAACGCATTTTCATGGCTAAGTGGCTCTTAGAGAGATAAAATCACCTTGACTTTTGCAATATTTAGTGCGGGATTAGAGTTTTTGCACATTTTTCATCATTTTAATGTAAGGAACTCAGAATATTGTTTAGCATCGACATAATCTGCTGTTATCGTTCCACCACCGCTTAAACAACTCGCGTAAGTTCCTAAACTATAGTTCGAATAAGGTATACTTATGTAGTAATACTGCGTTCACTTGAAAACTAGTTAACATTGTTCCGATTAAATTAAATAAATACCCATTTAGGTAACAAGATAGCCATATGAATATCTCGTAAATTGATTCAACATTCGATTCTTTATACACTTATCCCATATTATGAATGCAGTTTTTTTCACTGCCTGCATAGGCAGACGAACAGACGGGCCGTCTGATGTTAAGTAGTCACAGACTTCTGTAATGCCAGGGCACAGCAAAGCCGCTGCCTATCGTTGAAGGACTACTCTTCTTAAGCCTAAATAAGATTCTTCTTAAGTTTAAATATACTGTTAAGAAAAATAAGTTATGAAATAAGATATATCATGTTATATGCAGAGCGATTTTCAAACCCTTAGGTCGTAAGTCATCTCAGCTCTATAACGACGCATTGACCTATTGATAGTTGAGGTTAGTAATGATGAAGTACAGTATCTGTTCTGGTGGATTTCAATAGATACACTAATAGGGAATTTTATTTTAAATATACTTAGAATCTGTAATATATTTCAACATTGTTCTATTATATATTGCACCATTGAAATAAAACGAATTTTACGGTTTATATAGCGGTTTATTTTACTTTTTTAACTTAACTTTTCGAAGGCTTTACACACTTCGGGTTAAAATAGTAAAATAAACGCAATGTACTCGGTAAAAATCGTATTCTATCAATGTATAGTATTCGCGTAAATATAAGAAACCGTTATATTGCACCATTTGTTGTTACCACAGAAGTACAAATATCTCTCCTTTCATGCTTCGCTATATCAAATTCTCTTTCTCTCTCTCTTATGTAATATTGGTTTAATGCCAGTTTCCGCGTACTAATATGTTTCCATAATATGTTGACCATCCGCGGTATCGTACTCACGGTAAGAACTGGCATAAGCATCTGTGATTGACTTGTCCTTGTTGTTTCTTTAAAACATTAATAAATAAAAGTAACACATTAAGCGATATTTTTGGATTATCTACGTAATAGACACTAATGCATTGTCCCGCGAGGACAAACCATGTTACGGATACCTTCTTAACCAAATCACCCTGATAACTGCTAGATAGAGATCCTAACCAATTTCCTACGTTGGTGTTGTGACAAAAACTCCGCGGTGGCTCTCTACGGCATATGTGGAACAGTCCCGGGAGATCCTGAGTGAACTTTGGATTGCTGCCAGAACAGCCACTATAGGATGAGATAAGGACGTCCTCGGTGTCTACAGCAGCACGAGAACTCCGCGTCACCGTCCATCTCGAAGTCGCACTATGAAAATATAGAGACATGTACAAAGGTTGCATATTCCCTGATCAGTAGCCGTGACTCCAGTGGCGTCACGGTGGTAATCGACAAGATACCATACATACCATGGTAAGAAGTATCTTATAGCCTCCGATCCAAAGGGTGGGAAGCCGATAAAGCTGTTGAATATGATACTTATGCAATCTAATTGCATAAGTATCATATGCAAGTATCATATGCTCCCCTGCAACATCTCCTTCATCTCTTCGTGGAGGTCTCCGCGCTAAGGGCAGGTAACGTCTTACACTCCACACCTCTGCCTACTCAAACGAGTACCCAAATGGGTATTACAGGAGTTAGTGTATATGTGTGTATATAAAGTAATACACACAAATCAAACTCTACGTTCGACTCTGTCCAACCGTTTCTACTCTTCGTATTTATAAAATAGCTACAAATAAGATTTGAAGAGTGTTCCACGAAGGAATAATTGTTAATTTGTAAACTCAGACTCAATTAATAACTTTGAATGTAAATATCATGTCGTGTTTTATTGTACAACAATCATAACTTGACACAGTAAAAGTCACGCCCGTGAACTTGTTAAGGAAGTTTCCTGGTTTACAAATTATTCTCGAATTCAGAAAATGAGGAATACAACTTTGGAAACTTAGACTTATTGATTTAGTACATTGACTACGAACTAAAGTTGCTGATCAAATTTGTCAGTGAGTGTTTCTTAGTGTCATTGTATTTCATTGTTGTTGTGCTCGGCGATATGAAACGTAGTGATAAATCATCAAGGTCCAAATTTGCTTAAGCTTTCCCTATTGTACATAACTTGAATAGTACCGTAGACATGTTTAATATTAACTTGTATTATAAAGAGATGAAATATAAGTCTGTTGGGGCGTCCTTCATTCTCAAAACTTTAAATTAGATTTAGGATCAACCGTCTTGAATAATAAAAATATACAGCGGTTTAAATGACATTTAGGACAGATTTGCACCCAAGTTAGTTTCATGGGCTGAGGAAACACGCTACTTGTAACCAATCGAGAAGCTAGCCCCTCCTGGCCTAATGCTTGTAATGAAAACTCCCTAGTTTAAAATCAAGTTGGAATCACGTTGTCACTCAGCTTCTAAGAGAGTTGTCTAGAATTAAAATAAATTAAGTTAGCGCGTTACTTGCTGCTTGTTTCAAACTTAGTTAACAACAAACTATCTATCATACGCTTCACATAAGGTTAAGACGTGAGTTCACATCAACGTATATACTTCATAATTCTTACTATTTTATGATCTGATGTTCGGTCGACTATCGAGCCGCGATGAGCTCTGTTTTGTCAGCATTAGGGAGACAATACATTCCAAAAAATCATATGATGTGACCATTGGGTGAGCCACTTACTCGTGCCAATTTTCCGTCATAAAATTATATTACTATCTTAACTGGACTGCCTCGGTGGCGTAGATGTAATTGCGCATGCCTTACGACTACTGTGCTGAGGTCTCGGGTTCGATCCCCGGGTCAGTTAAAGCGAAATTGGGTTTTTCTATTTAGAAAATACTCATTATCAGTACGGAGTCTGGAATTGTGCCCGGTATGGCGGGCTATCACATTATGGGACCGTAATAAATACGGTAAAAAGTGGGTGTATTGGTTACACCTCTGCGTACCCCTTCGGGGATTACAGGCGTGAGCGTATATGTATGTACTATTTTAACTCTTTACGTGTTACCAGTAACAAGCTATATACAAGAGGGAATATCGAATCTACATAAATATTTAATTAAATCTGCAAACATTAGATAGAGTCGGCTGACTATTGTGGGACGAAACAAAATCACCTTTATTGTAAATTACCCTAAATGACGAAAGTTTTCAATTGTGTTAGTACTTTTATCACATTGATGCGATACTAGTATTGCCCGCGGGTGCGTCAGCGTAGTCGTTATTTTTGAAAGAAAAGGTATAAAATTCATGGAGACAGACTATTATTAGAAAGAATCTTAAGCTATTACATCTTTCTATATTATGCTATCCCATAGAAACAGTTCCGAGATAAAAAGTAGCCTATGCCATTCCCAGAACCATCAACTAGCATCATGCAAAAATCATGTCGATCCCTTTTTTTTACGAAATAGGCTAGCGTAAAGGTGTAAAGCAAAAACAAATCTATCTAATAGGAACCGTACATTTTCCGGGATAAAAAGTAGCTTATGTGCTATTCCAGACTATAATCTATCTTTCTGCTAAATTTCAACCAGATCTGTTCAGTCGTTCTGGCTTGATTGAGTAACATCCATTCAGCATTTGCATTTATAATATTAGAAAGATTTCAGCCTTTTATAGAAGTTGTATGACTTTCGCCTAGTCGATAAATTTTACCTAAAAACTCATTCCATATAACGATCAGACTACAGCAAAAAAATAATTACTTATCAACGATTAACAGCAAGTTCATTGAGTTATAGATTTCATATATTATGACTTTTGACAACGGTTTTTATATTTAGTTAAAATTTATTATAAAAACGCAATAAGGTATATTGTAGGAATAAAAAAATGTAATCTGTATATATAAAAGAAGAAGCTGACTTACTGACTGACGATCAACGCTCAGCCAAAAGGGCTGGAGTTAGAGACTTGAAATTTTGACAGTAGGTACATTTTATCACGTAGGCACCCACTAAGGAAGGGTTTTTGGAATACCACCCCTAAGGGAGTTATAGGGGATGATAGTTTTTATGAAAATCCATCATTTTTGAAGTTAAATTAATGGAAATTAGTATTTGGCCTTTTGGTTGAAAATAAAAAAAAAGTGTTTCAGGGTTTTTGGAAATTTCGCCCCTAAGGGGGTAAAACAGGGGAATAAAGTTTGTATGAACTCTTTTATCGGAGGTTTATTAATAATCCTACTAATATTATAGATGCAAATGTTTGGACTGATGGATGTTTGTTACTCAATCACGCTACAATAACTCGACGGATCTGGTCGATATTTGGCACAGAGATAGATTGGATCTGGAATAGCGCATAAGCTACGTTAATCGCGGAAAAATGTACAGTTCCCATGGGATAGTTTTGTTTTTGTTTTAGACAGAGCAAAGGATCCACATGATTTTTTTCATAGTGTTAGTTGAGGGACTACTTTTTATACCAGACAATGCACGGTTCCTATGGTATAGCACATAATACAGGAAGATGTAATAGCTTAAGAGGTCTCCATGGATTTTATACCTTTCTTCCAAAAATAACCAGCACGCGGGCGTAGCCGCGGGAAAAAGCTAGTATAATATATATATTAAAGCTGAAGAGGCACTTTGTGCATTTAATATTTTTGTAAAATTATGATAGATGTTATATTGTAACGTGTTATATTATCGATATAGAACTCAAACCAAATTGTTTTTTGAATTATTGTTTGTCTGTCGAGGCATCACGTCCCAATTGCTGAGATGAAATGATTTTATAATTAGTATAAGATAACTTCCAAGTGGGCGGAGCCGCAGGCATCAGCCAGTATTATGATAAAATATGAAATGTAATATATGTTTGTTTGAAGTACCACGAATACAACGCATCGATAGTCAATACTTTTGCTATTCCAGACTGTTAAACA
Organism: Laothoe populi; assembly: GCA_905220505.1. Taxonomy (NCBI): domain Eukaryota; kingdom Metazoa; phylum Arthropoda; class Insecta; order Lepidoptera; family Sphingidae; genus Laothoe; species Laothoe populi. The sequence continues at coordinate 10,521,363 of HG992155.1, read as the reverse complement.
GAGATAAACCGAAAGGTTTTTAAACACCACATTCCACATTCCGCATTTCGAGGCAGCGTGATGGAATCTTAACCTTTAAATTAAATTATTCATAACCGAGATGTTTGCGGTGTGAGTAAAGATATGCTAGCTCATGCTGTGAAAAAAATATGTATAAAGCCGCATAAAATGTTTTATCTACATAACATTTTTTTTTTATTTTTTGTTTGAGGATTAGCAAATTTAAAGCTAATTTTGTCCTTACATTGTCAAGGCAAATAAAGGTACACATCAATACATGTCTACCTTTAGCAGAATTACAATAATTAAATATAAAGATACGGGCGTCTAATATATTGAATCAGTCAGTAACTTTAATTCCAAGTTAATGGACTGAAATTTCTTCACTAAATCAATAAATCTATGTTTCTAAAGTGATTTATATTCATCAATCCCTAATTTTAGGCTACAAGCCAACATTAAAATAAATAGTTATGTGTTCCAACAATATTTATTTTCTTAAGAATTGATACTAATATGCCCTCATAGACTTTTCATCTTAGTTTGTAGTAATCGTTATACTCATGCGTTTATATTTCTGAAAAAGGCAAAGATTGTTGAATCAATATCACGTATTTAACTATACAATATTATTTTTAGTATACTACAAAGCCGAAAGTAGTTTGTTGAGAATCAGTAGCACAATCTATTGCATTAACTTTTAACGTGTTATATTGGTGTCCCAAAAACATATAAAACCTGGTTACCTTGTTTATTACTTAGTAAAATGCGGCGCGTGTCGGTCGATCACCTATACCTACATAATACTTTGGCGGGAAACAAACAGCAGCGTGCGGCGCGCCTATTTCCATGCATCGTTCAAGAAACGGGATAAATTATTTTTCATGTCACCGCGTGAGTTTTCCTTATTATTATTATGTCATATATTTATCTGATCTTTTATACCAAAATCTAATTTGGGTGTTTCGGCTTTATGGTATACAAAAACTAATCGTGTATAATTAAAACATATTTGAAGAAATAAAAATAAACGTATAATTATTTTGTATATTATAATGTTTATTCAATATTATACACAAAAAAAAATTATACACGAATAAACTTTTTACTTGATAATTTCAGATATGATATCCATTCCTGATTTTTTATTTTATATAGCATCATTATAAATTTCAATGGTTTTTTAATGCATATATTACCGATTGTTGTATATAATACAAATAAATAAAAAAAAATGTCGTTATCGGAGGGGGTAATATTTATGTTAATATTTTAGTACGATCTAAAACAAAAAAAAAAACAATATTTTGTTTATTCTTCATTATTTAATAAATTGTTCCTGTGCAATGTTGAATCAATCATGATCAGTATCAATTTTGAAAATGAATAGTGTTGAAATTAAAACTACTGAAATATTTTTAAGACACTCAGCAATTTAGGAACATCGCTTCATTAGTAGAAATTATCTCTATTGAAAGGTTTATCAGGCCGATAGGTTTTAAAGGAAAGTTTTATTAGAGCGTTGTTATTAATATATTAGTTCGCTACAATGTAACCCAATTACTATGTCAATAAAAACTCCTCGGAAAATTAATTGTTATTGTAACCATAACATATACTTCAATTGAAGTTCATTAACATCATGTCTCGTACAAATATATTATTAAAATTGTCTGCTAGATTAGCATGCCTATATTTTTTATTTAAACCACTTTTTACACTTCCCTTTTCTGCATTGCGAATAGAGTTGGCAACTGGCCCGGAAGTTGAATTTCTACTGCCACTCGGTATAATTTTCAGTCGACAAAGATACAAATTTCTAGTCCACAGTACAAAATTCGTATTACACGCTTATTAAAGTCGCACTGACTATTTGGACTGTAATTTTATTTTATGTATAAAATACTTCAGGGATATTTAAATAACTTCCAAGAATCTATTAAATTTAAAACTGACATACACCGTTTAAAATAGTTTCTTGTGTTATTTCACTTATATACTAATCCTACTAATATTATAAATGCGAATGTTTAGATGGATGGATGGCTGGATGTTTGTTACTCAATCACGCTACATCTAGTTGAAATTAGAATACAGAGATAGATTATAGTCTGGAATAGCATATAGACTACCTTCTTATCCCGGAAAAATGTACAGTTCCCGTGAGATAGGTTAGTATTTCACAGAGCAAAGGATCGACATGATTTTTTGCATAGTAGCAGTTTAGGGATCAGAAAACGACATAGGCCACTTTATATCCCGGAAAATACACGCTTCTTATGGAATAGAAAAATATAGAAAAGTGTAATAGCGTAAGATGCCTCCATGGATTGTATTGCATACCTTTTCTTCTAAAAATAACCTCAACGAGGGCGGAGCCGCGGGTAACATCTAGTATACTATATGTATAATTGACTAAGAGCATTTCTCTTCTATTATATGCATGAATGTCTCCTTTCAGCAACCACCTTTAAGTCTCATACAATTCCGCGGTAAACCCCCTAAAACCTTTTATGCCAGAATCATGTTAAAAGGGTTTAACAAAGCTTTCAAGATGTTCACTTTCAATGCAAATATCCATTGGTAACGATAACCGCTTACTATTAACAGGGTCGTCTTCTTCTTTGCTAATTACCTATTTTTAAATATATTATATGGAGCTTGGGATTTCTACGATATGGATATTTTTTTATTACTTTGAAAAAAAGTAGATAGATGAACCCCTGCCTTTATTGGGTAGATAGAAGTGGAATAGAATAAACATAATATAATTTATCGCCAAAAATACCGTCTTATTACATGACACAGAGAAAGCAGTATTGGATAATGCCAAACCTGGTAAAAATAATTATTTCGTGTTAAATAACCTTCACATGAGATTCCTTAAATGTGTCGTAATTTTAACCAGTACGGAACTGTACATTAAAAGGAAAATGTTCCATTCCAAAATAGTCATGTGCTTCATTGATATTAATTTGAAAAAGCACTTACAAATATAAGGGCCTATTATTATTATTACATTAATAGGGCACATAATATTTTGAAAGGCATCGGGTGTTGATGTATCAGAATTTATATTTATTTTCACCACATGCCACGTCCTAACATTTTCTACCATTAATAACAATTAGGTTGTAGAGTCAGGCCATATAAATTGGGTTCTTATTCCGTGTCACTGTAATATGATAATGTCTATGCGATGTTTGTTTGATGCTTCACTTCACGGGTTAGTTAGTACTCATTAACATTTAATCATGTATTTAAGTATAAAATAGAATTCTTAATTATGCAGTATTGCCAGGGGTTATTAGTGGGTATTTCTCATAGAGCTAGTTTAATAACATTCTATTTTAAGCCTATATACATATTCATATGCAATGGTAGTTAAAATTTTACAAAAATCAAATTATCCGAATCATGAACAATTTAATGGTTTCAAATATAATCGAGTAGCTTCCGTTATAGACAGACGAGCAGACGGGCCACCTGATGGTAAGTAGACATCGCCGCCCATAGACTTATGGAATGGCCAGGGCACAGCAAAGCCGCTGCCTACCGTTAAACACGTTGTTGTAAACGCACTTAATTTAGTAAAATTATATGTTGTCCAGCAATAAATTTCTTTTTAATCGACTTAAAAGAACTTTGGCAAATGGACGTCAATTTTTTTTTAGTTTACATGCCCATTGCCCCTGTGAATAGGCATTAGTTTTAATTGGTTTTATTTGATAGAGTTATGACCCTTAAGTGGGTGACATTGAGTATGTAAGACCTTGCCATTTATGCCCGACTTTCATGTTTGTAAAAACAATTTCACGAAAATAAATGTGATTGTATATTATCATAATTGTTGAATATTATAAATACTTATTATTCTTGTTACTTTTTTCAGGCTAGTAGGCATTACTGAAACAGCGGTAAATTTTAAATATCATTAAAAAGTAACGCGTAAAGACGCCCTTAGTGGCCTGATTTAACGAAAAATAATGTGAATTTAGCACGAATATTCCTTTTATTAAAAACCTGACTTATCTGCGTAACTACCAGTTTTTAGATCGGTATACTGTTATTACACATACTTATAATATATTTTATAATTGAAATAAGGATATTGCAAATGTTTTTTATCGAGCAACCTGTAACGATAATGTGATGTAATAGATTAAAAGCCAGATTGGGATTTTCGTTTATTATTAAATTTGTTGATTTAATAATTTTAATAAATTTGTCGTACCCCATAGCTGCAAGGTACTGTTCTAAAGGAGATGGGTTTCGCTGTATTCAGGATTTGTCTGTCACTCCACTGCCCCAGAAAAGATGGTAATGTTTTTCGTATTTGTATGCCCTGTTTTTGGCGCACTCTGCAGTCTAAACGGCTTGATGGACTTTATGAGTTATACTTATGGTTGTGAAAGTGCAATAGGTTGTAATTTTTAAATATGGACTCTGTGAATAATTAAAGAAAAGGGAAACAAAAATATTTTGATATTACATAAGCTTTCCGAACAACTTGTTTATGAATAAAAGTATGATAAAAAATTCAACAAACCAAAAAAACTCAGTTGCCTACAATCAGATGAAAAGAAAAAAACAAGCTATATAAGAACTGAAATATAATTTGAACGTTATAAGGTATTGTGAGCGAGGATAGCATAGACCTAAGCTTTTGCGCCCCACTGGACAAACCAATAACCAAAATATATTTTTAGTGGTGGTGTATACTTGAACATCTATTAAAAAATACATATGTTTACAGGACAGTACAATTTTTGTTTGTCTCCGCCTGCAATACCTTATAAGATACAAGTAACATTTTAGAGCTTATATTTCTCTTTTCAGTTAATTAGTTAAAAGGTAGTTGGTATTTTCGTGTTAATAATTAAATTTTCGCCAAAATAAATCTGTCCTGACTCGGACTATAATTATTATTTCATCTTCAATACTTCATATGAAAACTTTCTAAGATTTCCCAATATAGTTTACAGTAAATTTGTAATGGTCTTAGACATGGAAAAACTAAAGCGATAGAAAGCGTTTCTGAATTAGGTTCACGAAACTTCTAGATTGACCACTCCCAGCCGTATTTAATAAATTTAAATTATCCACCGAACGGTTACGAAGGGGCTTTTTTGTCGATGGGTTATTGATATTAGATCGATATGGGAGCGCTGTCTGCATCATCAATAATGGCCCGTAAAAGCGTGACGTGGTGATCGTTCGAACAATACCTTTTACGTACAACAATACATGTTGGATATATTGTTCTATCAATTATTTTTTCATAAAGGTGCGATATTTGATGCTTCAATTCTCCTCAGAGAAATATAATAATTTCTGAATAATAGAAGACAAGATTTTTTTGTTGATAATTAAATTAATTTAAGTAAAATGAAATGGTTTGGATATGCGTAATGCAACCGATGCTATAACTTTGATTATTGCAATAGTCAGCATTGAGAACCATGAGTATGTTTTCCTCCTGTGTCAGATTATTTCTGTAAATGTCATTTTTTGATAAATATAGTGGTAGAGCCACGCTGAAGATATATTTGTCTACAGCGTGAATGGGCCGGCTCGACCGGAACCACTGTCTCACAGAAAACCAACGTAAAGTGACAGTTTACTGTCGCGTTTCGTATGGTAAGTAAGATATCCGGAGGCCCAGATTCCCCCTTCCCTTCCCTTATCCCTATTCCTGTCTTTTAAGACTGACAGCGCATACATGATACTTTCGGTATTGTGGATGTTCATGGTCGGTAGAGATCACTTAACATCAGATGAACTACTGGCTCTTTTGTCGGACTATGCTATATATTATATAAAAAAAATACTGACTTAGCCAAAATCGTGTAATTATATTTTATTAATTTTGTTGACTTAGTATATCAGATCGCAAAGCCTTTTTTCACCTGTTTTGTTTAGTAAATGGACGGCAAAGTCTCTAATCAAACAGTCATTGTGCATCAAACATTTTTTTCAAAATACATACATACATATACACTCACGCCTGTAATCCCCGAAGGGGTAGGCAGAGGTGTAACCAGTACACCCACTTTTCGCCGAATTTCGGTCCCATAATGTGATAGGGGGCGAGCCTATCGCCACACTGGGCACCATTCCAGACTCCGGGTTAATACTGAGTATTTCTAGGTAGAAAAACCCAATATCACTTTACCCGACCCGGGGATCGAACCCAAGACCTCAGCACAGCAATCGTAACGCATGCGCGATTACAACTGCGCCACCGAGGCAGTCTTTCAAAATGAAATAGAATTTATATGTTCTCGTTTTAGAGTATCACATAAAAGTATATCGAAACCGTATTTCGAACTTTGAGTTCAAAGGCTTTAAATGTTGGTATCACAAAGAAGTTCGATCAAGTGCGTCTAGTGTGAAATCGCGTCGTCTTAGAATGGTAGCATCCGATTTTCTGCCAGCTTACAGTAAATAAGAAAATTCATCCGAACTGCGCCGTTAAATGTAATCGAGCGTCTTGCAAAGTATTAAAGAAGCAGACGCTATATTGCATAAGTTAAGATGTAACAATGAAAACTTTGAACACAGCACCAAGTGTGCGCAATTCCTTTTTGGCAAAATACGTCCCTACTCATCAAGCTGGGTGAAGTTACGTAACATTTATACGATGCCGAACCACCACCACCTACACAATATAATCTTTACGTCGTTTCCTTTACTGAAGTTCCCTTTTATTTTCATTAATACCGTGGAACGGGAACTTTGAATTATTTCAATATGTGGGTGAAACAGTCGACGGAGTATTGTGTGTTCAGGCAAAATGATTTTTACTTTCATAAGTTATTATTTAAGAAACTATGAAATACAAAAATGCGCACAAGCTATTTAGTTACAGTAAAAATGTTATACTACGAACTAACAACTCTATTTATACACTATTTAGTATTTAAAATTTAACGGAGAGTTACGAAAATTCAGGTATGATGCTTATTGATGATTATAATATAAGATAAAAAATGTACGCTTCGATTTGTATATTGTGTTTGTATAAATAAAATCAGACAGCAAGATGGGACGAATTTTACAATTTGATTATAAAATATTGAACAAAATAGGGTTTAATTTTTACACAGTAGGTATTAAAGACACAAGCACGCGTACAGATACATACATCTTTTTTCTTTTTAGGTTTCTGCAAAAATAATTTATCCGCAAGCTTTGTTTAAATTGAAGTAAACACTAGAATTATATAAGATACTAGCTGTTGCTCGCGGCTCCGCCCGCTTGGAGGTCATGTTTGGGAGAAAAAGTATACAATACAAAATACTCATGCGTTTAACTTAAAAAATGACGGATTTTCATACAATCTTTCATGCCCTATTTTACCCCCTTAGAGGCGGAATTTCCAAAAATCTTGAAGCATATATTTTTTATTTTTAACTAAAAGGCCAAATACTAATTTTCATGAATTTAATTTCATAAATGACGGATTTTCATACAAACTTTCATCCCCTATTTTACCCCCTTAGGGGTGGTATATCCAAAAACCCTTCCTTAGTGGATGCCTACGTCATAAAAGGTACCTACTGTCAAAATTTCAAGTCTCTAACCCCAGCCGTTTAGGTTGTGCGTTGATCGATCAGTCAGTCAGTCAGTCAGTCAGTCAGTCAGTTTCTTCTTTTATATATACATATATTTGTACTAAACGATAACCAGGACACAGATTGTGCCTAGCGTGAATATCAAAATGTAACAATTTGTAACGATGGGTTGTTGAATAAGTTATGTTATTCTTAAATGCATATAGTTCTTTCAATGAATATATTAGAATGTGAGTAACTGGGTCGGACACTGTGCTAGAATCACAAACGCTGTATTTGAAGTCTCTGGTGATCGTTAGTTGTGCATCGAAAGACTACTGAAATGTTTGAATCTCGTTGTCTCAACTTTCTATGTCGCATTTGATTTTTGTTCACTCTCGAGTAAAAGTTGGTTTCTGGCCGGGTGGTTCTCTTTGTGTGAAACTGTTCCTTAAATCTTTGTTTTGTCTCACGTTTGAATTCTCTGCTTATTACGGCAAGCGGCTCAACCCTTCTGTTTTTGTTCCTTAATTATTTTAGACTGTTAATTGGATTATAAGATTTAAGGGCTTCTTTAGCAAGGTCCTATCAGACTATAGAATCCCAATTAAATTTGTGCTGCAGTGAAAACAAAGTCCTATTGATTGGAACAACAGGAAGGGATTATCTAAATTAGTAGTTTCTTCCAGTGAAAAGATTCGACGGAAGTTGTTTTTGTTACGTGCAAATGTTTCAAATGGTTTCGATTTTAAAACATAAATCTAGATGAATTTATTGCCTATATTACGTATACTGGCATTATAATTGTTTAATAAGTTTTCGAATTCCAGATCTACAGCCAGACAACTTAATATTACGTGATAATATGTCTGCTTCCAATATGAGACTAATTGTACACGTCATGTGAAAATATTGACTTGTACCTTAGGAAGTTTGACGTCGCACACGGGGAGCGGCGAGCGGCCAGCACGGACAAACATATTTTTATTTGTACTATTGATATTCCGCTGGAAGTCGGATGGAAGTTGGTGAGTTTGTGTCGGTACATTGAGCACGCGCGCGCGTTCGCCACATTTCATTAGTGCCTTCTCTCTGCAATATTGTTCCTGCGTATTGTATTATTAATATATAAATCCTTTGTTTTTTATATGTCATGGTTTATGTTGATTTATAATGTATTTAACTTCGGAACAAGTCATCTGTTTTGTTATTGTTGTTAGCAACATCAACAAATCTATGCAAAATGGATATTTAAAAGGCACAAATACAATGTTTATAATTTATTGATTGATTTACACGACACTGTTACACATCTCAGTGCTTAATATCAACACACACGCATGTCAGGATTCACTTTAAGGCTTCTCTTTATAATTAATCTACTAGCATTACCCTTTTAAACTGAACAACGCCATTGAACTGATTACCATTATAATTACCATTTACCCTTACTACACCAAACCACGAATATACTGGCAATCGTCTTGTCTTCCACTCAACTAAACTGAACTGAACCAACTGAACACTGGAGCGCGGAAGGCACTCTGTTTTATATTAAACATTTACTACTCCCACTTTGGTTGTCATTATTAACTACCCCCAACTAGTCTCCTAAATACCTCAGTTATACCTTCGGTATTTCTAATAATAGTAAATACGCTAATATTGTCAAAGTAGATAAATGAAAATCTTTGTAAGTACTTTATCCTATCAATCACAAAAAACTTATGCGTTTAATATTATTGTTGATTCTTCAAAGCTAAAAACGTTTCATGAGTATATAAATTACTAGTTACTTATATTCACTGGATGAATAACACGAAAAAGCTAAATAATTAGGTCAGCACCTCTTAAACTGTCATGACGGATAGACACGCCGGCGGCGCGTACACTAGCAACACTCGCCGTTCGTCCATGCAATTTTTAACTTTAATGCTATGGAAATAAAAGCTTGTTGCTTTACTCCCGACTTTTTTTAATATCCTTCCTGACTGGAGGGGTTAATAGAAATTATCTTTTTATAATGTTAGTACAGATAAGTAATCTTGTATCCACGCACAAGAAAACTTTAATAACGCTAAAATATATTCCTTTTCGAAGAAAACTACATATTCTTACTAACACATACATAGGTATATCGAAGTAATATGAAGGTGGGTTTCAATAAACGTACCGAGGGAGCATAAATTCCAAAAGCTACAGTAACGGCGTCATACGTTATTACTGTGGCACTATTGGAATCAATCATACAACGTTGAAACGCTTTGTTTGAACATGATTAAGATGTTACGGGATTTGAATGGATCGGCGCTTATCATTTTCAGTGCGTAATCAGTATTTGAACGTTGGGAGGTCAGCATTAAATAAATTTAATTAAATGTTAAAAATATGGTAAAATAGTATTCGTTGGTTTATTTAACGTTTATCCATTTATTTATCACATACATCCATATATTAATGCCCCTCATTAGTAGAGGAGGTCCGTGCCCAGCAGTGGGACAATGTTTAATACAGGGATAGTTATTATTATCATACATTATACTTAACTAGTGGTCCCGGACAGACGTCCTGCCATAAACCACCTTCTCTGTGGACCGAATTTTCGTTGAAAAATTAACAAAAAAATAAGTTGGACCCAACCACACACATAGACAAAATTTCTAGTGACCGACCGAAGGTTCGGTTTCGGTTTCGGCAAAAAATCGAGTTTCAGTACCAGTTTCGGTTTCAGCAGAAAATCTGCCGAACCTTCGGCCGCACCGAAACTGCATTCGTGAATTATCGCGCGTCGCTCGGTTGCCTTAGGGAGAGTCTTTGATCAAGTAATATCAATATTTATATATCAATGGGAGAGTTCCTGTATCGTGTGTCACTCACCATCGTCAGCTGTCAGATCGCCGGCCGGTCTGGCGTGATTGCATTGACAAAGCAATAATTAATTGACCTCATAATTGAGGACATACCGTATACTCTAGTAGAAGGCGAATCGTTCCGATGACTCAATTTCACTGATCGCTACGCGGTTCATAAATATAGCATGTTCAATGATACCTCACATGATGGGGAGAGGGAATTTTTTTTTTTCACGACTTCTGGCCCCCTAAAGGGCGCCATTTTCAATTTGATGTCACGTCACATAGCTTATAACCAGCGGACAAATAAGACGCTCCCAACGACATCTCATTTGTCAAATTATTAGAAGTTTTGAGGGAACAGATGAACATACATACATACTCACATACCGGTCAAAAACATAACCTCATTTTGCTTCGCCGTATTCGGGTAAAAAGAATGGCAAAATCAAACAATATAATAATAATAATAATACTAGCCCTGTATTAAACATTGTCCCACTGCTGGGCACGGGCCTCCTCCACTAATGAGAGGGGTTAGGCCTTAGTCCACCACGCTGGCCTAATGCGGGTTGGCAGACTTCTCATACCTTCGAAAAACTCTCAGATATGCAGGTTTCCTCACGATGTTTTCCTTCACCGTTAAAGCAAGCGATAATTAACATTTTAATACACACATAACTTTAGAAAAGTCAGAGGTGTATGCCACTTGGGTTTCGAACCTACGACTTTCGTCTTGACAGTCCGTACCGCAACCAACTAGGCTATCGCTGCTATCAAATATATATAGGTAAAAGGGCTAATGGTGTATTTAATTCTCATATTTCTCAAAAATGCCCGATAAAGCCTCTTACTTAGCGAAGGCTGGGGTATAATATAGGAAGTAACTATTTGGTATAAAAATTTGCCAAAACTTTAAAATTATCAAAGCTGACCAAAACCATATTTAAGTCTATGATACATCCATACTAATACTAAAAATGCGAAAGTAACTCTGTTTCTTTGTTCGTTACCTTTTCACGACTAAACGGCTGACCAGATTGTGATGAAATTTGGCAAGAAGCTAGAATATATCCTTAGGAAGGACATAGGCTATCTGTTTCTCAAAAACAACCTTGAAAGGGGTCAAATAGGAGTTCAAAATTTGTATGGGAAATCCATAATTCCTTAACCTAGGGATCTGGAAATTCATATTTAGGCTTTTGGTAGGAAATAAAAAATTCGTGTTTCACATTTGTTTTCAAAATCATCCTTAAGGGGGTAAAATAGGGGATGAAAGTTTGTATGAAAATACTTCATTTTTTAAGTTCAACGCATGAAATTTTGTATAATATACTTTTTCTCCCAAACATGACCTCCACGCGGGCGGAGCCGCGAGCAACAGCTAGTAATAAATAACACCCAACAGTCACACAGTAACTAAACGAGTAACGTATTTATAATATTTCAATAGTATCACATTGTTTAGTTACTTGCAATTTTTGTAAAGTATATGGGGTGTTGTTTATCATTGACTAAACTAACATATTTCTCAGTTTTAAGCATTTTATGTCGTTTTTAATGAAATAAGTCCAGAATTCGCGGGGTTCTAGCCCCCGTTCCCTTGAGTCCATATCTGCCATTTGTATATTAATCAGGCCGCTTCCAAATCGTCTATTAATCAAGTTAAAGCATCTGGATGACAACCAACTGTCAGCTTAAGTAGTGTTTAGTTTAGGGCACATTGTAAACAATCGTTTGCGGTAGATCGTGTTGCCTCAATGCCGTTATTGTTTACTGTTTACATGGTGGTAATGCCGGAGTAAAGTTAAGCGGATGTGTGCTGGAAAATCGATTACAGTAAGATTCCAAGTTACCTCCGTGTTTCACAAAAAAATAATCAAAAATTAAGTCTTATATTAGTAGACATTTCTTACGCCACTTATTATGCCCTTTGGTATTGAGAAACGTTATTAATTCAATAGCCAATGACTGGTATTTTTATCCTTTGCGGTTACTACATACTATTAATGATCTTTATTCTCGTCTGAAAATATCAATAAGCTATATTTATTTATTGAAATAAACACGTTCATACTTTTTAAAATGTCATTTTAAATCAATTGTTTTTTTGCTCATAGAACAATATATAATTCCTTTTTTTCTAAACTTACTAGAGATCAGTAATCAATGTATCCTAATAATAGTAAATTAAGAAGTCCCGCAAAAATATAAAAACATTGAAAGTACTACACCCAAAATTATATACAAAGTAATTTTTAGTTTCAATTATATAGATTTAGATTTGGTATAATAAGTAACAAATTAAATATTTGTTAACATTTTAAGTCTAGTAAAAAAAACAAATTAAAGATACGTGTAATTTCAAGCTTACGTGAGCTAAGTCGAGTCTAATTAATTATAAAAGTTTATAATGCCTTACAATAAAATAAATCTTGAGTTTATTATTGCAAGGCACGATGATCATTTCTTTGTGTTTTATTAGTATTTTTATGTAACAAGTAATTTGCAGAGTTATATAAATTTTCAGCGATGTAATATAAAATATATTTACTTTTTAGTTTATAATAATTACATTGCTTTAGTAGTGTGTTGCTCTGTGGTGTTGTTTGTTGTTTTTGTGTCGAGAAATATTTGTTTCGGGTCTATGTGTTGAGTGGTAACTGAAAGTGGTAGAGCCACGCTGTAGACAAATATGTGCATGAATGGGCCGGCTCGACCGGAGTAGTACCACTGTCTCACAGAAAACCAACGTAAAGTGACAGTTCACTGTCGCGTTTCGTATGGTAAGTGAGATATCCGGAGGCCCAGATTCCCCTTTCCCTTCCCTAATCCCTATTCCTGTCCTTTAAGGCCGACAGCGCATACGTGATACTTTCGGTATTGTGGATGTTCATGGGTGGTGGAGATCACTTAACATCAGGTGACCCACTGGCTCGTTTGTCGGACTATGCAATAAAAAAAAAAGTTGTTGTGTGTCTCTCGTATTTCTCGATACCTCTGTTACAGGGTTGACCTAGTGCGGGATCAGGACTATTTGTGTGAATTTTGGATGTATTTTTATTATTATTATATGAAAATCCTATATTTTGTAAGCGAGGATATTTTCCTTGGGAGCTATCAAAAATATCAATCATCATCAAATATCGTTTCGTTTCTTTCCGCCTCGTCTCATCTTGTTTAGTTTCGTTCAGTATGGTTCTGTCAAATTTAAAACTTTGTAAAGATTAAAATAAGTCACCAATTTCTCCTCATTCGATACGAGTATATTTTAGTTGAGCTTATCTTATCGAAAATCTTTTGAATCCTGATTTATTTGTCACTATGGTATAAAGTATAAACATACCAGCTGTACGATCATTGTATTAAAATGTCATATTGTTTATATAGCAGCGATAGCCTAGTCGGTTGCGGTACGGACTGTCAAGACGAAAGTCGTAGGTTCGAAACCCAAGTGGCATACACCTCTGACTTTTCTAAAGTTATGTGTGTATTAAAATGTTAATTATCGCTTGCTTTAACGGTGAAGGAAAACATCGTGAGGAAACCTGCATATCTGAGAGTTTTTCGAAGGTATGAGAAGTTTGCCAACCCGCATTAGGCCAGCGTGGTGGACTAAGGCCTAACCCCTCTCATTAGTAGAGGAGGCCCGTGCCCAGCAGTGGGACAATGTTTAATACAGGGCTAGTATTATTATTTATTATTATATTGTTTTATCCCCTAAGCGATGTTTTATGAAATCCTGAATTCTTCTCTTGCTTTTAGTCTTCGAATATTTGGTATAGCCTATTAAATTCGTGTTCCCCGTATATTATGACTTGAAATATGGTGGACAAAATCCAATGTTTTTACTACAGCCAAAAGTTTGTCCTCGCGTAAGCATTTTACATACAAATTCTCACGCTACATACATTCAATACTATAAAGCATTTACTATTTTGTTATTAAATTTCTGTGTTGATATCCTACTGATATACGTTTTAACTCACAAACGCAAAAGAGCTGCTCTAGCAAACCTCATTAAATGCATGAAACTCCAACTCTCACCCTAATTGGCACTTCATTTCTTCTATTTTTATTTGATCATAAAGCACAAAATTGCCGCAGTAGTGAGCGCATTCGCCATTCCAAATCAACAATGACATTAACCCTCCTAGTGTGGCAATCAGAGAGTAAGTGGGAATTTCCGCGTCGTTTGATACGGCTCCCGGCTAAATGTTAAGAGCTCGCCTACCGAAGTACGTACATACCGACCGCTCTGCGAGACACACGGATGCTTCGAATCACTTTTGCTGTACGTATTTAGTTCAATCGTGTGGCACAGTCTTTGGATTAATGGTTACTAGCGTTGATAGCGACCGATACATGGTGAACGTCTCGCCATAGTGAATGATATCCGTGAGTTCAGTTTAAACTTGTGTCGGTGTATGCAATTATTTGGTATACAGACAATTCCTACAATTTTTATTAGTTACTTTTTTTAGCGGCAGATGATAAATAATACAAGCGGTAGACTGATTCAGTTGACTGGCACCGACATAAGCACCATCTCAAGTATCATAAGGTACTCCTATTATCGTTTATGTTATTATACTTTATTGGTGGCTTTTCGGTGTTAATATTTGAAGTCGGTTTATTTATTTTTTGGTTAAACCTACCAGTATTTACACGTTCACGGAGGTTGATGCAGCTAAAAGAATCCCAAAAAAAGCATATGCGGATGTACTACTATCAAAAGCTTGTCTCATAATATAAGAAAAATACATTGTCATTTCATAAAATCCACCTAGATAAAAGATTGCAGATGTCTTACTTTTTAATACTTTAGATTGGCGAAATCATCGAACAACGATGGAGCCATAATATAAAATTGAATTGAATTGAAAGTCACGCCTGTGTCTGAAGGGGTAGGCAAAAGTGTAACTAGTAAACCCATCTTATTGTTCGAGTTTATTCTCATGCCATGATGTGATAGTTAGCGAACCTATCGCCACGTGGGATACAAATTGTTATCCCGGGCAACCCATAGTTTATTTTTGGAGCGAAAACTTAACAACAAATTGGTAATGCTGATCTGAGATTTGAATTCTAGATCTCAATGAATTCTCGGCCTATATATACTGACACTAGTTATTAGAATTTTTGAAATTGATATTCATACATATTCACTCACGCCTGTAATCCCCGGGGAGGGGGGGGGGGGCGGTCTAGACAAAGGTGTAACTTCCAGACTCCGGGCTAATACTGAGAATTTGTAAATAGAAAAACTCAATATCACTTCACCCGACCCGGGGATCGAACCCGAGACATCAGCACATAACGCATGCGCAATTACAACTGCGCCACCGAGGCAGTCAGTAAATTGATATTCATAGTAATTTTGCGTTATAAATGTTAATTAGATATACATCTATTGTAATATTATAAAGAGAAAAGATTTGTATGTATGTTCGTAACGAATTGGTTCAAAAAGTACTGGACCGATTTTAAAAATTCTTTTCTTTCACCATTTGAATGCTACATTATACTTGATTAATATAGGCTATTTTAATTGCAAGAAAAAAATAAGAATCCCTTCTAAAACCACAATAATGTTACCCAAGGTGTAAAAAAAAAACCACGCGGGTGGAGCCGCGAGTAACAGCTATGTATAATTTGTGTGTTCTCTGTAAGTGCTCTCTAATTAATATTGTACGCTTTGGTCATTAATATTTCTATTCCCCATCAAAGAAAATTATGGGACGTGTGTGGCACTGAATGTAATTACTGTTTTATTAATTGAATATTCCTATATTTAGGGGAACAGACAGTAGGCGTCACTGTAGGCACACCCCGCAAAACGTAAGCTAATTGATTTCCAACCTCGAAACAGAAATGAACTCCTGTTTTCACATTTTGTATGAAAATATTTAGACTGACAGCCTACTTTATGAACATTGTATAAAATGAAAGAAGAAAATTATACGCGGAAATATGAAATTCGGAACAAAAGGAATAATAAAACGGACGAACAATGTACTGACGGGTTTTAGTTTTTTAATCTTACTTAAAGCGAAAACTATGCGGTTGATATATACTAGAGGTGTGTGATTAAATGTGGCCTGGAGATGGAGTTGGTCGGCAAATCAATACCACCTCAATTGATTGAATTGAATTAGTCTTTAGTAGTGTTACTATTTATGGCACAAGAACTTGACCTAGCAATCTATGTGAGTACCTGATTACATGGTAATGTGGCGAGGCCATTCGTGAATTATAAATCGATTTTAGTAAATTATTAGTAAAATAATTATTAGTATGAGCATGTGAATTTATTATAGATTATCACACAGTTGTAGAACGTAAACGACTCAGGAGCGTATTATTCTATAGTTAGAATTATAATAATAATACCTACAAATAGAGAGTTCTTTTGGGCGCTTCTTTTCGTGAAATACTATAATCTTTGATATTTACTAACATAATGTTACATTTAAAATCCAAAAATTCTATTAGGTTCTTGAAATGTACGCTCATTGCCGCTTTCCGTATGGGGTAACAATCAAAATCAAAGTAAAATATTTATTGAGTCCATGAAATGCTATGCATTATTAAGATTCAGTCAATCTTTTTTTACTCTACCACCAGTTCAAAATGTAGTTTCGCTATAGAAGAACGGGCACAAAACTCTATCATTGCTCTTTTAGTACACCAGTTAAGAATAGTTGGTCATAGAATTAAAATACGATTTAAATTTGATAAGATTAGAGCATTTATTACAAAACAATTGCCGTATGAGATAAGAGTGATGAAAATCACGATTTCTTAAAGCACTTAGTCCTAAAACAGTTTGATCAGACCAGTCCACACGAGCAGCACACGTTCACGAGTAATAATGTATGTGTCAGCTATCTTAGAAATCTGATAAAATTCTAAGTATAAGTTCTCTATGTATAATCAACATAAATCGCTGCTCAGTGGTAAGCGACAGTCCGTTTGCGTAGACACCACCGTTTTGCCTATTTTTGTGAACCTGAAGTATACAAGGACTACCGTGTTCCGATTTATGAAATAAGATTTAAGGGTAGGCAGCGGCTTTGCCGTGCCCTGACATTGCAGAAGTCTATGGGCGGCGGTGACTACTTACCATCAGGTGGCTAATCTGCTCGCATGCGTCAAGGCACTAAAAAAAAAGATTCTACTCTTCAGTCTTGAAGGTTGGTCGTCAGCTTCTTGTTCTCCTCCCTGTCACTGGCCAGGCGGAACAGTTGTTCAACGGAGGTGATACCGGTCCACTCCCGGATATTACGCAGCCACAATTTTTTCCTTCGCCCAGCGCGTCTCTTCCCTTCCACCTTGCCCATCATTATTAATTGCAGCAGCTTGTATCTTTTGTGCCTGAGGACGTGGCCCAGGTATTCTATTTTGCGCTATTTGATGGTTTGCATCAACTTCTTGGGTAAATGGAGAGATGGTAAATTTATTGAAAGCACTGGGTACAAAATCGTATGTCTTGAGATGATTGTTCATACTATGTAGTTTAAAGTTCTGAATGGTATAGCCTGCTGCTCTTAAGGGCAAGTGCAACGCTCATCATCAAGTGAACGATTTGCTTGCCTTTTCATTTAATAGAGAATAATATAGTAGATTGTTTATAGCAAATTACCAACTGGGTCACTGACGGTCAGAGATCGATTTGTACTGCCCACTCACAACTCCAGAGGAATCGTGCGTGTGTTGTTGATCTTTGAGGAAAGGGAAAGGTGTTGGAAGAGGGAGAGATTTGTTGGATGTGATGCTCCTGGTGTTGCAAGCGTCCATAGGCTACGGTAACCGATTACCATCACGGGCCTTAAGCTTGTTTGCCACCATTGTGGTATAAAAAAAAAATATAGTCTTATTGACAAATTTATAAGGTTGTTCGGAAAGTAATTTCGTTTTTCCTAACTAAGTATTAAATCATGTTTTTTTTCACATCTAACTTCACACTGAAGCCGCATAATCATTATATATTTTGACAGCTGATGCAGCAAGGCTTTCTTTCGAAAATATTCGGTAGATTCTGTGCAGTAATTTTTGCTTGGTACCCTTTAAAATATGGAAAGTGAAAAGCAACATTTTCGGCATATTTCAGTTTTTTACTATCTAAAGGTTAAAAATGCCGTTCAAGCAAGAAAAAAATATCCGATGTGTATGGACAAAGTGCCAGTGCCAAAACTGGTTTTCTAAATTTTGATCCGGTAATTTAAAGATGCACCACGACTGCAAGGCCAGTTGAGGCAGTTTAAGAAAATATAGTAGAAATTAGTCTTTCATTTTTATAAAGAAACTTTCCGAACAACCAATAGAATACTTTGAGTTAAAAATTTACTAATCAAACTGTTTAAAAAATTCACCGTTCACTAAATATTTGCAGATAATTGAGCATGATTATACGCATTCCACGGAAAATTCCATCCGCACAACCTTGATGTCCAGCGATCCACAACAGCGCGATTTTTATGGCATTTTCTGCATCACACAACCACTCTGTGGAACCAGCTGTTGCCGGCGTTCTTTCCGAACCGTTACGACCTGGGAACCTTCAAGAGAGCATATTCTTTTCTGAAAGGCCGGCAACGCATTTGCAAGCACTCTGGTGTTGCAGATGTTCATGGGCGGCGGTGATCACTTTCCATCAGGTGAGCCTCCTGCCCGTTTGCCCCTTATTTTCGTTAAAAAAACTATAAAGAAAGAAAAGTAAGAAAGAAATAATTAATAATACATTTCATAGATAGCTATTGATTGTTTCATGGGTTTATTTACGTACGGAATGTTATGTGTTGTTTGTTTGTCAAAGTAAAAGGTAACACAATAGAATAATACTTAAGGAAATTATGGCTAAATCCACCAATATTTTAATAGATTGATGGTTTCTTTAAAATGTATACGAAACTAGTACGTTTCATAAGTTAATAGAATTTATTTTATTTAGCCTATTTTTAATTTTATATAACATTGCAATTATAATTACCGAAAAATCTTGTATTATTGCCATGAGAATATTTTAAAAAGTGAACCTGGAGGCTAGAGTATACTTATTTTAATATTCCTAATGGAAGTTATAATTTAATGTGCCACACTGCATATTAACTCAGAGTGTTTGATAAGTAGCACGTGCAAATAAGCAAGCTGGTGCTAGTCTAATACATTTAAATTAATTACTGGCAAAATACAAGAGTGAAAGGAGTGGCGTGCTATAGCGTGCGTGGCTTTTCATCGCCGTAAGTAAGTCGCCGCGCAACAAGTGACGTTTCGTATTTCCTGGCCACCACCTAAACCAAACAAGCTCTTCTTACAAATAAATTGCTACTTAAAAACAAGACTCTCATTTTTTTCATTTAAAATTATATAATTATTGATAATTCCGACAAGAGTGGATTTGTTATATCAGGTCAATTGCAATATACGTTCTCTTTAAAGAAAAAACAATTCACGTAAGTTTATTTACTTTTCGTCACTTTTAAAAGAGAATGACTTCCCACAGCGCAGGCGTAAGAAACGAGCGAGAGAAATGATGGAGAGGGACGAAAAACAGTGCGACTCGCTTGGACCAATCGATTAGTCGCATAACGATAGCGGCTTCTTAAATGCAGATGTGTCGTGTGTATCAACGTCAGTCGGCGAGCGGCGAGCGGCCGAGCCTGTCGGTATGGCTCTTCCCGCCTACTGCACGCTCGCTGTTCTTTGTACTTATTAGTTGGCCGGTACGGATGTTCCGCGCGTCGCCGTGCCCACATGATTACTGACGGCAACGATTCTCAGATAACAGTACTAGATACATTAATTACCAGAAACTTTAAGAACATAAAACGAATGTAAAAAAACCGCTAATTTATAAATCGCGGATACTCGACAAGTGCTAAAATTTAATTATGAAGTGAACAAAGGAAGGAATTTACGCGAAAAGGTAATAACAAATGCTAAACGTTACATACCTATTTGCTTTTAGTGTTTACGAATGTGCCGTAGATATGTATTTGCCGATAATAGAAACAAACATCCAATACAAATAGGAAATGTTGACTGTGAATAGGAATGTTGACTTTTTGCTATTTATTTTATGGTGACATAGCAATTTCTTTAATTCCTACTTACTATATGTTTGGAATTTTAAAAGAATGTATTCTATTTAAGAGCCACGATGATAATTTTCGTCGCTCACTTACGTGTTGCGTTATGTACAGTAACATTATTTTGTGAAAATATTTAAGGTCTTATCGAGAGGAATATCGTTTGTATAAAATTAATGTATTCATGTTTAAACTAAAATTGTTTTTGTTCTTGTTTTAATTTCTATTTTCATATTTTTGACTTCACATTTTTATGGCAAAATCAGGATGCAGGTTTTTTATGAATCAAGTGTTTATCGCTATAAAGTTATAAGAAAAATACTTTATAAATAGTACTGTATTTTTCAACAATGTAGCCAGTAATCTACATAATTGAACAAACAATCAAACATCAGTAACATACTATAATACATTTAAACAATTGAACTAAAATATTTAAAACAATAAACGTTCTATTAGTGTGAGTGAATTCGGTTACGGAGAGAATATAGATATTTGAGAATTGCTCGTAGCCAATTCGTAGCAGTTTCGTAGGCGCCCGTAGCGAATGATAACACAGACATTCGAGATATAGAATTCCTACCATATTGGCACCTTAAGAAGGTTTCCGAAGGTTGTCACCCCATTCGATATCTCATAACGTTGTTACGACGCTGATATTGAGCTTCGTTTTAACGTTTCGCATTCCAAACGTAATATCTGCTGAGGCTAATATTCTTTTTGTTTGTTCAAACATTTTTGCTGTTATTAGATTGTGTTTGCGTATATACCAGATTTGTTATTGAGATCGCGTGTGTTATTGTACGCTTCACTTGTTTGAGTTCTTCAAAACTATAATATTGAGTTTATTGCTGGGGTTGTTTGCAACTTTTATTGGAATGCATAATATAAATGTGACTTCTTTACTAGCCTTTTTTTTAGTTTGGTTTTTATTTTAGTGTTTGTAAGTACGAATTACAATTATTCTATTAATAGTGTTAAATAACCTTTATGCTTTGATCGCTCAATATTTAGCTACAAGAAGGATATGCAGAAATACAACAAATTATGGTTTACCGAAATTATTACCGCGCCATTATCAGACAGAGATTAAACCTGTCTGGGGACCAATAATTAAAAATAAATAAAAACCCGACTGCAAAAAGTTATACACTAAAAAGACCAAAACAAGATTGAGAACAGAAAATAAAATTAGTAGCAGGCGGGACCCAATTACAAATTATAAACCGAAAGAAAATTAATGAGTTCCGCTTGCTTAATTTTATTTTATACATTTTAGTGTCCCGGCACACTCTTATGATACTATATTGATTAATATAATGCGTTACTTGTTTGAGTTTAAGCGGAAAATGATACCCAAATGAAAAAACCGATACCCGAATGAAAATTATTTTAAACATATATAACTTATATATATTTTGTATTAATGTATTACTAGGTCGCACCAAAAATTCGCCATTTTGATATTTTTGGTCCAAAACTTATCTAAAGACACTTGGGGTTTTAAGACGAATATAACGATACCTAAATTGACGAAATCCATCCAGGCGTTTGGAAGATTCGAGGTAATAAAGAAATTTACCAACATACATACAAGATACGCGCAAGAACATAACCTTTCCTTGGCAGTTGGGTAAAAAGGAGCCTGGTTTAAGTCCCGAATTGATTCCCAGTTGAAAGTTGTGGGACTTAAATGTTTAAGATTCTTTAACAAAACACAATTTGTCTACAGCATGAATGGGCCGGCTCGACCGGGGTAGTACCACTGTCTCACAGAAAACCAACGTAAAGTGACAGTTTACTGTCGCGTTTCGTATGGTAAGTAAGATATCCGGAGGCCCAGATTCCCCCTTCCCTTCCCTAATCCTTATTCCTGTCCTTTAAGGCCGACAGCGCAAACATGATACTTTCGGTATAGTGGATGTTCATGGGCGGTGGAGATCACTCAACATCAGGTGACCCACTGGCTCGTTTGTCGGACTATGCTATAAAAAAACATGCTAAATAATATAAAATTATATTTAAGAAATTATTGCGATTATAAAAGTGCGATCACATTGACGACAGATTATATAGATAATGTAAGTTATAATAGATCTTACTCTATATAAGGGAATGAATTTAAATAGTTGAATATTGTAAATGGTTCTTACTGAGCCCGACGCAAAAAGAGGGATATTATAAATGTCAATTTATAAAATATGCGGCTAAGTACGTGTCGGACTCCGTACAGTGAAGGCTTCTCTACTCGGGATAAAGGTTGACAGTTGAAATTAATAATAATTAAGAGAATACGTAACTTTTTTGGGTCTAAAGCAAGATAATGTATTTACATAATATGAATAATATCTACTTTATCGGCACCAACTAATTATATATTTAAGAGTAATTCTCAGACGCCAATATAAGATATTTTAAAATGGGAGAACAATAATATAATACACTTTATTACAATTTAAAAAAATAGACGTTTGAAAGAAATCATAGACAATCAAATCAATTAATCGAAGAACAGATCTGCCTTCTGAATCCTATTTAGATAGTACCAAAACTTACCAAATAAACTGCAATGTGAGGATAGACGGATAGAGCTAAGTAATAAGGACTCCGTTTTGCGTTAACAGACCCCTAAAGAGTAATACGACGAACGCTCACCATCATTATGTTCTAAAAATAGTTATTAAAGTCGCAGGTGGGGGTATATTTAGCATTCAACAGTTCGTGTTAAATATGTCCTCAGCTGAGATACTTGGATTGAAGGATTTTTTTATTCAGATAAGTAGTATGATATTTATTTTATTTATACCCATGCCATTGATATAAAAGGTACCTTTCAGTAATAAGTAAACTATGATCGAACATGCATCGGGTATGCAGCACATAAGACCTAAAACTATCGTGGTCATAGAAATGGTTTCGATGGGAAGTTGGCTTAAAGATGGTCTCTAAGGTTTTGAAAAAATTTGGTCGTCTACAGAAATTTAGCCTTATTGAACGTAGCTCTATGAAATTCTAGTTAAAGGAGTTTTATAGCACGAAGAAGTGTTTTATAATCTACCAATGTTTAATTGCAATTGCAAAGAAGAAAAATCGTAGAGAACGCATGAATTATTTTTCAATTATAGTACTTTAGAAACATATATTTAGGCAGACAGAACTTAGTATCAAGTCTAGATAATGCTAGATAAAAAGGAACAACGATAACTAATTATTTATTTATATCCAGCTAAGTGTCACAATATATTACTTTATTTATAAGACGTCATTAACTATTAACCATTTTGTCTCTATTGAACATATAAACACGGATATTCTAAACGCAGGAATCGAACCTGATCCGTCCATTATATCTAAACACATCAGTCTATTGCCTACTAGTTTCTTATTACTTAAACTTTACTATAATAACCACATGCCACTACAAGTCTGGCGACCGTCGAGGGACGCTAAGTATTTGCCTTTATTTTACATGACAAGATACAAGAAATATATAATTGGTTTCAATTCTAGAGGGCCGAATTAATGTAACAATATTAGTATAACTATTACAGCTTACGCAAAAAAGGAAAAGACGGTGAAATTCGGTTTTAAAAGACAAGAGTCATTGCATTGTTTGTTGATAATATAAATATAGAAAATAGATAGGTATATACAACATATAATTTGTGAAATAAAGACTTAATGTTACCTCGAGATACACTCTATGATTTTATATTATATTCTTTTGTCGTAGTACAGTACTTTGGACGTGATGCCTTGACAGACAGACAGGCAAAAGTTCCAAAAAGAATTATTTTAGGTTCTATCAATTTTTTTTGCAAAAACAGACAAAATGCCTCACTTTATTAAATAAATTCCATTCAATCCATTGGTAACAACAAATCATTAGTATAAAATATAATAGATTGTTAAAATGTGCCTGGGGAGCTGCTGAGTGTGTGTGATTGTCAGGAGTTTTTGGGAGCAGCTACTACCCGGTAATATACATTCTGCTGAGGTTACACAAACGCGGTGTCTATTCATTCCGGTTGAGTTTGTAGTAGATACTAATTTCCGATAAATTTGTGCGTTCTCGCGGGCGAAACGAGCCGCGTCAGGAAATTTATAGCTTTTGAAACGGCGTTTACCTTTAGAATTGAGCGTTAATCTTGTGTGAAAGACGCAACGTAGTGGAGAGATGAGAGTGTTTGTGATCCCGATGTGTAATGGTTTTCGTTTTATTTTTACTACTTAGCGTTGAGATTACGGTTTATTGGATTTATTATATCCGATCGGTCTTCAATTTCACTCATGTTGTCTGACGAAAGTTTATGTTCACCTGTTGTGGAACGAAAACTTTTCGTACCTATCTTTATAATACGTAGCGGCTATTTGGAGTGGACGCGGCACGCGCGTGACATTCTCTATCATCGTGTGATACAATGTTAAATACTCTAAGGATACAACACATACATAATTCTGCGTCCACGTCTTGTTTACGACCAATACACGATCAAGGAACACGCACGTTCATTAAACGCCAGGTTACGGTGGAACAGAATAGTGGCAACTAAAGTTCAAATTTGACCTGAAGCATTTTTATAGATGACTTGGACGGCATAAATTAGGTGCCGTGCTAGGATAAAAAAAAGCTACAAAAATTTTGGAGGTGCGAGCCCCTTCAGACCGGTAGACCAACGTCACCCACGCCTGAATCCGCATCTGCCCCCTCTACACTTAACTTTTAAATATTGATAGACAAAGTACCGACTCATTCTGAGTATCGATACTGTTATTCGTATGTTGAACTTATCTTTGTTTGAACCCTAACGACAAACTTGTAAATGATTCTATTAATGATCGGATCAAAATTCGATTTTACAAATCAACAAATACCACTCCAGCGAAATTGTTTTTCTGACATAAAAAGTAATTTTAAAAGACTACCACGGTGGCGCAGTTGTAATTGCGTATACGTTACGACTACTGTGCTGATGTCTCGGGTTCGATCCCCGGGTCGGGTAAAGTGATATTGGGTTTTTCTTTCTAGCAATTCAGTATTAGCCTGGAGTCTGGAATTTGTCCCCGGTATGGCGATAGGTTCGCCCATTATCTCATTATGGGACCGAAATAAATTCGGCGAAAACTGGGTGTACTTATTACACCTCTGCCTATCCTTGGGGGTTATAGGCGTGAGTGTAAATGTATATTTATTTATTTATTTATTGAATAGCACGGTAACAAAACCACTTACACTATTCACTATGGTATTTGAGAAATTACATTTGATTACATTATATTAAATTTGATTAATTAATTTAATTAGATTAATGTATATGATTAATAACATAGAAAATTGATAAACATAGTAATAATTAAATGATTCATTCATACATCGTACTCGCAAAACCTCAGGCATTCTAACAAAAATAATCGTCTGTCACACGTAAATATATCACACTCTGGTTTTGAGTCCAGGAATCTGTTAAGCATCTTAAGAGTGCGAGGCAACGGAGACGTTGCTCTAGCAACCGTTCTACCGTGCGGTACTGAGAATAACGAATGGTTACGAGTTCTGCAGTAATTATTGGGTACAAAAATGCGCAAAAGCTGATTGTGTAGGTCTGGTGCATCAATTTTATTGTGGATAGTTTTTAAAACAATCAAGACCTGTTGCATTTGACGCCGAACCTGAAGAGAATTGTATCCAAGACAGCCCAGCAGGAACAGAGTTGGATACAGGTATGGATAGTATCCATTGACGCGCTTGTACAAGGATCGTAGAAACGTCTTCTGTACCTTTTCCAAGAGTAACACATATTTACTTTCGTGTGGATTCCACACGGCAGCACTAGACTCAAGTTTGCTTCGCACAAGGGTGTTATACAAAAGTTTAATGGCGTGCTGACTCTGGAAATCGCAAGTATTCCGCAGGACAAATCCAAGTTTACGGAAGGATTCCTTGGCCACAGATACAATGTGATCATGGAAGGTAAGTTTCTGGTCGAACGCGACACCCAGATCTTTCATTATGATGGTTCTTTTTATAAAGGTATCCTTTAGTTTATAGTCTGTATAGATTGGGTATCGCATCCGACCAAAAGTCATTACATGGCACTTGTTGAGATTAAATTCCATTCCGTTATCTCTGCTCCAATTGAGCACGGCATCTATATCCTCTTGTAGTTTCAAACAATCTGCTTCACATCTAATTTCCCTATATATTTTTAGATCGTCTGCATATAGGAGGCATTTGGAGTATTTGAGCACATGAGGCAAGTCATTGACCATTATTAGAAAAAGTAATGGGCCGAGAATTGAACCCTGACTGACTCCGGAGCGAGTGTGATAAGAGTTTGACTCGTAAATGCCCAATCGTACAAATTGTTGACGATCGCGAAGGTAATCAGCCAACAGCCTCAATAGCTTCGGGGTAAAACCTAGATTTTTTAGTTTACATAACAAAATATCATTATCAACTCTGTCAAATGCTTTTTGGAAATCGAAATATAACACATCCACCTGGTTACCAATGTCGAGCTTGGATGAAATATACTCTACTAAGATGAGAAGATTCGTATCTACGGATCTTCTAGCTCTGAAACCGTGTTGTTGGTCAGCCAGGTGTATTTCAATTTGTTTGTAAATGTGTCTATGTAGTATACTTTCGAAAACTTTTGCGACGGTTGACAGAATTGCGATCGGGCGATATTCTTCGACAATGGATTTATTTAGGCTTTTGGGTATAGGAGTAACTCTAGATAACTTCCATTGCTGAGGATATGTCCCATTTTGCAAGGACAAGTTAAATAAATAGCATAACGGTTGCAATAAAAACTTCTTCAAATATTTTACAATAAACGATGGAATGTGATCTGAACCAAATGAATTATTAGATTTTAATTTATTAATACCGTACGCAACATCTTCCACTACAAAACTGGAAATATTAACATGAAAACTACTGTTGTACATGTCTAAATTACACAAGTTATCGGTGTTTAAGAGAGGAACTTTGTCCAAAAATACACTAGAGAAATATTTTGCAAATGCCTCAGCTGCCGCGATACCAGTGTGTGTTTGACCGCTAAAGGTAACATTAGGTTCAAATCCTCCCTTAGAGCGCAAGGTACTTATATATGACCAGAAATCTCGGGGGTTGGACGCAATGTTACTCTCTATATGGCTTATGTATAACCGGTATGCAGATGCTATTTTCAATTTTAAGGCAGCCCTGTGTTTAGAGAACGATTCATAATCGTGAGGTAACTTACTTCGTTTCCAGGTTGCGTGTAGTTTAAGTTTTAATTTTGATTCTTGAATTAATTCAAAAGTAAACCACACTGGATAACGCCTGTTTTTGTTTCCATTACGGTGTTTCTTGGGAATACAAGAATCGAAAATCGCATATATCACTTGGTAGAAATAGTTGGTGGCAGAGATTACATCACTAAAGGTGTACAAATTATCCCATGTAGATTCCGAGAATAGTGCGACAAGTTGCTCATAATCGCACTTCTGGAAATTCCAGTCAAAACTGGTATTAATGTTGCTAGGCTCAAGAAGATTCACGCGTTTCACACTGACTACCTTTAATGAAATTTCTAGTGCAGGATGGTATGCATCGGGGGGTACAATTCCCTCGGTTGAAGAAACGCATGTAGTGCCAATACTTCCATTTTCCTGGACCAAAACCACATCTAGCACACCTCCATACAAATTTCTCACATCGTTCCTCTCAACCAGATTGCAAAAAGATACAAAATAACAATAATAATTAATAACATTGGTGGACGCACTATTAAGATTTAGGTCCCCTAAAATAATAATGTCGCCTTTAAGAGACGGAACAAAACTTTCAATATGACAAAACCAGTGCATATAGTCATCGTCGCTGGCGTTAGGCCTAATGTAAATAACACACACATAAAAAGTGCGCCCACCGAAGTTCAAGCTTGCCCAGAGATCTTCACCACGCTCGGTTTCAAGTTCCATGCACCGTTTTAGAGTTATAGGCGCACGAGCTGCGAGTAACACTCCGCCACAAGGCGTATTTCTGTCCCTGCGCAGTATATTCCACTCACTACCGCCTAATTCAGAATTTCCCACGGAGTCATCAAGGAATGTTTCCGTTGCAGCAACGAGATTGTGGTCTAAAGTTAGTAAACTGTTACGCCACACACTCAGTTTAGTCTTAAGCCCCCTAACATTCTGGTAGAAAACACTGATGTAGTTAGTTTTCATAGCATTATGTGCCCGCGCAGGAGACCGATGCGTGCGGAGCGGTGAGGCCGGTGACAAGCGTGGCTGGCGCGTGCGGGCCGCCGTCGCTGTTATCCCCACCAGCGTGGGGACGTTTCCGAAACCAGTTTGCGAGTTTAACACGGTGTGGCCACGAAGTCGGAGTGCTTATCAAATCGAACATACTCTCTGGACAACCAATTACGAAAGACGAATGAGTATTCGAATTAATAATTCGTTTCTCAACGTAGAATGAGTCATGACCGTGAGTCTTCATTAGGTAATTTCGGACGGTGTTTTCGGTTGTTCCAGGCTTAAGGGACCATATTTGAACGTATTTAAAACGTTCCACTGTCTGAAGATCTTCATCTTCTTGTCCACAACCCGTGATAATAGGACGATGTCGCGAGCGTTTATTGCGAACGGTGTGCCACTCACCATTTTTTAAGTCGTCAGAATTCAACAGTGTGTCCATGTTGATATGACTGAAATCAGTATGTTTCGTGGCCACACCGGTTGATGTTGACGTCATCGGCTCCGGTGCATCGTTTACCGCTACGGGAGGTGGAGTAGGGGTCGGCGTCGGACTGCTTGTTACTGGCGCACAAACCCTTCCAGCAGCTGTTTTCTGCTTTGTAACGGTCGCGTAGTTGCTTGCGATTTTCGAGTTCGCATTTATGCGCGCTTGTCGTACTGGCCGCTGCAGCGCTGGTTGCGCTTGAGGTTCGACGACTGTATGTTTCTTTAGCTTTGTGGGAATCAGCTGTGAATTACCCTCAACAGCTGATTTTAGCGTCTTAATGGTTTGCACTTGGTCACTTATTATTGCACTTTGTTCACTTATTTTACATTCCAATGCAGAAACTTTATTAGACAAGTTATTAATCGACTTTTCTAATTCCTGTACAGCACTTAGTAGGGCTTTTTGCGCCATTTTTAGCCAAATAATAAATAAAATTACGGAGACTGATCTGTGACACACAGAGGCGCCCCTCCCCTCCCTCTATGTGTATGTTTAAAAGTATAACCATAATCGGTTCAATAGTTTCAGAGATCATACCTTACAAACAAACAAATAGCATTTTAGAATTTGAGGAAGAACATTAAATATGAGTTGTGCACGTCGGAACCATGTATCGGTGTATAATCAAGCCAGATGCAATGACTTGAAAGAATCTGCCCAGTCCGGTGCGGAGCTATTTACTTGTATCGGTTCCTTTGTCTACTTTCGCTCGAAAGGCCGCAGTTTATTTGCTTCAAGCGATCGGTTCATCCCGACACAACAAATGAACAAAGAGTTATCGATGGATTATCCTTATAACCTTTGATAGGCTCCGTGGCGCAGTTGGCGAGTAGCCGTCTGTGAAACGAGAGGCCGTGGGTTCGATTCCCACACCGGGAAAAATGTTTGTGTGACAGACAGATATTTGTGTCCGGGGTCTAGGTGTTGTGAGACCGAAAGTCTCTCGTAGTCCCTGACACCCACAATACAAGACTCGTGTATTAGTGTGGGGTCGGGGCTATGTGTGTGACCGTTGGGTGTTGTTTATTTATTTTACAACAAAGTACCATGAGGTTTTATTTTCGTCGGAATGTAAGTAAAGTTGAACATTTATAACTCATTTTTTGAATGAAGAAAGAAAGAAAGAAAGAAGAAAGAAAGAAAGAAAGAATGAATGGGTAAATTATAGCAGAAACACGCCATGCCATGCCATCTAACAACGAATTTAAATCTTTTGCACAATTATTTTTTAAATAAAAAGCTTCATACTGATAAAATATTGACTTATACACATTCATTTCATTTTATTTTCGGTAAAAATAATTTTCTGATGTCATAAGTTAGGGTATAGAGCACATTCACCGAGTTCTTTTTCCACATCGTCTCTTGTTTATTATTATTATTTCCCGTACTTTGCGGTATATTTTGGAAATTAAAAATAAAGTTAGTATTTTATTGAATGTTTCAATGAAATACTCTAATAAAATAAAATACTGTAATATTTTTATAGTATATTAATATTTCCATTTTCAAACTTATTTTACAAATTCATAAAGTAGTAATCTTCTATCAATCAACGGCACAAATAGCTCTTTTTTGATCTTGAAATCCATTTTTGGTCATAAAACTGTTCAGAAAAATGATTACACATTTGTAATTTCCAGAAATCTGAAACTTTTGTGTCACAGCTGTCGGATCACGCTTGATTCCCGCACATTTTCATTTTCCTATTTATTGGTTGGTTATATTCAGATTTCTAACGTTCCCCTCAGACGTACCTACTATTAACCAACAAAGTCAATTAGGTCGGCAGCCGTAACGTCATACAGATAAAATGAACAAAATTATAGCTTCACTTCGACAACCGTAATAAAGCTAGGCCTACTTTGTGACGATTTTCGCCGCGAGTCGAGCTTCTACTCAGACGTCAATATCGGGTTGAAGGCTTCTCATGACAAACATATGACTTGTAAGCGGTTTACATATTTGTCGTCTAGTCATTCTGACTTATATTTGATGTATATCTTTTTGATAAGCTATCGCGTTTGGTAAAAATTCTGAAATAATAGTTAATGATATGTTTCGTATAATATTGTCACAATATCTGATATAAAGCACCTCTAATAATTAAAGAGGTTAAGCTTTGTTATACCTCGTTGATGTTATGCGGGATCTAAAGACTACATTTCTAAATTCAAAAAAATATATTTTAACATAGTATTTTACTTATGACTAGTCAGTATGAATATAATATAAAAATTTGGTAAATTTTTTATACTAAAAACAAATTAAAATGAGCTGCTAGTTGATATCCTTCCTTTTTTTTTTTTTTTTTTGTTGTCGCGGGGAAAGCGTTTTATTACTGCCGCCCGCTCCGGAGGGAAGCGGATTAAGAATAAAACGGGTATGCTGGACTAGCCGGTCTTACGACCCAGCATCCCCCTCGCACGGATGATGGCTATCCGTGCTGCCGCTGGGCCGAGTCCCTAACCCCTATATACAACCCACCCGACACTACCAGCTAAAACCCCGCGGTGGCCTTCTTCGGCGCTTACGGAGCGATCCCGGGGTATTCTAAGGAGTGCTAGAATTGCAGCCGGAATCGCCCCTGCGCGGTGCTGCGTAGCAGCCCATCTCCATGGAGGGCTAAGGAGCCCCCGCGCACCGAACAACGACAGCGAACGAGGCCTTACCACACGCGCTGCCGTCCATCTCGGGGTCGCACGATGCTCCGAATTTGGGAGTGCATCGATACGGGCTGACAGCCCTCCGCTGCGCGCCCGCGACCCCCGATGGCCCCTATTAGTCGCCTCGTACGACAGGCAGGGGTTACCGTGGTGGAATTCAAACGCCCCCATTCCACAGGGCGGGAGACGCCGGTCAGTCGTCCACCTGGCGCCTCCTACGTCTTCTCTGGCGGCGGGAGGGATCATATCGTTCCCGATCCCTCTCAGCACTCTCCTTCTGCGAGATGACGTTCTCGCAGAAGTGGGCCACCGCACGCCAGGACCTCCGGCTGGCGACCATGGACGACACCACGGCCGGCAGGGAGAGGTCTCCTCCGACGACTGTTCTGAGAGCGCTGCGCTCTTCGTCCCAGGCTGGGCACTCCTCCAACGTATGTTGGGCCGTGTCTTCGCGGCAGTTGCCACAGTGGTGGCACACGGCGGACACCTCCTTTCCGATCCGACACAGGAACGAACCGAAACACCCATGGTCCGTTAATACCTGCGTCAGCCGGAAAGTTGGCGCACCGTGGCGCCTGTCTAGCCATCTCTTTAGGACAGGACGCACTGCCGCGACAGTCCTCAAGCCCGCAGTCGGGCTCTCCAGCCTGGTATGCCACTCCTCCACGGCGGTTCTGCGAAACCGGGCCGCAATCTCCCTCGGGGCCAGTCTCTCCTGACGGCGGCTGGACTCCTCCTCCCGCCAGAAGAACGCTGACGAGAGGAGTTTGGCGTCCAACTCCCAAGGGAGTGTGCCGGCCAATACGCAGGCCGCCTCGTGGGAGACCGTGCGGTAGCCCCTTACTATTCGCTGCGTCACCAAACGCTGCGGTTTGCGCAGCAGGGCGACGCAGCGGGCGTTCAGGGACTCGGCCCATACGGGACATCCGTACAGGGCCATTGACCGCACGACTCCAGCGTATAAACTTCGGCAAGGGCTATTAGGTCCCTCCAGGTTCGGCAGCAGGCGTCCGAGCGCGCCCGCCGCCCGCACCAATTTCGGCGACAACTCCTTGAAATGGGCACGGAAATCCCACCGGCTGTCCAGAATCAATCCCAAGTACTTCATTTTACAGCCGATGGGAATCCGCACCCCCTCCACACTTATGTGGGGCTCAAAAGGTGGCCGAATCCGAGGCCTGTGAAAACAAAGGGCCTCGGTTTTGTTGAGGGCCACCTTAAGGCCCAGTCGCCGAATCCTGCCCACCACCTGTTCGGTTGCGAACGAGGCGAGCAGGGTGGCCTCCTGGAAAGACCTGGCCGACGCTGTCACTAGTGTGTCGTCCGCGTAACAGACGACAGCGACACCTCGGGGGTAGGTACCACGGAGCACCCAATCGTAGCCGATGTTCCACAAGAGAGGGCCCAAGACTGAGCCCTGTGGAACACCGCAGGCCATCGCTCTTCGGTGCCACCTGTCGGCGCCTGGATACACTATGTACCTATCTGAGAGATACGAGCGCACCAGACGCCGGAGATACGGTGGCACCACATGGTACCGCAGTGCTTCCAGTATACAGGCCCAGGGCAATGTGTTGAACGCGTTGGCGATGTCTAGAGACACCGCCACCACCACTTCACCCCGAGCCACTGCCTCCTCCGCTTGTGCCTTGACCCGCAGAATCGCGTGAACTGTCGATCGGCCTTGCCGGAACCCATACTGGCACTGTGCCAAGTCCGGCCCGACCCCTTCAAGATGCTCAACGAGGCGAGCGTGAATGATACGCTCGAAGAGCTTGCAGACCTCGTCGAGCAACACGATGGGCCGGTAGGCCGATGGCGACTCTGCGGGCCGCCCCTCCTTCTTGAGCAGGACCAGCTTCCCAGTTTTCCACTGAGACGGAAAACGGCCCTGCTCCAGGCACGCGGAGAACAGGCCGCGGAGCCTAGTCCCCAGATGCTCGACGGCTAACACCCACGCACGTCCGGGGATACCGTCGAGACCCGGGGCTGTTTTCTTGCCCCGCAGCCGAAGCACCACCGCCCGAAATTCCTCGGGCGAAACCTCCGAAATAACCCTTACCGAACTCAACGACGATGACGTCGATGGTAATGACGCCATCGGTGGAGGAGTGACATCTCCCGTGGCAGGGAACAAAGCTGCGACGACCTCTCCGACTAGGTCATTCCGAAGACTCTGCGTCAGCGGGGGCGCCCATGGGCGATACCTCCTCATCGCCACGCGGTATGGACGCCCCCACGGGTCGTTATCTAGAGTTCCTCGGAACTCCTCCTGAGCCGCAGACTTTGCCCTTGCTATTGCCACGCGCAGCGCTCTCTTAGCCTCTCTGTGGAGACCGTGAAGCAGCCGCTCCTGGTCCTCGTCGCCGGGAAGACGGATCCGACGACGACGGTGTCTGGCGAGACGACGAAGGGCGGCCACGCAGAAGACACGTAACCGCGTGAGTTCCGCCGACCACCAGAACACCTGGCGCTTCTCGGGAAGGCGTCGGACTCGGGGCATGGCCGCGTCGCAGACGCGCGACATCGCTGCCCCGAACCACGCCGCCTCCTGCTCGACCTGCATCGGGCCCTCCGGTGCAGGGAGCCACGCCTGGGCCAGAGCGGCCTCCTTCAGGGCCTCAACGTTAAGGTGTTTTACTGACCAACGCGGGCCGTCCGACCGCGGGCCGGTCGATTCTCCACTAGACTGGATGTTAGGGGACAAGGCGACGTCGAACCGAATGTATCGGTGATCCGACAACGTCTCCTCGTCCACCAAAACTCTCCAGTCACGGATACGGCGGGCAATAGCTGGGGTGGCGAACGTGAGGTCCACCACCGATCCACCATTATGCCGCACGCACGTGTTAACCGACCCGCGATTCACGACGGCCAGGTTGGCCGAGATCGCCCATTCCTCCAGGGCCTCGCCGCGCCTGCTAGTGACCGACGAACCCCAAGCCAGAGACTTGGCGTTGAAATCGCCGGCAACGAGAACGGGGCGAGGCTGGCTGCCTTGCACCACCAGGGCCCCTAGCCGAGCGAGAAAGTGCTCGAACTCGGCCAAGGTTCTATTGGGGGAGAAATACACCCCCACAATCCAGACCCCCCCCAACAGAACCGCCACACATCCCGACCCCTTCGCTACTTTTTCGAAGGGTGGGGAGCCGGCGGCACCCCGAGTGATAACGGCCACCAAACCGTTAAGGTCCCCTGCCCAGTCTTCCCTGGGGGGAACAAAATAAGGCTCGGCGACCACAGCCACTTGTATCGACCACTGCGCCATGCTCTGGACTAGCAGGTCCTGGGCCCTGGCGCAGTGATTAATGTTCGCCTGGAGGAAACGTTGCGCCATATTAATGGGCGATCTCCATCTGCTCTTCTACGGGGGGTGCTGTCGGCTGGGTCACAACCCCCGTCCCCCGACCACGATTTGCGTGGCGAGGGCGGGAGGAGGCGACACATGCCTTGGCGCCCACCTGGTGCCCCGCGGGTTTACCAGCATCTGCGCAAACTGCGCAATGCGGCTCCGCGGAGCACTCCTTGGCCTTGTGGCCCAGTTTACCGCAGCGGTAGCATACGCCACTGCGGTCACACTCTTCGGTGCACCGCACCCGCACATGTCCCTTGTACAGGCAGCGGTAGCACCGCATGGGCCTCGGCTCAAGGAGCTGGACGCGTGCAGCTACCCAGCCGATCAGCACTCGGCCCGACTTTAAAATTTTGTCGGCAACCTTGGCGGGGCACCGCACCCACGCTGCACCAAGGCCCGACCGGTCGGGGCGGATCTCCCCAACCTTAAAACTTGCACTCAGGCTATCCCCAGCCCTTGCGAGGGCCGTTGCTACTATTTCCGGGTCAGCTGAGGCGTCCAACCCGGATATTCGCAATTCCGCGGCTTTGAACGGACGGGAAACGCGTACGTCGTCCGCCAGTTCCGTCCCGCGGAATACCTCCCTGACTTTATCGGCCAGGGAGTCGGCCTTCTTTTCAGATTCCGGACCGGGTACCTCGTACAGGTACCCGCCCGTCGCCATTAGGCGCGCCCGAGTCTCAGCAATGCCGAGGCCGGCCAGATCCACGGACTGCTGGACCTGCCGCAATACGTAGGCGTATGTGACGCCCCGCGCTAACCCCTCGGGCGTAACCGTTAGAGTTACGGCTGCCTTGCGGGGTAAATGTATTCGCGGCTCAGTCCGGCGCTGCTGCGGCGGTGCGGCCACCGCAGCACCCGACACGGGCTGGGGATTTTTCTTTCCCTTCTTGGCCACAATGTTCCACCCCTCCTCCATTGATGCAGGGGCGGGGGGTAGTGGCCGCGGTTCTCTGGGCTGTTGGGCAGCGGGAGTGCTGCTCCTATTTTTCACTTTATTTCCCCTCTTGCCCCCCCTTCGGGAATAACGCTGAGGGGGACTGGGGGACGCCTTTGATGTCGACGGTGCCTCTAGCTCAGTGATTACGAGAGGCGCATGTCGAGGACGGGGAGCATCAACAGGGGCGGGCTGTGTGGGCTGGGCATTACTCTTTCCCTTGCCCAGCCCCTTTCCCTTCGGTGTAACCGGTGGACCGGCAGCAACTGGTGGGGCCTTTGATGACCCAGCGACGGCAGGCGATGCCTGAGCTCTAATCTTATCAGCAGCCAATGGGGGCCGCATGATGGGTTCTGGGGGCAGCCTCGAGGTTATGTTGCTGAAGCGCGCGTCCAAGATGTTTAAAAAACGGCGCTCAAACTGCTTGAAGCGGTCTTCCTCCCCAGAAACGCCTCCAATTTGGACTGCCGGCTGCGACTGTCCTTTTAACTCTTGGACAGTCGCCATCAACTCCTCCAGGGACCTCTGTTGGGCCGCAAGAGAGGCCTTGAGGACGGCAATTTCCTGAGCCATTGCCACCTTTTCGTTCTCTAACCTGGCCACCTCTGCGGAGGCTGACTCATCGGCCCTCTCCGACAGCTCTTTGGCCGCGAAGTTTAGCCTGCGTTGCTCGGTCCCTTTAATATTCCGGGACCGTGCCACGTCCCGTATGATGGCTGATATCTGCAAGCGCCAGTCACGGTCGCCAGATACTTCCATCGGCGTGGTGTCTTCGTCAGACACCACAGCCGGACTTACTGACACAGCAAGAATTTTTTGTGCTGGTTCGACGTCACTGTCGCTTGCAGATGCGTCCAGCAGTCGGGCTCTTAGCGCCCTCTTTGAGCGCGTCATCATGCCACTCGCCCCGGCTTTGGCCTCGGGAGCCGAGACCACTAAAGCGGCCCCTACAATCGTCTCTTTGGGCTTAAGCCCAGCGTCGTCCGTCTTCCCAGGTTCACTATCGTCCCCCGGGACAGACACCTTCCCCACTACATCTGAGTTTTGTTTTTGAGTTAAATTTTTCATATTTATTCCCACGAGTATGGGGGAAATATTCGGTCCACCCAGCCAGAGCCCCCTGTAGCTGGGTAAGCAAATGTCTGCACGGGGTTCAGCACGTTCCCCGCCGGGGTTCGCACTAGCGACCGAACTACCCATCGGCCATGCATCCCCTCGCGGTGCGCCGCCGCTTGGGATTCGGGGTAACTTTTTATAGAGGTTTTCTCCCTCGCGGCCCAGGCGGTTAAGCCAAGACCCTCGGTCCAGTCGGAGCGCGAGACGTGACCACAGACCTCCTTTTGACTGGATTACGATATACGACGGTGACAACAGGAGAGAAAATCTCCCCTACTGCCAGCTCGGCGGCGGGGTAAGCGCACACCGAGCCCGCCGACGCCCCCGAGACAGAACCCGGGGGTAGCCCAAAGAACTGGGCACAAAAACTGACGACAGCCGCCACAACAGGCGACAACTGCCATCCACCTTTTGTCAGGATATCGGCCGTCGGTCAACGTGACCGCCGTTGCCCAGGGTGCACCACGTGGAGGTTTCCTGACTTCGCACCCCAGTTGATATCCTTCCTGATATTTTGCACCAAGTTATCCAAATAATTCACCTTTTTAAAATTAAAATTCTGATTACAAGAAAGAATAGCTTCTCTAAAATAATTGGCTTACTTATTTTATGTTGCATATGTTTTTGATAAATATTCATTTAATAAGAAAATTAAAGGGAAGATGTTTGAGATAAACAATACCTATTTCTGAGTAGTGCAAAAGGCGTACTGTATGAATAGATGACCCTGTTTCGCGCGAGCCTTTGCGAGACGCGGTGCCTTTTTCAGGCGCTTTTGAATTTGCCAGTAAATACAGCTTGTAACACGCAAGCGAGTCCAATGATACTGGGACAGGCGACTGAATCTCTTACCAATAAAACATGTCTTTGCGCGAACTTTTTCGAAGATTAAAGATTTTAAAATAAAATATTTTCACGTAAATAAGCTAATTAAAAATGCACCAACAAAATGAAATACAATTATTTTAAAAACGAATAACTTGATGGTCTCTTTTATGTGAGAATCCATCAGGGTTGGTGGTGCCGTTTTGTATATTTCTTGACAGACAGATATTTGTGTCGGGTCTGGGTGTTGTGACACCGAAAGTCCCTGATACTGAACTGGGATTGAGGCTATGTGTGTGACAGTTGGGTGGGTGATATTTATTTATAGTTTCTGGTCAGGAACGCAGTACAGTGCCGTATTGTACAATTCGACAAACCTCTAGGTGTTTATTAAGAGGGCGTGGCGTATACCATCAAGCAAGCGGCCGGCTCGTCTTGTGACTCCAGCGAATAAAAAAATAAATAAAGCAAGCAACATTTTTGTTTGGTACTTAATTTTGAGTCTTGTCTCCAGTTTTTTCCTCCGAAAATTAAAAATACCAATAATTTATGTAAGTAATCGTTTTTGTTCATCTGCGGGTGATCTTTACAGTTTTCAAGCAACATAGCCGTTAGTAAGAAGTTTTATTAAAAATTGTTTGCGACACCAAGTTTATATCGGTTCAAATCGTATTACTTTACTTCGTAAAGATAACATAATATTGTTTCATATTTTAAATTGAGATTGAATTTTGCTCATATCGAAAGATTTTACTATCATTTTTAGGGACTGATATTAAAGTGAATATCTAATAATAATACTAGCCCTGTATTAAACATTGTCCCACTGCTGGGCATGGGCCTCCTCTACTAATGAGAGGGGTTAGACCTTAGTCTACCACGCTGGCCTAATGCGGGTTGGTAGACTTCACATACCTTCGAAATTCTCAGGTATGCAGGTTTTCTCACGATGTTTACCTTCACCATTAAAGCAAGCGATAATTAATACAAACGTAACTTTAGAAAAGTCATAGGTATATGGCATTTGGGTTACGAACATACGACTTTCATCTTGACAGTCCGTACCACAACCAACAAGCCTATCGCTGCTATCTATTAAAGTGTAAAGTCATACAAAAATCTTTTATACATAAATCTATTGAGAGTAGAATTTTAACAGAGTACAGGAAGCCGGAGACGCGTAACAGACAAGTCGACTTGAAAAATGTTCTTAATGAAAACGTCGGAAGATTTCACTGACGTAATAAATTAAAATTAGTATTAAATTCTTTGAAATAGTTACTATAGAGTTAGAGGAATGATCACTATACACCAACAGTTTATGTCAGTTAACAGTTTAGAGTAGTTGACTTAGAAACTAGAGGCTCTGGGATCGATCCCCGTAGCGAGACAAATGTTTTGGTGTGCCAAATTTGTTGCTACTTCAAATTATATTAGTTATATTTAGATTTATAGTAAAGTATAAATAATTTTAGCGATATGACTTTGCTCTGTAATCCATTCTAAAATGTCTTATAGTAATGCTACGTGGAACGTAATTTACGCGATGACATGACGTAAATTATGTTTCAAATGAAAGAAGTTTTTAAAGCTTTTTTATTTTCTATGTAACAGTACGTCTTTAAATATATTTCGCGACTAACGGGGTTATTTCGGTTTCTGTTTATACTCTTTGTTAAAAATGATACATACATACTTACATATACACTCACGCCTGTAATCCCCAGATCCCCAGAATGAAGGGGTAGGCAGAGGTGTAACCAGTACACCCACTTTCCGAATTTCGGTCCCATGATGTGATAGGGGGTGAGCCTATCGCCACACCGGGCACCATTCCAGACTCCGGGTTAATACTGAGTATTTTTAGGTAGAAAACCCCAATATCACTTTACCCGACCCGAGGATCGAACCCGAGACGTCAGCACAGCAGTCGTAACGCATGTGCAATTACAACTGCGCCACCGAGGCAGTAAAAAATGATTATTTGATAATAATACAAACATTATACACCCAACAGTCACACGCATAGTCCTGACCTTACATGTGTCGTGGGTGCCAAGAACTACGAGGAACTACTGTCCCACAACACCCAGACCCGAAATAGATTCTGTTTGTTACACAAACATGTGTCTAGGTGCGGGAATCGAATCCACTGCCTCTCGTTTCACAGCCTCACTTCGCTACGGGGGCTAGTAATAGTTTATATTACTTGTTTTCTGATGTTACAAAAATCCCTTAATCTATAAAAACTAAATGTCACCAGTAACTGCGTTAAGAACCCTTATTTTCATACTTTTATGTTCTCTAAAATAAAAATGAGTATTTATTTGTTTGTTTATCTTCTTTGTATTTCCTACCACTCATCAGATTACGATAAAATTTTAGCGATTTGTTAAACGCGTTTCCGGTTAGATGTTTACGGTTTAGATAAAGGAAAATGGATAGACATATTTATTGCTTAAGGCACAGTCCCCTAAGGTAACAAACAAACCTAATAATTAACCAAACCGTAAAACCCAACAGAGTTTTTGGTATAAGATAGTTATAATAATTATTCCTAGCAGTCACACACATAATCCTGATTTTATGCTAGCATAGAAGATGTTATAGATATATTTAGGTTTCACAACATCCAGACTCAAAACAAATATTGGGTATCTCATAGCGATTTGTCTAAGAGAGCGGTTGATCTCACGAATTCTCATTTCGTTATTAGTTACTGACCCACTACGCGGCAGAAGCCGTCAATAACGCAGATGGATGGTATTTCCGTAGTGTTAGAGATACGCTGTAATGTCTTGTCTCAACTTGAAAGTAACCGATCGACCGGTATAGCTAGTGTTACTGTTGTAATACTGTGTGTATTTCGATGGTAGGATATTTATATCCGGATAACGACCACCGTACACAAGGTGTAAAAACCGCCATAGTGGCACACGAAAGTGTGTCACGTTCCGGAATCTTTTTTTTTTTTTTTAGTGCCTTGATAGGCAGACGAGCAGACGGGCCACCTGATGGTAAGTAGTCACCGCCGCCCATAGACTTCTGCAATGCCAGGGCACAGCAAAGGCGCTGCTTACCGTTCAAAGCCGCTGCCTACCGTTCAAAGCCGCTGCCTACGGAATCGCATTTTTGTCGGAGGTCTGGAGTTGGCGTAAGATGTTCGGCCGTTTTGCGGCCTTCTGAGTACTCTGACACTAGACCCTCGACCGCTTCTTTACCTTCTTGCCGTATAGCGTAGTGTGAAGAAACACTGCGCTTACCGTCAGGTGCAGTGTGATCACTTTGCCGTGCCAGGATAAAGAAAATAGGTACAATTAAATTTCACAAAGTCAACGTAAATATGTCGCGTCGCTCACATCTTTCTCTTAAGGTCGAATTCACGATTCTATTGGTGTTGTAGATGTTTATATCCATACACACGAGCACCATTATCCAGTGGTGCTCGTTTTCTGATAAGTGACCTATTTTCTCATTTGCAGACAGATCACAGATTCGTAAATACATATTGAACGATTTTATGCAGCTTCACATGCTTTTTAATATTTGATAATCAATACAAGGAATGTAAAATATCGAATAACGAGCAAGTTATGTTAAGTTATAATGCTTCGATCGTCTTGTAAGACCTTTAAGATCGTCTCTTAGCGTCTTGTAGTAATTTGTAAATAGTCTGAATATAATTCATTTATATAATAATATTATCAGTGTTGTATTACAAACAGCGTATACTGAGCATTATAAATTAGGAATGTAATCTTTATCGTTCTTGTATTTATTTGCGTGGAAAAATACATTTTCGTAATGATTTAAATGATATGTTTTGTTTCAGAAATGAAGTGGATTCAACGCTGACGTAGAAGAGAGAGGTCAATATGGACCATTGGGTGACGGCAGCGACTGTGCTGCTGGCTTTTTTACTTTATTATAACACGCTAGACGCGGGGTTCGTTTACGATGACCGGTAAGATCCCTATTTCATACAATGTTTCTCGCATACCAAATAAGCCTTTTTACCAGATTATATTAGATCGGTAAAAATACCAACTTTCAGATACAATGTTTAAAATTTTTTTATACCATGACCGCAGCACTTATATTGCTCTATATTCCGCAGAACTGTATATTATTTATTTATCTCTACTAAGTGAAACTAAAATAATAATATTTTCCTAAATTTTATCCCTAAAATTTTCGATATGTAGACACATACTAGACGGTTTCAAAAATGACGACATATGTTTAAAAATAGGTAATTTGAATAGATCATTTCATCCAGTTTCTTGCAAGTTAAACAACCTAGTTATTGTATATTTTAATACACAATTTTATCTTGCTATACAAATAAGAAAAGAACCATTCCACCCTTTCTTTTCTTATTACTGAAAATTGTAAGCCATTAGTTTGAGGTAACTAAGTATGAATGAAGCTCTTTTATATATTGTATGGAAAATGAAATTGAAAATATTTTGTTATTTGCGTTCAAGTAAAATAATTTGCAATTTGTTTTCTTTGTAATTTCTTACATTGTTATTGTGTTGCAACTAAGAGCTTGATGACAATGATATCATAGAGTAAACTTAGTTTTGAATAAATATTTTTGTAATGATTCTTTACCTTTTCTGTGTTTAAACATAAAAGAGGGCCAAATCACAAATTCTCCATCCCTTTCCTTTAAAGATGGCAACGCACCCATTATAATTCTACTTTTAATTCCATGACCACTTGATGTCACTCAATATAATGTGACCCAGTACTTTTACCAGTAGTACTTTTATAGTAGAGTTCATGTTTGAGACAAAAAGTATTCACTACAAAATATCAATTTTCATGCATTTAACTTCAAAAATGAAGGATTTTCATACAAACTTTCTTACCCTATTTTACCCCCTTCGGGGTGGAATTTCCAAAAATCCTGAAATATATATTTTTTATTTTTAACTAAAAGGCCAAATACTAATTTTCATAAACTTAACTTCAAAAATGACGGATTTTCATACAACCTTTCATCCCCTATTTTACCCCTTTAGGGGTGGTATTTCCAAAATCCCTTCCTTAGTGGATGCCTACGTCATAATAGGTACCTACTGTCAAAATTTCAAGTCTCTAACCCCAGCCGTTTAGGCTGTGCGTTGATCGATCAGTCAGTCAGTCAGTTTCTTCTTTTATATATACAGATAGTAGATAAATGAAACACAAAACATTCTTCAGAGTAAGCCTCAGGATGAACATTTCCAAGGATGACGACTAACATTTTAACCAACATTTAAAAAAGAATTTCACTTACCATTATTCATAACTGTCAACTGTAGGTGGTGGAAGAATATATTTATCTCGGATTTTGTTTATCCTTTGTCAAGCATTTCTATCCTGTCGAGATCAACAGACGTATTCGGCTGGGTAACTTTCGGAAAGCTCGGGGAAGTTTTTAAGTCTAAACTGCTCAAACCCGAAGCCTAAATTCAAGCCAATATGCCCTTGCATAATATACGTATTTTTTATCCTGGCACAGCAAAGTGACCACACTGCACTTGATGGTAAGCGCAGTGCCGCAACCGTCCAGTTAGAGTATCAAGTAGCGAGAAACAATCTATCCCTTGGTAATCAACACAATCATTCCGACCTGATGTATAGCTTCTTCACACTATGCCGTGGGGTAAGGAGGTGAAGAAGCGGTCGAGGGTCTAGTGTCAGAGTACTCAGAAGGCTGCAACACGGCTAAAAATCGTACTCTAACTCTAAACCCCCGACAACAACCAGATGTACACTGGCTGACCCCGGAACGCGACACACTTACGTGTGCCACTATGGCGAATTTTATACCCTATGTACGGTGGTCTCTATCCGGGCGGATATGATCATCCTACCACCAGCACACTGGTTGGACATTTGATTTGATTTGATTTGTATTATAGAAAAATATATATAATAAAATGTTATTACACTATAAATATAATATGAATATGATAAAATATGCCATTAGGCCAGGAGTC
Organism: Laothoe populi; assembly: GCA_905220505.1. Taxonomy (NCBI): domain Eukaryota; kingdom Metazoa; phylum Arthropoda; class Insecta; order Lepidoptera; family Sphingidae; genus Laothoe; species Laothoe populi. The sequence goes on along the minus strand of HG992155.1, from coordinate 10,477,229 downwards.
AAATCTGTCATTTCTAAACAAATGAATTTCAGCATGTTTAATATTTGAGGATCATTTTTGTATGGATGTATTACGTAACCTAATTACAATTAATTCATGTTATTAAACTTTACCATACCATGAACCCAAGTGAGTTGAGCATAATCTTGTTTACAATCTCGGAATAACTCCATACTTTCCTTTAGATTAACGAGACTCTCCAAGTCATATTACTACATTTTGTAAATCTCGTTTAAAAATATTCCGTTCATAGTTTTGTATACCGCTGAAGTGAAATTTTCTTATGATTGATTAATCTCTGAGCCCAATTCGTTCGAAACTTTAGTATTATATTTAGTCGTAACATGAATAACCTCGTTCATTATTATTTTCTTACAAGGACGCTAGCAAAACTAGATTTTTATGTTTGGAATACCCTAAAATTTATCGCATAACTGTATTACATGATTCTAGCATACGAAGAAACCTAATTTAGTGACAAAATATTATAATATGTAGGGTAATTCAGGGTGATATGGCCGTATTTTTTTGAAGGTAGAATTTTGTATATTTATTACAAATATAAATGAAAATCTCCACTGTATAATTAATCTTATATTAATCAACTTTGGTTTTACAAACTTTGGTTACGATTGATCAATTAGAATTTTAGTAATTAAATTTATAAAAAAGAATAGTAAGTGGCCATCTTATCCGACCTATCCGTGTCAGATGGCCATAGCAAATCGTAGAAGATGGCCATATTATTTCTTCGTCCTCTTCCCTTTGCCCTTCCCCTTGCCTTCATTTTCCTTGTCTTCACTCTTTCCCTTTGCCTTTTTTCCACATGTGTCACAAGTATTTTCAAACGTAGTACAATTTTCATGCATCCATTTAAGATAGAAAATGCATGGAATCCAATCTTGGATTTTTGGGTTTAAAGTAGTTTTCACAAAAACTTATGCAATCATATTCGTAGTCTTCTCCAGCTTTTAATATCCTGATTTCTTTCTAAAAATCCAGTCACAAAATCATATCCAGCCTTTTGCTTTTCTGTATTTAATTTATGTTTTAAATTTTACTGTTGTGCAAATTAAAATACGACAGTCCGCAGATCGCTCCTGGTTAAGGGAAATCTCATAGACTGCATTTTCTGTATATGACGAGTCTTCTTTCATTTTCGAAGCCTAATGTAGTTCTTGGGCCCAAATGTACCTTTCTATGATTGTTTTTCTTCAAACGCCGCTCCAAGGTTTTTCTTGGAATGTTAAACGTTATTCCAGCCCTATAAACTAACATACTCTCGTTTTTTATAGCATTTAATGCATTTGATAGCTGTTCTTGTGTCCAGTTACCTTGGTTCGACATTGGCACGTATTTCGGCATATGAAAACAAAAAAATTTATTAGTTAACCAATAGAAATAGTATGGCCATATAAGCCTTAAAAAATATGGCCATATAAACCAGATTTTTAGGATAAGATGGCCATATAAACAAACACACTGACGCAGTTAAATAATTATGATAGTTTTATGGTTATAATAACAACGAAACATCAAACTACAAGGTAAAAATAAAATTAGCACAAAATCGATTATAAAATCACCTTCACAAGGTAGGAAATAACATGCACTTAACTTTTTTGAGGTAGTTTTAACATAAAACCAATAAATACTTGCCTTTTTATGTTCTTTCTTCACAACAAACTGCACTACGTGGGATCACTCAGAAACGTCAACAGCGTACTGCCGATACACAGCGCCAACTATTAGCAAGACATGGTTTTTTTTCGACTGGCCATCTTAAACGACTGGCCATATCACCCTGAATTACCCTATGCAGAATGTTTAATTTGTCAGGGTCTCTTGTTTAAGATACATACGTATATGTTAAACATGGCGCACTCACGCTTGTAATTTTTTTATAACATATGTATTAGTAACTATAAGTTAGTCTTATTTTACATGGTTCAGGCTCTAGGAGTGCTAATTCCCGATAAGGTAGGCAGAGATGTGATGTGACTTATCGGTATCATTCAATCAGACCCATATTACGCACTGTTCGTGCAATGATTAAGGCAGACTTTTGATGGCCACGTGAAGCATCGAAGTAAGCATTTGTGTTATAGTCGTCTGTCAACTCCATACTATATTAATGACACCGTCTTTGAAAGTCTCATAGATTGAAGTAGTACTAAAGCGCAAGTGCCACGGCCGCCTCTAACGTACATAAATTTAATTTTATAGTCATTATGAAAATATGTGCATTAGTTATTTAGAAGACGGACAAACTGCGAACATTCAATCTATTGCCTAGCTGGAAATTCAACATGGACAGCCGAGACGAGTGTCACGGTTTCGAATCCCGCCTTTGGGACACACAACGCCTACTCTCCTAAGTTACGTGTTTATTATTCAATTATTACTTACTTTAACTGCCTGTTTGACTGCCTCGGTGGCGCAGTTGTAATGGCGCATGCGTTACGACTGCTGTGCTGAGGTCTCGGGTTCGATCCCCGGGTCGGGTAAAGTGATATTGGGTTTTTCTATCTAGAAATGCCTCAGTATTAGCCCGGAGTCTGGAAAATGTTCCCGGTATGGCGATAGGCTCGCCCCCTATCACATTATGGGACCGAAATTCGGCGAAAAGTGGGTGTACTAGTTACACCTCTTGTTTTAACCTTCGGGGATTACAGGCGTGAGTGTATGTATGTGTACTTACTTTAACGGCATAGGAAACACTGTAAGAAAGCTTCAACTCAGTTCTCTCAAACGTGATAAATTAAGTCTAGCAATCTATACGCCAGCGTGGTGAATTAAGGCCTGACCCCATTTATGAGCAGAGGCTCATGTTCAGTATAGAGAGTATAACACCGGACTGATATTATAATAAGGACAAACATGTCTGTGTAGTAAAGCTCACAAGCATCTCCTGACTTTCACAGATGTCTGATCTCCTGAGCAAATCAAATCTCTAGAAATTAGGTAACCACCGCGTCGTGTTGAGGTAACTTCAAATTAACTTACATAATTAGTTCGTTAGTTAATTAACTTACTAAGCATTGAAGTGTAAGAGAAAGATATCATTCCATTTCTTGTATTTGAAGCACAGAGAAGTAACAATTAATACAGATTATAAACGACAGCTGACAAGAAGCTCATTGAAGATTCCAAAGAAAATGTAATACGGATTTGTTGTAAAAGTATAATATACTTTTGTATTCAATTTGTAAGTTTGATGTTGTAATAATTGAAAATAATATTGAGTAAAGGAATAAAGACAAATGGGTAGTTTTGTAGTGCGTTTGTGTATTATGAAACTATATATTTTGCTTGACTTGTGATTGGTCATGGAAAGAAATATCGTGGCCAAAATGTGGGAGCGCCCATTGGACCACTCAATCGCAACCCAAAGCTTTGTAAGATTTGTGCAATGACGGCTGTAGTACATTGACCAAGTAGTTGGCTATGAAATGAGAAGCCACAGTTTCGGTCCTCGCATTGATACTTATGTTAGTTCCATAAATATTTACTCGTCCCTTATATAGCAGCATGATATAAGTTAAATTTGTGTGGGGGCCAGGATTATGTGTGTAACAGATGGATGTATTTATTAATGTTACATTTACTTCAATTCACAATATAACATGTCAGACATCCCTTTACTTCAACATTAACAAGTCAATATTCCAAACATGATTAGGGTCATGATTTGGCAGCGAAAATTCATGCGCCAATAAAACTTTCCAAAAAGTTGGAGACGATATTCAAAAAATTCACCCAAATAAAATCCATTCAAGGGTAAATACCCTCGAGAAGTCCCACCAATTAACGCTTTAATAAGATTCCAGCGGGAATCGAAGTGGCGGCAAAAAGTAACCCGCGCTATTTGTTAAAGACCAAGACTTTGCCCTATTGAATAATTTAGACTTACCTTTGATCCCCTTATTCCGAGGGTAAGGGTAACCACATTATTGTATCGGATTTATTTTGTATATATGCCGTGACCGAATATGAAGCAGCAATGACCTTACGGAGAATCGAATGGATTAACAAAGCTTGAAGGTTTCTTTCCAACCCAGAGCAGAAAAGTCAGAACTTTTCAGAGTTTGTTGTGTATTCAATATTAGTAACAGTACAGGAAAATATCGAATTGCGAAGGTATGAAGTCCACAAACCCGTATAAGGATAATGTGGTGGACTTATGCCTAATCTTTTTCATTAATAGAGGAAGCTTTCAGCTTTCAAAGGTCAGTGTATAACACACGGCAGACATTACTTGTATAAATTTTGTAGCTTGTACCTTTTACTTTTGGGTATATTATTTATTAAATGTATTGCGAAATTGAAGAAGGATAGTTGAAAGATTCGGCAACAGCAAGTAGAGTAAATCCATGGCCGAATGATAGCTACTAGATGGTCAACATAGTCGTGGCAGACCTTTGTCTAGATAGGTTGATAATCCACAAAAGTTTGTAGGCTTGGCCAAAATTAGTCTAACAGAGAGATCAATAGTGTAAAAATAGTGTAGTGGAAGTAAATTCTAGATAAAACATTGGATTTTAGGAAGCTAATTATGCAGTCTTGCTGTATTGAAATACATTCACGTGCCGTTAAAGTAATAGGGTAGGGATAGGGACATATTTAGGTCGAATAAAAATTTGGTACTACTTTTATGTTGTCGATGCTATAGTTATATTTAGATATATCAGAAGCTAGCAAATGAGCATCTGATGCTAAATAATCTTTACCAAATATGAATACAAACTGCATTAGAAGAATTATGAAGTCTCTGCGTGATAGTGGTAATACCTCGGTCGAGCTGGAGTAATGCAAACAGTGGCTCTACCATTTTTCAGTTGTACTTTAACATCCAGTCTAATTTACTTTGGACGTATGCACTTATGGAGAGTATTGATAACTAGGTGAAAAATTGGTGCATCTTATTATTGTTAGCTCCACAATGAACGTATAGAGCTATGATGTATCAGAATATCAAAATTCAAAGAACTTATAATGTCTTGCTGCCCTATATTATGTGCCAATTAGTCAGAATTAAGTAAACAACAAGCGTAGGCGGTAATTGCCTTGACGACAGGGAGCGCTAGTACATTAAGTAAAGCCGCCAATGCTGTAGAATCTACTACTGAACAAAATTAGTATTTGACTGTTGTAATCACATACATAGATCCCACACTAGGTAAAACTTTTCGAGTAGGTCTCAAGAACTACGAGAGATGGCTAGACAGGCGCCACGGGGCGCCTACGTTCCGACTGACGCAGGTATTAACGGACCATGGGTGTTTCGGTTCGTTCCTGTGTCGGATCGGAAAGGAGGTGTCCGCCGTGTGCTACCACTGTGGCAACTGCCGCGAGGACACGGCCCAACATACGTTGGAGGAGTGCCCAGCCTGGGACGATGAGCGCAGCGCTCTCAGAGCAGTCGTTGGAGGAGACCTCTCGCTGCCGGCCGTGGTGTCGTCCATGGTCGCCAGCCGCAGGTCCTGGCGTGCCGTTGATGACGTTCTCGCAGAAGTGGGCCCCCCACTTCTGCGAGAACGTCATCTCGCAGAAGGAGAATGCTGAGAGGGATCGGGAACGATATGATCCCTCCCGCCGCCAGAGAAGACGTAGGAGGCGCCGGGTTGACGACTGACCGACATCTCCCGCCCGTTTTGAGAATTTCTAACCCCTGCCTGTCGTACGAGGCGACTAATTGGGGCCATCGGGGGTCGCGGGCGCGCAGCGGGGGGCTGTCAGCCCGTATCGATGCACTCCGAAATTCGGAGCATCGTGCGACCCCGAGATGGACGGCAGCGCGGGTGGTAAGGCCTCGTTCGCTGTCGTTGTTCGGTGCGCGGGGGCTCCTAAACCCCCCCTTGAAGATGGGCTGCTACGCAGCACCGCGCAGGGGTGATTCCGGCTGCAATTCTAGCACTCCTTAGAATACCCCGGGATAGCTCCGTAAGCGCCGAAGAAGGCCAGCGCGGGGTTTTAGCTGGTAGTGTCAGGTGGATGTACATAGTATTAAAGATTAAAAACTATCTTTCTGTAAATTGAAGCTGGCTGTTTATAATAGTTTTATATTTGAAATTATTTATTTGACAGTGTTCTTTTACTCGATGTGATTTGTTTTGCTATTCCGTTCTTGGTTGTCTAATATACTACTACAATATGTTATAATGGTTTTAATGAACTATAACAATGGTTATGGGCCCAGAATAGTGAATTTCTGCGGATTGATATAACTGAAAGTAGTGCGGGAAGATGAATTCCATCATGAAATTCGAACCGCTAGGAAAAGACAACTATGATAGTTGGCGTATCCAAATGCAAGCGTTTTTGGTGAAGGACGGAGTTTGGAAATACGTAAACGGAAAAGCTCAAAAACCTGGTGAGCTAATTGAGGCTGAAAAATGGGAAGCGGAAGACGAAAAAGCCAAGGCTGATCTAGTCCTATCGATCAGTGCAAGTGAGTTGCGGCACGTACGAGGGTGCACAACATCACAAGAAGTTTGGTTAAAATTAGAGTCTGTATATGCTTCAAAAGGTCCTGCTAAGAAGGCAACAATATTAAAGAGACTCATGTTGCACAAAATGAAAGAAGCTGAGGATATACGAAAACACATGGATACATTCTTCGATGCTGTTGATAAACTTGCAGATATGAATGTTGGAATTCATGATGATCTTTTATCAGTAATGTTGTTGTATAGTTTACCTGAGAGCTTAGAAAATTTTAGATGTGCTATTGAATCGAGAGATGAATTACCCAAACCTGAAAGTTTTAAGGTGAAAATCTTAGAAGAGTACGAGTCAAGAAGACACGGCGAAGTACGAGAAGGGATGATAGAAAGAGTAATGTATACAAATCGAAAAGAGAATCGAGCAAGTTCGAGCCAAACTGGAAGAAAAAGATTTCAGATGAAATGTTTTAAATGTCATCAAGTGGGACATAAGTTTTCAGAGTGTCCAAGAAATGCAAAAAATAAGTCTAATTACGTTAATGTTGATGAAACTCTAATAAGTCTTAATATTTCAGGCGCTGACACGGATGCGTGTAAGGTAATAAATATACAAAAAGACGATTGGGTTATCGACAGTGGGTGCACATCGCATCTATGTAATAACGCGAGTAAATTCGGCGACACTTTGACACAGTCTAATGGTATATTGAATTTAGCGACAAATGTAAGTACTAGCGTAACAGGTAAAGGTACCGTCAGATTATCGGCATGCAATGATCACACAAAAAGCGTAATTGAATTCCGTAATGCACTATATGTACCGGAATTGCGAACTAATCTTATTTCAGTATCTAAAATTACAGATAGCGGTTATGACGTCACTTTTACTAGGGATACCGCTAAAATTATAGGTAAAAATGGAAAAGTTAAGGTGACCGCTTATCGCAAAGGGAATTTATATTGTATGCGCGAATGTGAATCTGCATACACTATGAGCTCGGAATTTAATTTACAAATTTGGCATGAGCGATTGGGGCATCTAAACGGAAAAGATGTAGTTAAACTTCTCAACAAATTAGGTGCGAGTATAGATATAAATGAGGTACGAAAGTTACGTGATTGCAATATTTGTGCTAAAGGTAAGATGACTGCACTTCCATTTTCGAATTGTACTGAACTCTCTAATGAAAAAATAAAGATTATCTATTCTGATATAGTCGGCCCTATGAAGTGTGAATCTAGAGAAGGGTCAAAATATTTTATAACTTTTATAGATGACTGTACACGATGGTGCGAAGTATATTTTTTGTCATCAAAAAGTAAAGCTTTGGATGCTTTTAAAATATACAAAAGTAATGTTGAGAAATTGACAGGTTTCAAAATCAAATACTTCCAGAGTGATAATGGTGGTGAATATTGCAATAAAGAGTTTGATGAATTCTTGCGTCAAGAAGGAATATCACGAAGGCTCACAGTTGCTTATACACCCCAGCAGAACGGAGTGGCGGAGAGAATGAACAGGACGCTGGTGGAAATGGCCAGGTGCATGTTATTTAATTCTGATCTTTCCAAATGTTTCTGGGCAGAAGCGGTGGATACAGCATGTTATGTCAGAAACCGTTGTCCAAACAATAAACTTGGAGGTGGTATTCCGTATGAGAAATGGTTTGAGAAACCAGTTAATATCGAACATATTAGAAGATTCGGAGCCAGAGTACATGTTCTAGACAAAGAGCCAAACAAGGATAAATTTGCTGCTAGAGGTATATCAGGTATGTTCATTGGTTATCCAAAAATGAATAAGGGATACAGAGTATGGATACCGGAGAAAAGAAAGTCACTGATTGCTAGAGATATTAAATTCCATGAAGATGTGCAATCAGAGACTGGAGCTCCAGAAGAACGTGGCTCGTCGGACAACATCAATGATAAAGAATTTATAGAAGTCATTTTTCTGAAAGAGAAAGAACACGATACATTAGAGAGAAGGCAAGAATTTCAAGAAGGAAATTTAGATAATTGCAGTGAAAATATAGGCGAAGAGAACCAAACAGAGATGTCACAAATTGAAGGACCCACAATATTGAAACGAGCCCAAGGTCGTCCAAGATTATTGCGTACTGGAAATGTCGGCCGTCCTAAGAAAATGTACAAAATGGTTGAAGTGGAGCCTATGCAAGTGCAAGCGGAACAACCGCGGCAATTAGAATTGAATCATGAGGCATGTGATATTGATTCTGAAAATTCCGAGGATTCTTTTGCGGATTGTACTGATTTTATAGGAATGACCGAAATTTCTCTAAAAGATGCTTTAAATGGTGAGGAAAAAGAAACATGGGAGGAAACAATATTAACAGAAATAAGAAGCTTAATAGAAAAAGAGACGTGGGAATTAGTAAAGAGGCCGAAAGGTATAAATGTCGTTGGTTGTCGATATGGTCGCTGATATATTGACTAAACCATTACCTCGAGTCAAACACGCTCAGTGTGTCAGTGCTTTAGGTATTAAAGCTTCTTAATACTTGTAATTGAATTCTGTTTTAGAAGCTTCAATTTAAAGGGGCGTATTAAAGATTAAAAACTATCTTTCTGTAAATTGAAGCTGGCTGTTTATAATAATTTTTATTTGAAATTATTTATTTGACAGTGTTCTTTTACTCGATGTGATTTGTTTTGCTATTCCGTTCTTGGTTGTCTAATATACTACTACAATATGTTATAATGGTTTTAATGGACCTAACACATAGGGGGTAGGAACTCGGCCCAGCGGCAGCACGGATAGCCATCATCCGTGCGAGGGGGATGCTGGGTCGTATGACCGGCTAGTCCAGCATACCCGTTTTATTCTTATTCCGCTTCCCCCCGGAGCGGGCGGCAGTAATAAAACGCTTTCCCAGCGACAAAAAAAAAGGTCTCAAGAACTACGAGGGACTACGGTCCCACAGCACCCAGACCCAAACAAATATCTATATATAAATATCTATCTGTCTAACACAAATATTTATCTCGGTGAGGGAATGGAACCCTCGGCCTCTCGTTTCACACCCAACGGCTCGCCCGCTGCGCCACGGAGGCTGTCAAACTATGTACAGTGTATAGAGCTTTCCCTACATCATGAATGGGCTAGTTCGACTAAGTTTACTAGCACTGAGCCCCAAAACTGATGTGAAGCTTGTTTTGTGCCATAAATAGGATTTCCAAAGGCCCAAATTCCCATTCCCAATGGTCATTACTTTCCTTTAAGGCCACCTACGCATCTAAGATTTTTCTAGTATTGTGCGTATTCACGGCAGGTGGAGATTAGTTACTTACAGTTGACCTTCTTGACCTTGTCGCAAGTTCTAGCACAAAAATAATTATGCTATTCGATAAATCTGTATTGTTAAAAGAGGTCTTGAAGAGAAATAGCAGGGTTTCGTCTTGGTCGTTTAATCAGACACACATGTCAAAATTAATGGCTCACTATGGCTTAGATTTACTCGTCCCCATGGCAATGGCAATGGCATGGCAAAATGGCGGCTGGAGGGGAGAGCAAATCAAGTGGCACGGCTGTGGCGGGTGGCTGTGATTGGCTGACTGACGTCACATCCGCAACATTCGGCCATCCTGCAACAATTGCTCCCGCAATAGGAACAGAAACATGAATTAGCTTTCCAGTAAATCAATTAAATCGTCAGTCTCTAATTGCTCATCAGGACTACTTTCGCTGTCGGATATATGAGCTACACTTTTGTAAGGTCTTAACGAATCTGCAGACACTAAACCTGTAAAACTCTTATATCCTCGTAATCCTTTAATACTTCTTATCTTATACCTATCATTGCCAACTATTTTTGTAACTACATATGGTCCAGAATACAAATCATCGAGCTTAGAGTTAACCCTAGCTGCACTTTTAGTAGGAGCCTGTCTCCACAATACAAAGTCCCCTTTTCTGTACACATGTGCCACCTTTCTTTTCTTATCAAAATTATGTTTCATTCTCTCACTCGATTTTTGAAGTCTGGTGGCAGCCTTTTCCCTGCGAAATTCTACGGGTTCTGGAATTTGTTCCGGAGTGGAAACATCACATCTAGATCTTCCAGACCGAGCAAACATTAAATCAAATGGTTTATAACCAGTACTAGCGTTTTGTGTATTATTTATCTCCCAAAGAATGTCTGGTAAGGCATTAGGCCAGTTACCAGACGCCTCACTAGGGTCACTGGCCCGCAAAGCATCGAGAATTGTACGGTTTGTGCGTTCAACCTGGCCGTTTGCTCTAGGACAAGCAATAGCATTTAATGTATGTTTATACTGTTTCTCATTGGAAAATTTTTTAAAATATCTACTAGTAAAGGCCTTGCCATGGTCAGTTACTACATGATTAGGATAACCAAACAAACTAAAGATCTTTTTCATTACTCGAATAGTTTCAATCGAATTTACCGTCCGTGTTGGTTCAGCTATCACAAATATAGTAAAAGCGTCTGTCATCACTAGCATTTGCTGATACCCTTTTTTTGACCTACAGAATGGTCCTATGTGGTCAATATGTATCATGCGCATAGGTTCTGATGGTTTAGGTATCGGGTGTAACGTACCTTCCTTTTTTCCATAAGTACCCTTACCATAGGCACAATGAAGACATGACGTTACGTATTTCTTTATGAAACGCGTCATTTTCACTAGCCCATAATCATTTTTTATTTGCGCATCGACGTTGTTAGATTCTAGTTGATTAATAATAGAATTAAGTTTATCATCCTGACTTTGCACGGTAAAGAACCAATCCGAAACTTCTAATCGATTAATATCCATTTTAATAACTGGATGCCTACTTAACGCGTCTACGTGTTTCATGCGTTCACCAGGTCTATATTCGACGCTTATGTCATAGTCTTGTATTAAGAGCCACCATCTTGCGATGCGCGGTATCATGTCGCGTTTAGTAAGAGTGTCTGTATGTATTTCAGTGGTGAGTGCGTGGTCGTATAAAGCTAACACTGGTTTCGAACAAAGACTGTTTTTCAGTTGTTCAAAACTATCACTATGGTCCTTATCCCATATCCACGGCGTATTCTTTTTCGTAAGATCGGTTAAAGGGCGCGCAATTATGGCAAACTGAGGAATGAATTTCCTAAAATAACTACACAAGCCTATAAACCGCCTAACATCATGCACATTGTTTGGAATTGGAAATTGCGACACTGCTGTAAACTTTGATTCACCGGGCTTTATACCTTGACTAGATATTTCATGTCCTAAATACGTAATGTCAGATTGTAAAAATGAACACTTATTTATATTTAACTTTAAATTTTCGTTTTTGAACTTTCGAAGAATCTTTTCTAAGATAATCAAACCGGATTGTACATCAACTGAAGGTAGGAGCAAATCATCTAAAAATGCAAGTATTTCGTTACGATTTTGATTATCTCTTGTATCGTGACGATTATCTGTAGGTTCTGATGCCACTGACTCGACAATTTTATTTATTAGACGCATAAAGACCGATGGCGCATTAGCTAACCCGAATGGAACCCTTTTATATTCGTAATGTCCTTGCGTGGTTATGAATGCAGTTTTGTGCGTGTCTTCCGGTTTAATTAACAATTGATGGTAACCCTGGGCCATGTCCAAACTAGTGAAATATTGTTTACCTGCTAGCTTTGAAACCTGGTCATCGATATTAAGCAACGGGTATCTATCTTTGACAGTGATGGAGTTTAATGCACGATAATCGACACATAACCTAAAATCACCGTTCTTTTTCTTGACTAGAATGACCGGTGAAGCGTAACTAGATTCTGATTCAGTTATAATACCTGCGTCTAATAATTCATTCACTTTGGATTTAACTATTGCTTGTTTACTATGCGAAAGTCTGTAAGGTTGGCGATAAATAGGCTGATCACTTGTAAGTTTAATTGGCATATGCACTAAATTTGTGCAACCTAGATCATGTGTTCCAGAAGCAAAACAATTGGAATATAATGATAATAAACTAATTAAACTTGAACGATGTTCGTTATTTATTGGTCCTATCTTAAGATTACCTACTTCTAAACCTCCTATTTTAAAATTATTATTGACAATGGCTTGGCTAGTACTTGGAAAACAATTCATAGTTTGGCCTTGGCAATAATTAATACTACTAACCTGGCTTATTGGCTGTGGCTGTGGCTCCTCGCAGCTTTCGGCCCTTGTCAGGACCTCGCCTTGGGGCCATGTAATCGTGTCTTTACCCGCATTAATGACCTTAATATACCCTTCTTCTCCTCGCAGTAGGGTCGCAGGCAGTGAATAAGAAATCCCGTGAAGGTCATAATAGCGCGGAGGAGTCACAACATCATTATTTTTCCTGTTTCCTAATACTCGTACTGGAATTATGGATGATCCTGGCGGTAAGCGTTCCTCATTGACAGTAATAATTTTAAAACGGTCTGGCTCCTCTATTATTTGTATTTCACAAATATTCGTATCACAATCAAGATTAAATCGAGCAATACCTTTACTAATTGTCAAATTCATTCCTTCACTGTTAATCACCGGTTGACCGATCAATAAGTTGATTTCCTTCATCTTGAAATTCGACAGATAGGCTTGACATTGCATTGTGATGCCATCAATCTCCAAAAGAAAATGTACCTCTCCTTGGCTAGAAACTAGATCACCTGAAAATCCTTTTAGTACTATATTTGTAGGTTTAATCTCCAAATCTAACGCGATCGATACACGTTCGTTAAGAATGTTAACTTGACTTCCGCTGTCAATATAAGCTTTGACATGAACTCCGTTGACCTTTGCCACCTTTTTGTATGTATCATATGTATCATTAACATGTTAACCTCTTTTATGTTTCCAGTGGTCACTTTTTGGTTATTTGGACAACGTAAAGCAATATGTCCTAGAACTCCACACTTGAAACACTTGCGTGTATCAGGCTGAATACATTCACGCAGTAAATGTCCTGTCTTCTTACATCGTGGGCAAGGATCTATTTCAGGGTTGGCAGGGGTGCATTTCTTGTCGAAAGTTGGACGAACTGGCGCATTCTTGAGTACCTTAGGGTCTTGAACTGCGGTGCGATAATCATCTAAGGCACACAAAAATCCTTCATACAGCTCACCTGGTGACTGACATTGAAATGCCCGAGCGTTCGGCTGTAAAGTTTGAGGCAACCCTCGAATTATACAGGAGATGCTGGCGCTGTCAGACAACTTGCACCGAAAGCACATGGCTACTTTGTCCTGGTAGTATGTCGTCATAGTCTCAGTTGGTTGTTTTTTTCTCTGTAGTAGCTCTTCAAGCATGCCGCCGTAATCCCGATGTTTCGGAAATGCCCGTAGTAACATTTCTTTCCACTCGGACCACGAGTAATTGTAATCTTCTAGCCGGTTGTACCACCTTTTCGCTTGACCTCGTAGTTTGTCTTGCAAGTAAAAAGATTTGGTAGTGTCATCCCATCCGTGTATTTCACCTAATTGGTCAATCTTCCTGATCCAGGCTTGAACAGTACAATCTTCACTTTCCGGGTCGAATTCCGGAATCAAAGAGGCAGCACGATGTTCCTTCGGTCGATGCGGAGTTTGATTTACCGCATGTAGATCGTAAATTGCTTTGTTAATCTCTTTTTGGAGCAGACTCTTCAACAATTTTTTAGCCGGTTGTGTTTGTGGTCCATTGTTGTCTTCATTTTCGCTTTCGCTTTCAGAAACTTGTAAACGTACGTAATTCCGTTTCATTTTGTCCGAATACCACTTCTGATTGTTAAAAGAGGTCTTGAAGAGAAATAGCAGGGTTTCGTCTTGGTCGTTTAATCAGACACACATGTCAAAATTAATGGCTCACTATGGCTTAGATTTACTCGTCCCCATGGCAATGGCAATGGCATGGCAAAATGGCGGCTGGAGGGGAGAGCAAATCAAGTGGCACGGCTGTGGCGGGTGGCTGTGATTGGCTGACTGACGTCACATCCGCAACAGTATATATAAAAGAAGAAACTGACTGACTGACTGACTGACTGACTGACTGATCGATCAACGCACAGCCTAAACGGCTGGGGTTAGAGACTTGAAATTTTGACAGTAGGTACCTTTTATCACGTAGGCATCCACTAAGGACGGGTTTTTGGAAATACCACCCCTAAGGGGTTAAAATAGGGGATGAAAGTTTGTATGAAAATCCGTCATTTTTGAAGTTAAATTCATGAAAATTGGTATTTTGTATTGTATACTTTTTCTCCCAAACATGACCTCCACGCGGGCGGAGCCGCGAGCAACAGCTAGTTAAATATATAACATGTATGAATGTTGTTTTCGTTATAAGAATTTTGTATCGGCTATAAGTTTATATAGAAAATATAGAGAGCCTCTATTATATACTTTTACAATACTGAGAATGGGCTTTTTCTATTTAGTAGCGAATAATAGCTTACTCCACAATGTTGATGGCGTTTACACAAAAAGTAATTACTTTGTCTTATTATTAATAATTAATTTGGTTTATTATTATTGACAATTATAGATTATCACTGCAATTGCCTTGATCAATATCTACTCTGTGATATTTATAGCCCAATGACAATAAAAAAATAAAAACTGAACGCTCCAAAGAAGCGTCCGCCCGTTCCCTACATTAGGCTTAGGTCGCTCCACCCCCGTATGTACTTCATCTGATTCATTTAACAGAATACCCTATTCATTAAAAGTCACTTGTACAAATTTAAAATCATTCCGTGTTCATTAAATGCCATAAATCAATAACTCGTTTCTAAATACACATATGATATTGTAGTTACTTCTACATACTAGGTGTTTTAGGGCACTACACAGTGTGAGCTAGCGTGCTAGTCGGTGTAGGTAAGAGCTGAAGTGTGACTTCTCGCAGACTTCACATACATTTGAAATTCATATAAGAATTCACATATATAGCTTGGTTTGGGCACGTGATGAGAAGGGATGAAAGGCATGTAACAAGACTAGTTGTCAATATGAATGTGGATGGACGAAAGAGTCGTGGGAGACCCAAAAAGAGGTTGGATTGCGTGAAAGGAGTGAATGCAGATTTGACGCATGATAGGGCTGCGTGGAGAGTTAAAACCAATTGTGCCGACCCCACTTAGTGTGGGATAAGGGCAGGTAGATGATGATGATGATAAGAATTCACATATATGCAGGTGTCTTCAAGATGTTTTTCTTTGCCGTTAAAGCAAGTGTTAATTGACAATGCATATACACGTAACTTTAGAAAAGTCAGAGGTGTATGCCATTTGGGCTGGTTTCGAACATACGACTTACGCCAGTCCGTACCATTACCAAGTAAGCTATTGGTGCTATTTAAATATCTCTAAAACGAAACAAATATATATAGTATAAAGTTTTCTTAGTATAAGTCATGAAAAGGACTGGGAAAACAAGATAAATAATTTAAACTATCTCTGGCATATAATCGCACAGATAATTCGGACTCTTACAAATGTAGTCACGGGCTAAATCAATTGTATAATAATAATGAATTTTAGGTTACTTTTTAGAGTCATCAATAACAGTCCGTTAAAGAAGTTAAAAGATCGCGGGAACTTGATTTATTTTAATATTCCCTTGAGAACCGAAACATTTTTTAATTTGCGACCTTTTTTGTGATTCTGAGCGTGACGCAATTCAGCGCGGTAGAAAACCCTTCACGGAGTAATATTCTCAGTGATTTGGAATCAGTTTATTGCCTTTAAAAGGTATGCGCTTAATAACTAAAATATGATATAAGTTTTATGGATGAATATAACTCTAAGAGGGGATTAGGTTTTTATAGTCTATATTTCTTACTTAATATTTTATTTTATTGTTATGTTTTATTTATAGAAAATTATATATAAAATTGGATAACATTCTTCAGATATCATATATAAATCAAGCAAAGCAATATATTAGGTGCGTAATGTTGTTTATATGTTTATCTTATCTATATCAAAGTGATCTACATTTAAATAAATAAAAAAAAACATGGAATACACCATAAAATGCATAAAACATACTATTTCAAATTTATTTAACGGCACTTGAACCAAAAATATTAATATCTAAACGCCTATTATTTATATGCTTATCAAAACGGTATTTCAGAATATATCACCACTAAATTAAATGTATGTATCCCTGGTAACAATAATAAATACTACAGTTGAAACGTTTCAAAGCCATAATCGAGATAAAATCGATGAACTTTGTTCTGGATCTGTCGGTCGAAAGCCGCTTCAGTGTTCCCTAATTGAGGTCTTACGTGACTATGCTACGCCGCAGCTGCCCACAACTTCCCCTACAGAAAGTTTCAGCTACCCCTAAACTTTATCTCAATCTTAGTTTCTGTATTGCTAGAGCGAGTTGTTTTTATCGGTTAAGAAATCCAATACGGGCCAATATTGTTTTGTGACGCGCTGATATAAAAGGCCTTCGCTCCTTCATATTTATGATACTCTGTATTTTTCTTATTATAATAAAAGAGGACAATAATAAGGTAGTTAATGAAACAAACACGGTGCAGGGTGGAACATATACAACCCTATCTCATTATAATATTTGCGAACGTTCTTATATCAGACTAGCTTTTGCTCGCGGCTCCGCCCGCGTGGTAGCTATTTTTGAAAGAAAAGGTATAAAATCCATGAAGTCATCTTAAGCTACTTATAACATGTTTCAATATTTTGCTTACTGTCGAACGATTGACAGTTATGTCCAACGCTCCAAGGTTACATTAGATCAGTTTATTGAGTCGTTAAGTTTTCTAAATTTTTCTAATTTTCCACGCAATTTACTTATTTTTTGTTTTATAAGAACATTCCCCTGACAATAACAAACAGAACAAAAAAAGAATTATCGAAATCGGTCCAGCCGCTAACGCGTGATGCAGTGACCAAGGGAAATAGGGATTAATTTTTATATACACAGTCAGGTCATAAGTATTGTCACACAGTAAAAACTTTTATTTTAGAATGCTGGCCACAAAAAAGTTTATTGAATTCGAATTTCAAATTGTTCATGAAAATAAAAATGTATACTTTTTAGAATTTTACTCATTTTTAAATATGGAGTGGACGCTTAAAGAAGACCGTGTTGCAGTAATTGCGTTGCATCGTTGCGGTTACGCGCCAATTCAAATTTTTGACATACTGAAAAATTTGAATATAACCAAAAGATTCGTTTATCGTACCATCAAACGATACAATGAAGACTCTAGTGTAGATGACAGGTTAAGAAGTGGTCGCCCTCGGTCTGTTAGGACTCCAGCAGTGATAAAAGCTGTGAAGGCGCGAATTCAAAGAAATCCCAAACGTAAGCAGAAACTGTTGGCCCTTCAGATGGGGTTAAGCAGAACCACGGTGAAAAGGGTGTTAAATGAAGACTTAGGGCTT
The DNA here is from genome assembly GCA_905220505.1 of Laothoe populi. Classification (NCBI taxonomy): domain Eukaryota; kingdom Metazoa; phylum Arthropoda; class Insecta; order Lepidoptera; family Sphingidae; genus Laothoe; species Laothoe populi. The sequence goes on along the minus strand of HG992155.1, from coordinate 10,459,394 downwards.
CGGGCGTGTAAAAAAAAACAGGATATCGTTTGACTGCTCGTCTAATGGACCTGAGACTGAAGAGATGCCGCGCTTTGTTGAAGCGGTACGCGGGAAAAAAATATCGGGAAATTCTTTTTTCAGATGAAAAAATTTTTACCGTAGAAGAGAGCTACAACAAACAAAATGATAAGGTGTACGCACACAGTAGTGAAGAAGCGAGCAACCGTATTCCGCGTGTCCAACGAGGTCATTTTCCATCCTCGCTCATGGTATGGTTGGGAGTTTCTTATTGGGGCTTAACAGAGGTACATTTTTGTGAGAAAGGTGTAAAAACGAATGCAGTTGTGTATCAAAATACAGTCCTGACGAGCCTTGGGGAACCTGTTTCTCATTCCATGTTCAATAACAGGCACTGGGTATTCCAACAAGATTCGGCGCCAGCTCATAGAGCGAAGAGCACACAAGACTGGCTGGCGGCGCGTGAAATCGACTTCATCCGGCACGAAGACTGGCCCTCCTCCAGTCCAGATTTGAATCCGTTAGATTACAAGATATGGCAACACTTGGAGGAAAAGGCGTGCTCAAAGACTCATCCCAATTTGGAGTCACTCAAGACATCCTTGATTAAGGCAGCCGCCGATATTGACATGGACCTCGTTCGTGCTGCGATAGACAACTGGCCGCGCAGATTGAAGGCCTGTATTCAAATTCACGGAGGTCATTTTGAATAAACTTTAGTGTCATAAGAATCTATGTTTTGTTAAGTTCATTTTGGTATATAAATGGTTACATAATGAATAAACTTGTTTCAACTATTTTATATTAAACATGTGACAGAATTTATGACCTGACTAGGTATATAGATATATTTTAACCAACTTCAGAAATTGAGGTTCATAATTTGGCTGTATTTTATTGTCTATCTTATACAATATCTGTCAAATAGCCTTAAATTTTGACGACTCTTTATGTTTTAAAGTTTCAACAGGTTTTACTTCTGTCGTGATATGCTATAAAGACCTATGATAGAATACGAGTTAAAAATAAAATCCTCAATAGTTAATGAATAACAGCAAATATATCGCCGTTAGGTTTTTTTACTTAATACTACTTGCCATAGCCATAAAGTATTTCGGAAGATAATAAATTTATATAAAACTTAAATTATACAGTTATTTACATGAAAATTTGCAAGATCTTCGTCAATAATTTCTAAGAGAGTATTTATTCAATAATTTTTGTACATAATTTAGTGTCTCCGGCCGGGAACATGTCGCGTCCAAAATAAGCGACGCAAGTAGCTCTGCGCGTATCAATCTATATGTAATAATATTATTACTGCGCTTTACTAGGTAGTAGACTTGATTTGAGGGTAGTATTTTGTTACAACTGCCATCATTTGTTGTATTTTTGCGATTTTATTCGAAGATATATAATAATAATAAATATATAGCCATTTACTCAGATCAACTTAGTAATCTATTACATAAATAAAAGATTAAAACTTAGTCTTGTAATTGGTTTTTACTTATTTTCTGCAGATCTGTTTGCCAGTCGGCATAGGCCTCCTCCAACCTTTTCCATTCTTGTCTTTCTTGAGCCACTCTGTTCCACGTCACTCCTGCCACTTGTCTGATATCATCATCCCACCTTTTCTGTGGTCAAACTCTTTTCCTTTTCTCTACAAATTTTGCAAAAAAAAATCTATAAGATTATTCTCGATTTTACTCAATCATGTGCCCCGCCCATCGCCATTTAAACCTTTTGTATGTTATATCTGGGATCTTTGTTTTGTTTTTAATGACATCGATTTTCAATCTGTCTGACTTTCTCACGTTCAACACACACCTAACATATACCCCGAACATACTCCATTTTGAAGATATATAAATATATTTTATTAGATTTGTTATATTGGTCTACTTATATTCCAAACATTATAGCTTAAACACAGCACACAGCTTAGTTTACGCTAGTAAAAACTTGAATATAAAACTAACCCCATTAAACGGAAGAGCTAAAAATAAATTTAGCTGCAAATCTAATCTAACCAGTTTAGAATTAATGCTATTACAATTTTATCTCTCAATGATTGACTTATTCAACACCTAATTGATTTAATTAGGTTAGGAGATAATTTAAAATTGTGATTTTCAGTTTGGTTGGATTGGAATTATTTTTGTTAAACAAAAAGTAAAATAAATTATAGACAAAACAGTTTATAGCTTGGTTATATTAGTTGTAAAAGTTTATCAATTAATATTTAAACTCATAATTATGTGCTCGTGAATTTCGGTAAATAATGTACTTTCAGAATAGTATCTATAACCGTATAATGGTTTCTTATGTTTACCCGAACATTACACACGAATAACCAAATCTATGTCTGTGCCAAATTTCAACCCGATCCGTTCTGGTGTGATTGAGCAACAAACATCCAAAGATTCGTATTTATAATATTACTAAGATTATTATTAGGGTTCAACGGTAGGCAGCGGCTTTGCTGTGCCTTGGTATTGCAAAAGTCTATGGGCGGCGGTGACTACTTACCATCAGGTGGCCCGCCTGCTCGTCTGCCTATTGAGGCACTAAAAAAAAAAATCCTATTATTAGAAATACGGAATGTATAACGAAAGTATTTAGGAGACTAGTTGGGGGTATATTTATAATGACAACCAAAGTGGGAGTAGTAAATCTGTATATATAAAAGAAGAAACTGACTGACTGACTGACTGACTGATCGATCAACGCACAGCCTAAACGGCTCGGGTTAGAGACTTGAAATTTTGACAGTAGGTACCTTTTATCACGTAGGCATCCACTAAGGAAGGGTTTTTGGAAATACCACCCCTAAGGGGGTAAAATAGGGGATGAAAGTTTGTATGAAAATCCGTCATTTTTGAAGTTAAATTCATGAAAATTAGTATTTGGCCTTTTAGTTAAAAAAAAAAAATATGTTTCAGGATTTTTGGAAATTCCGCCCCTAAGGGGGTAAAATAGGGGTTGAAAGTTTGTATGAAAATCCGTAATTTTTTAAGTTAAACGCATGAAAATTGGTATTTTGTATTGTATACTTTTTCTCCCAAACAAGACCTCCACGCGGGCGGAGCCGCGAGCAACAGCTAGTGTTTAATATAAAACGGAGTGCCTTCCACGCTCCGGTGTTTAGTTCCGTTGGTTCAGTTGTTTTGTGAAGTAGACTAGGTGATAGCCAGGATATTTGTGGTTCGTTCGCGGTGCAGTAAGTAATTCTAATCAGTTCAATGGCCGCGTAGTTCAGATTAGAGGGTAATGCTGGTAGATTAATTATAAAGAGAAGCCTTAAGTGAATCCTGACATGCGTGTGTGTTAATATTAAGCACTGAGATGTGTAACAGTGTCGTGTAAATCAATTATAAACATTGTATTTGTGCCTTTTAAATATTCATCTTGCATAGTTTTGTTGATGTTTCTAACATTATAATTTGTATTTATTGTAGGTGCATTTGTAATAGTTTTTATAAACTTAATATCGAAGAATCCTAAGACTCCGAAGTTTACGAGGCACGGAAAGTGTTTCCATAATATTAGTATGTCAGCTGTAGTTTTTCGTTCTTGTACTACTAAAAATCATTGATATAAATATTTTTGTATAGCTAACCCACGCTTCAATGCGAAAACGAGGTAGTACCGGTTACGAAGCCAGCAACGCTATAAACTGGCCCATAACCAGCGTCCCCAAGGTATTCGTTTCGTTTTTATGCCGTTAAAGCGTGCTATATTAGACATTGTCCTTTGAATGTATCTTATTATGGAATCGTTTCGGTAAAAAAGTGTAAAGGCAAAAAGGTCGTGAATGAATGGGTATTTGTTGTAACGCCTTAGTTTTATTGGAACCCATGCACAGGATTTTTAAGATGGGCAAAAGAATTTCGCTCTATTGTATTTTTAAATGTTTTTTTGCGACTGCTGGTATTTATAAAAATGTAACTCGGGTTAAAGTCAATATTAATTTATTAATTCGTCTATTAATACCTTTGTATAGACGAATCCATTCGAAGGTGTTTTACATTATTAGTTTGATCATTTGTGTAAATTTATTTACATAGATACTAAAAGAAACCAAAAGTCTTAAACCAAAGTAATTTTCGAACAAAATATTCTTAGAACTTTTTATGCAAATCAGTAAAGGAAAAGGCGTCTTGCTCACAATTTGCAATACAATGGTTGAATGTTAGAGATGATTTTTCCTTCTTCGCATAGTAAGTGCCGTTTTGGTCCCATAAAATATATTATTCAATTGGCTTTTTACTGGCTTTCTACTCCAAATCTAAAATGAAGGGATCAAATGTATGAGGGATCAATAGATAAAAGGGTGAGTTGTTGCGTAGACCACTGTTAGCGTTGGTCAATACAAAGTTGCTTTGTATGTGGAGTACTGGCCTTTTCTATCGTTATTAAGCATTTCCTTTTTCATACTTTCCAAATAGTCGTGATTTGTGATATTTTTTATTATTTGCCTTAGTATATTTTCGGATTTCAAATAGAGAACAATTTGAATTCGTCAGTATTTTTTTATATTTATTACTTTTTCTTAGTAAAATTTTGAGAATTCTTGTTTTGATGGTTAATGTACAGTAATTTAAAGTAGGCAGTCTAATTTAAATTTGGTTAAAAACTAATGACAGATACTAGTGAAAAATCGGCAATCTTCCCAAAAGAGAACAGGAAACAAACAACGATTCCAATTTAATCGGGTCTTAAGTTTTAATTGAAGTTATAATTACAATTAAATATTAATACAATGGGTTATAAACGCTCTTTACTACTACATCGTTGATCCCTACCGCTACCTATCCATTTCACGCGGTCAGGAAACGCACAAATTAAATTTGAAATTGGAGCTCATAAGTCTCAAATTGTACCGCACGGTTGAGCGACCTTACCTTGAAGACCAATCAACCGAACATGGTTAGCTATTTCGCACATCAACCGGAAAACGTCAATATACGGCTCACGAAATCAATTTCAACCTAACGATGGATAGGTGCGTTGAAACATGTCCATTATTCAGATGGTATTGAGGTATCCAGGATGAAACGGTCAGGGGCACAGGGCCAATCGTCCGGGATACATTGGGTAGGTACAATGCCGACGAACGAATATCCGGCCAGGTAAGAAAGAGTAATATTTTATTCAAATTAAGAAGTTCCACTGCGTCGCTTTTTGTTCTATTGTATTAAATTTGTGAACGAAGCGAAATGTTTGATTAGTTTGTGCGGTAAAAGTTTAACATATTTTGTACTGTAGCAATGTTGGTATACAAATCACGTATTGAATACTTCAGTATTTAATTTCACGCGAACTTAGCTGCAGAAAATGCCTATAATTAAATTATTATTATTATTTTTTTTTTTTATCCTAGCACGGCAAAGTGACCGCACTTCACCTGATGGTAAGCGCAGTACGGTCCAATTAGAGTATCGAGTAGCGAGAGACGATCTATCCACCGCTACTCAACACAATCATGCCGGCCTGCTCCTTCACACTACGCCATGGGCAAGAAGGTGAAGAAGCGGTCGAGGGTCTATTGTCAGAGTACTCAGAAGGCCGCAAAATGGCCAAACATTGTACCCCGACTCTAGACCCCCAAAAACCGTATGTACACTGGCTGATCCCGGAACGCGACACACTTGCGTGTGCCACTATGGCGGGTTTTTCACCCTGTGTACGGTGGTCGCTATCCGGGCGGATATGAATATCCTACCACCAGCAAAACATAACATGCATACATGAAAACATTTTTAGTCCATATGCCTAAGACCTAAATTCTAAATAGACAACGCCAGTACTTCAATTTATACTTCATGGTGAATAAATACACCATGAAGTATTTCAAGTAATAACTTTGCCATAAAGGATAAAACAAAATTGCAATTTCCTAGTTTTCTCTAAGATATTGGTACTAAACTCATTAAGACGGCTTATTTATGTACACAAACATGATATCTGGCTCTGCCATTAAATTTCTTCTTAATCTAGACATTGTACTAATGATATTGATTCTTTATATCTCATTAAAAATGGTAAAGCAGAAATGAGCAAAAGTTACGCAGTAAAAGTTTTTTAATCAAAGCTGATGAAAAATATACGTAACTAAGGTCGTTGAGCGCCGTACGTACCGACGGTTTACAAAGTTATTAGTAGTCGGGATGAGTATTATGGCCATTCTAAAATTATTATACTATAGGAATTTTCATATTGTCTATATAGGGACTGCATAAGTTTATCAATTTAGATAACGTTCTTAGTACGTAATTTTTTTTTATCCTAGCACGGTAATGTGACTGTATCTAATGGTGAGCGTAGTGCTGTCCAGTTAGAGTATCAAGTAGCCAGAAACAATCTATACCTAGCTAATCAACACAATCATGCCTGTGGTATAGCTTATTCAAACTACGCCATGGGGCAAGGAGGTGAAGAAGCGGCAAAAGGCCTAGTGTCTGAGTACTCAGAAGGCCGTAACACGGCCAAACATCGTACCCGAACTCTAGACCACCGACAAAAACCGGTTGTTTTAATTTTGTGTTAAGGTATTAACTATAGTCCCCATGGTACAGTGGGCGAAACCACTAACGAAAGGCTATGGGTTTGATCCCCGTATTGCAACAAATTTTCTTCCTTAAGTGGGTATTGTAAACGAACATTAAAGTCTCGATGAGTGATTGACTATTGCCGTATTGGTTGGTTTTAAATAAAGGCGGTGGTATCTTGTTCAACCCTACCTCAAAAAATTGAATTAAATCGAAATTCACTTTAAAACTGATCAATTGGGTGTGGTTAGGTACAAAATGTACAATCATTTAAACCCTATCCTTTATTGGCGCGAGATATACCAATAAGGCGAGAGCTTATATTAGGAGTTGTTGACGTTCTTTATACTGTTACAATGTGTATTGTATTGTATTTGAAAGTTGGTATATTTATAAACAGACTTAAAAAAGAAGGACATCCTGAATTTGGCTATTATATTCTTTATCTGATTTATTTTAGTTTTATCACTAAATGTGCAAATTTATCGAATCAAAACCTCAAATTAGGTTAGTTTGGATCTCGGACTACTTGATGAATCGTGTTTGATTACAACCAAAAATTTCTCTCTAATATAATGTGTGTATTATTTATTAATCATCTCTCGGTTAAACGGTGATGAAAAACACCGTGAGAAAACCTGAGAACTATATGTAAATGAGAATTTTAAAGATGTGCAAAGTCTACTAACCCGCATTAGACCAGCCTGGTAGACTAAGGTGGAAGGCCTAACCCCTTTTATTTATTTTTTATTTAATATTATATCTGATTTATCATCTGCTGGCATCCGTGTGACACTCCTGTGGCCCTCGCCGAAAATCAGTGTCAGGTGGACCCTCCCACCTGGCGGACGCTGAGCCTGTGGCCTTTTTGGTCATGCTTCGGACACGGGTGCATAAGTATGCCTGGGGACCTTCTTTTGTATAGTATTTAAGTTTTTATTTGTTTTATGTATTAGTATAATAAGTATCCCCATATTTATTAGATAATTTTACGTGTTATAATTATGTACTCACTGCCACCTCCCCGGAGACAATGGCCAAATAAATAATTTTCTTTCTTTCTTCTCTTTCTTTCATTAGTAAATGAGACCTGAGTGCCCAACAGTGAGACAGTGTTATAATACTAGGCTGGTTTTATTATAATGTAAAGGGTAAACTGAATACAACAGTTCAATATTATATTATTATATAAGCTATTCGTTTGATAGTCACACACATTTGATATTCTACAGCTATGAATAAATTAAAGCTAATGATTCCTCCTTCACATTAATTATTTGTATTACAGTTCAACATAATTCAATTTCAATGTTTCAAGTTCAATGCACTTACCATCAGGTGCAGTGTGGTCATATTGCCGTGCCAGAATAAAAAAAAAGTAAACAAAATGGAACAAAACAAATATTAACTTCACAAACTGTATAGTTAAATGTCAATAGTTCATTAATTATCAGTATCGCTAGGTCAGTTGTTCGAAATATTCAGCAAACTTTTTCTTTTTTGTTTACGATACAAACAATGTTATTTTATTTCACAGACGGGCGATCCTCTCAAACCCGGACGTCATTGGCCACACATCAATAATGGCATTATTCGAAAACGATTTCTGGGGGACGCCGCTCACAGACCCTGGCTCGCACGGATCATACAGGCCGTTGTGTGTCGCTACATATCGACTCAACTACATATTCAGCGGATTCAGGCCGTGGAGCTATCATTTCCTCAACGTAATATTCCACTGTACAGCTACGGCCTTAGTGGTGACTACAGCGCGGCGGCTACTACCCACTTATTGTAGGCGAGTGGGTACTGTAGTGGCCGGTTTTACGTTTGCGGCCCACCCCATCCACACGGAAGCTGTGGCCGGAGTGGTCGGACGGGCTGACGTAGTCGCTTGCAACCTATTCCTATTGAGTTTTCTGGTGTACAGTGAACACATACGACTGCGTGAGGAACAACACAGAAGACAGTGTCGGCACACAGTTAAAGAAAATTTAGAACGCCGAGAGATATCCTCCAGTGATCAACCATTTCGCCTGAGCTGCCACGGCTTGATGCAGCATATTATGATGAACGTTCGTAGATTGTTGAAAGCTAGCAAAGACGGCCCAATGAAAATGTTAGACGCTTGTGAAGTTAACGGGACTCTGAGACCAGTTAAGTGTCAGTACAGTGATAGTGTTAGTGGAGATACGTGTGAATTTTTGCAGTGGTTCACCTTAGGAGGTACACTTTTATTCGCTGCAGCCGCCACTTTGTGCAAAGAGCCGGCTATAATGGTTCTGCCTCTCTGCATATTCTATGACTTTTTGAGAGGCACTCACCACGAGGAATCTTACTTTAAGGTAAGGAATAATTATTTTCACTTTTATAACGTTTTCAGATTTTAAATTACTAAAAATAACTTAGTTTAATGAATCAAAGACTACCTGTCTAATATTAATTTATGAATATAGTATACCAAAACTGTATTTTAAAAAGATCAAATTCTCATGACGTTTAAGAAGGTTTATATGTATACTTAAAATCTGTCTAGAAATTTTAGGGTTCTGATTTTACATCACGCTGCTTATTGTTCTTTAAGTACACAAGCTCCAAGTGACTAGTTTCAATAAAAGATAAGTCTTGATTATTAAAAGTGACTCACATGAAGAGTTTAGAATTTTGCCAGATTTAACTCTGAATAAAAAACACATACTTGCTATCTAGGGTAGTGTGACGGACCATGATTCAGATCTCCTTCTTTAAAGTTAGGGGATTTCTTAACTGGATTCTCGTACTGGCGTGATTGAGTAACAAACATCCATTCGCATTCATAATATTAGTAAGATAAAGAGTTTTTTTTATAAGTTTAGTTGAATAAATTTAAACTCTTAAATGTTATTTTTTTATATTTATGACGTGAGTTATAAAATTACTAATAATTTCCCATCGTCAGCTCACAAATCCGTAGCGTACAAAGATGGAGTAGTATCATATAACAACCTGTGTCCGAGGCCCGTTTTATACTGTGGCTTAATTAAATCCAATTTTCGGACGCGGGCAGCCATGACAGCGACTTTGCGGGTCGGTCAGTTCCAAGGATCATTTGTGGGAAAACTGAATAGAAAAGAGAAAGTTACTTACAGTTATAAGTCCTATTAATGCCTGAGTACGGAAGTTGAAGGAGGCATAAGTAAAACTAGTTGGACAATTAAGTGTTTCGCTACCAATTTTGTTGTAGTTTGTTTAACTCTATAACAAGATTATTGATTGTGTATCGGTATTTAAGAACCGAATATTTTTCTTGTTAGGTTGGCACAATTTACAAATTTTCATTTTTTATCTCATTTTCAAAGTAATCAAATTCCATCCGTTGTTATACTTATGTCAGTTTCTATTTTGAGAAAATCTACCTTAGCGTTTATTTATTCATCGCATTGTGTTCGATTGCATATATGCCTATAATGATTAGATTTCAATATATTGCTTAAACATATCCTTTAATCGTTTTTTAGGTTCGTATATAATATCGCAGGCGTATTTAGGTTACATTGCAGCTTAAACGTTGCAATAGTCTTATTTTTCACTAAGAATTGTTGGATAAGCAAAGTTGTATGAGCGTGCGTTGTCACAGAGTGGAATTCACGAGTCGTTTCTCAAAAATGGATCTAGTTTCTTTTTCAGAATTGTTACATATTTAATGAGAAACGATGATGAAAAAAATAAACATAGGGATTGTTTTCTTAAATTCTATGAATTATAATAAATAATTTGTACTTTAGTTATAAATAGATGGTCTGTAGTGGTATTAGATAATATACGAGGGATACATTTGCCCATCAATAGGATGTTATAAAACAAAAAAGTAATAAATAAATAACATAAGTTATGTCTTACTTAACTTATTTTTTTTAAATGAGTTCTAAGACTTATACATAGCTGTCCATTGCTTCAAAAATGACTTAAATATAATATTTGGTACGATTATTTAATATTGATTTACCGTTATAAATAATAGAAAAATGAAAATATAAGATTCAATATTAAATAATCGTACCAAATATTATATTTATGTCATTTTTAAATAAAAGAAAAGTGGAAATTACGTGGTATTCAATCGAAAATAATGTACATAAAGTTCTTAATTATTATTGTTAATCGTGACATTTGAAAACATTCATTTAAATTATTTACAGCTCAGTCTCTATAGAAGCCACGCCGCGTACTATGTAAAAATTTCCCACGACTTTTCGATCGTTCCTTAACATGCCTACAAGACAACATATGGTGGTAAAATATAACTTTACATAAATATTTACCATTTGTACGTCACGTGTCCAACAGATAGACATGAAATTAGGAGTATGATAGAGCTCGTTATATATAAATACACCCAACAGTTACACACATAGTACTGACCCTACATTAGGTAAAACCTGTATCGTGGGTATCAGACCCGAAATAAATATCTATCTGTCACACAAATATTTGTCTCGGTGCGGGAATCGAACCCACGGCCTCTCCTTTCACAGCTGGCTTCTCGCCCGACAGCCACCGAACAGTCATAGGATCAGAATGCTTAAGTTATTAGATAGGCCACTCGAAGAATTTAATATTCAAGCTTCTATACTTCCGATATAAATTAATGAGTTTATATAATTTATTATTGTTGAAAGTTAAAAAGCTTTACCGAGGGTCCGTTCATATACTTTCGTAGTAACCGTTAAACTTTGCAAAGTGCGGTCAAATCAGCTTTTGAATATTCATCGAGTGTAAAATGTTATCCTAAATACCCTAAAATGTTTTCCCTGATAACATGGCAACGGTTACAGTTCTACTTTTTGCATTGGTAATTTATACACGTGGTAGGCACATTGTGACTCTATTTTTTCCAACCTACGGGTTGGTTCATAATGACGCTTTAATAAAAGATTACTTTTAACTCGCAAGTTAGTACGAATAAAATGATGTAATTACTTTTTGACTATGATTAACCGACTTCAAAAATAAGAAGGTTCTTAATTCGATATCCTAGCTAAATGTGGTCAATTTTTTATGATTGTAGTACTGGTAATAATTCAGTTAAGATTTGTGTAAATAATGCGTAGGACAAATAAGTTGAACATCTTACATAACGGCAAATGTGTTTGAAGTCGGTTTTTATGTCTCACTCTGTGTAAAACGTATACTAACCAGAACATCTTACATGGCGCGATCCCTGCCAACAGTGCCAACGTTACTTATCATAAAACAAATGGACAACAGACTAATCTTAACACTTACTTAGTGCAAAAGAGACTCTTGCACATAGTCATTCGGTACATGATGACTTGCGTGGGCGTGGTTGTGTTATTGTCGGGATAAAATCATCGACGTCGACCTTCGTACAAGTTAAATAACACTTTATTGTGTCGGATCGAGAGTCGAAGTTTATTTAAGGGCCTCTATGAAGTAAATCTCTGTACGCAGTATTATTACGAAGTTGATGGTTTGAGGTAAATTCTTACCCAATATACCCAGTGAAGTATATTTTAATTCTGTAGTATACTATATACTATTTTTCATATGTTTATTTATACATATGAATAATGTAACGGAGACAAGAGAACTCACAGAGAATGTTCCAAATTCATCACTTTTCAATATTCACTCTTCATTTCTAGTACGTTTTAAATTATGCACAATTTTTTAAAAACATCAGCAAAACACTATAATACATTCATTTCCATTTAAATAAGGCAGTATACATAACAGCTATTTTTGGAATTCATATGACAGTTTTACAATTCGACTACGACTTAGGTTTTTTTATACAGTATTTATGGAGTTGTAAAGTTATTTGCTGTGTAAAAACACACGTATAACTGTCGCTATACGCGAAGTGTTTACCCTGTAATAACATTTTACTACTATCGCTTTCGTAAGTTTATGCGATCTCATGCAATAAAGTGATAAAACAGTTAGCCAGCACAGCGTTACTCAACTGACTCAAATATATCACGATTCACGAACAAATAAAATAAACATTTAGACGAGAAACTTGCCGAATGTTTTGTTTACTTTGTTTAGTAATATCATATTTCTTTTTTAATGAGATACGAGCTGGTGGTAGGATATTCATATCCGCCCGGATAGCGACCACCGTACACAGGGTGAAAAA